>CM067221.1:41094748-41455739 GCA_034190945.1 Octodonta nipae | reverse complement strand
GTGGTAGCCTCTATTCTCAGCTATCTAGTCGCAGTTCATCCCATATTATGTTCAAAAGCACATTTATTCTTGCTCTAACTGCTATTTGGTTTTTTATTTCTCTCTCATAAAAGAGTTGTTTGGCCAGTCCCCATACAAAAAATCAAAGGAGTCAGTTGCTGAATAAAAGATTTATACACGATTTTTAGTCCCAGAGTACTTAGAAGGGAATTGAAGTTTTTTGTTTAATATAAATGAATTACCTGTATGAAAAGTATTCCTTTCATATCCTTAGTCGAATTCACAAAAGATGCTTAAATTATATTTATTCCAAATACCAAGACTTTGTGCCAGCCAAATTTTATCAAGATCAGCGGCTTTAGGTTTCCGTACTTTTGCCTTTTCACCCCCCTTAGGGATTGAATTTTGAAAAAATAGTGTATGTTCCTAAAGTTAAAACTATTTCCATACCATTTTCTCTTTCGTATACTGTTATGAATATTGCAAATTTTTTTACGTATTGTTTCAAAGTTCCTGCATTTTTCTAATGAGAAGATCCCGTTTTATATATCAATTAACAGAGGTAGGTATTTAAAAATTCACCCAGTAGTTTTTGCGTGATCCGTATTCAGGCTGACAGGCAGCATTTAATCGGTAAAATTGCGTGCTTTCGCTATTGTCTCTATTTTCCAACAAAATGACTTATTTTATCGTGATATATTAACGAAAGTACGAAAGTACCCTCATACGAAATTTTATCAAAATCTATCCAGTAGTTCTTGTGTGAGGCGAGTTCAGGCAGTCAGACAGACAAAAATTCCAAAAAGTATCGTTTTGTATATTCAACAGTTTTTTATAAGTATAGATTTAGATTATTCAATAAAAAAAACATAGTTATTTGTATTTATGGAAAAAATAATTAGGTTACAAATTGTGCATAACAAACAATCTTTATTAATATTGCCCTTTTGAATATTCAGGACCTGAACTAAAATGAAAAGATAATAACCAGGAGCATGTATATTTTGAAACTTCCTGCTTCTCTTTACTGTAAAATAACACTAGTAGGCAATTATATATATACAATACTAGGATCAAAGTGAGTTGTTTGTGTGCAGAACTGTTGCACAAACAATTTCACCGACAGATTTGTTTTCATATCATTAACTTGAAATATAGTCCAAACGTGCAGATTTGTGATTATATTCAAGGAAAATAACATGTGGTTTAACGTGAACATTTAGATTTATCTGAGATTATTCTGTTTATTAAATTATGTATCAAAAATAATTTCGATATGTATTTATTTAAATTGAATATGTTTGATGAATTTTTAATCCGGATGTATTTTTTTTTTTGATAAGCAACATATAAATACGCCTATCCGATTCTCTCTGAAATTATGTATTAAGAAATGAACGATACCTTTAGTCTACCTAGCTATCAGCTTAAGTCCCAAGGCGCATTGATGAATTTCGTCAGTCTTTTATCATAAGTCTCTGGTAGATTGAGGTCTTACATTCGATCACACAACCCTACAGCTACATACAATAGTTTGGTAATGTCTTTTATATTTACTATTAGTTGACAAACACGGTTGCCTACTAGTAGCTAGTACATTGTGTTTTTTAACAAAGTCTATACTTTTCCATTATGATGCTTACATATTTTGCTGAATATACTTAACGGACCTGAATATTATTAACGTTGACTGGAATATCTGTTTATTTTATTTGTATAGTTAATATGTCCAGTATCAACAGATTGACAGTATTGGCTTGATGTTTATAATTGGTATGCAGCTTTTTTGTGATCGTTGTCTACTAAGGATACCAGTATCATTTGTGGTATGTCAATGGTGTATCATGCACTTAGTTTTTTTTTGTAGCATATCTACTCTGAGTAATTACAGCTCAGTGTGTGCTTCTTCTTGTTTTTCTCTGAAAAGCCTGAGTGGCATGTATGATTCTAATATTGTGACTGTTGTTGCTCCTAGCAAATCCGTAGGAGTTAACGAATTGAAATATTATATGTTTACAGATTTTGTTTCTACAGTTTAGGAGGTTGCTGCTGTAAATTCCAATATTTCGAAAATTTTCCAATAGAGTAATACCGAGGTTTTTGAAGAAAATAGGATTTATCTTAATAAATTAACGAAACTTTAGATCAAACCAATGTTTAGACGTTCATTAGAAAGGTCTTTGCCAATAAAATGCATGGCTTACATGATCATTTAAATTTGCCTGAGTCGACGAGTTTTGTTATTAATTTTAACTAATTAAGCAAATCTATGCAGGCTATTTATGTAGAAGTAATTTTAAAAACGTCTTTGCTTTTTTAGTTCATTTCCTGTACCGACAAATTGATTCTGGTCTTTACATTGCAGCTACTGTCAATGTTATTGTTTTAGTGTTTATTAACATTAAACAGTTTAAAATATAAATAATGTTATAAAATTCATGTTAACGCCATCAAAGAAAAACAATGGCATTTCCGAAATTTCGATGGGTATAAAAAAATGGCGGCCTCCAGAAGGTTCCTGAAAACACTGTGACCAGAAAGAAATAATTATGGTATTCGGGTATGTTTCCCAACGCCTCTTTATAGGACAAGTTGAGTAGTTTAGTTTAGTTTTATATTCGTGTAATTGAATCGACGGAGAGAAACGATCAGCTGCTTCCAATAGTGTTTGTAAACAGTGGAATTATTTCTTAAAAATAAAGACGTTGAAAGTGAATATTTGAATAAATTTAATTTCAACCCACAGAATATATTGCAATAAGTTCGTTTTATTTGTTAAACAATTTGATCAAGGGCTAGTTGGACTCCAATATCAACGGTTGTTCCATACGAATATCGAGATTTCTTATTATCTTGTAATTTATAATAATTTTTTTAATTTTCTAATTTGCTTCTAAAAGTCAAACAATGGTCGATGATGTTGTATTCTATCTTTAAAACTATAAAAAACAAGTGATCAGTTACATCTCTTTTTTTAATTAATTTGATTTTCTAATTTGTTAGACCTAAATTGGTATTATTTTCCCTGATGAATCCATTTTTTGTATAATTTTCAAAATTAACGTTAGGATTTATTATTATCAAATAGGCTGTGAGCTGTGACAAATGGGCGAGTAATTTTTTACTTACTGGTTACTGGTCCAATTAAAAGAGTAAGAAGTAAGGTAGGAGAGGGAGAAAGGTAATCGACAACCAAAGATCTGATACCGTGAACTATTTTTAAAATATCAATTAAATTCTGAAAGTATTCAAATATGCAGATAAATACCGAGGAATAAGAGAAAATATTTGTAAATTATATTTTCATGAAATGTGCTTATTTCGTTATGTTTTATAAACGCAGTAATAAAATACATTTATGCAGTTATGTTTAGAATTACATAAATATTTTGATTAGAATGCTTGGCTGGACGTATGTTTCCTTGAAAAACATTTAGCGAAATCTCGTTCGAACTCAGCAATTTTTTAATACAACCGTCTCGCTTCAAATGTAAACAAATCTCTATAATTAACAACTAAAATACACCGACAACTTCTTCCTTCACGTCGAGGCGAAATATAAATATAAATGAAATGAGCTATTTTTGAATTGTCGCAAATAGTACGGCGGCAGTGAAATCAACAAAATTTCCGCACATGTTGTATTTCGTACATTTTGCCGTGGTATAGCTTTGTAAAGAAACAGAGAAAACGCTCAGTTACGAACGTTGTTTGTTGTATAGCACTGAAGCATTGTTATGGTCGTTACTAAACATCTTAAAGGCGATAATAAGGCAGATATTTATAAACCACGCACAGGATGAAATGCAACAAGTTAGTTAATAAGCGCTATAAATTTTGATAGTCTGTCATTTACAATTGAAGACCTGCTATTAAACTGTAATGCATCAATAAGTGTCTCACGAAGATACGTTAAAATTTTATATAATTTGGCATTAAATGTATTCCAATGAAATATTATTTTTTTCTTCCTAACATGATTATATCTAAGTCTTACTAGATTAGGAATATATATATATATATATATATATATATATATATATAATATATATATAATATATATATATATATATATATTTTGTTTTTGTTTATATTATATATATATATATATATATTATATTTAATGATTAATTTATATAATAAAAAAACTATTTTGGAGTACATGAGGTATTTATATACTTATTTTGTTTTTGTTTCAGGTATCATGAGAGACTCTATCAGATGATATGCGTATATTTTTAGTTGCTCACTATTCATAATTGTATGTTTTTTATTTACGGCGCATTATTTTGACTGCTCATTGGGGTTTTTGTCTCCTTTGCAGATAATTATTTGCAAATTCAGACGGAACAATTTTCGAAAAATTGCCCGGATTCCTAACTGAGGTTCAGAGAGAAAAATATTTCTTCGATATTGTCGGGTTGTGGAGACGTTTCAACTCCCAAGTCTATAGTCGTTGTCAATCAGAGTATGTTTTTGTTAAGCGCTTAAGCATTATTTGTTGGATGTTCGCTAAGAAACACAATTTTTGTGTTTGTCAATTAATAAATTTAACAGTATCCAAGTCTGTAATCGTAACGTGTCCATAACACATAAGTATGCACAATATACAATACAGGTATTTGTACACAGGGATCCTGCTTGATTACATTGTAGAGATTTCTCTCTCTTAAAATATTTGAAAGTAAAGGTTTCTGTAAGAGAACCAGTAATCCTGACAATTTTTCGACATTGCTTCTAATATACTTTGCTCCAATACCACTTTCTAATATTTATCGAATAGAAGTGAGAAATCCCTAATACTTTTTTAGAAATAAAAAAATGTACCAACAACAACAATTTAAATTTTTTAATGTCCTACATTTGTACCAAATGTAAATTATATATACCTATATATATATATATATATATATATATATATATATATATATATATATATATATAGATAGATAGATAGATAGATATATATATATGTGTGTGTGTGTGCGTGTTCCTGTACTCCACTTACTATGGCATCATTGTGCGTGCATGGGAGTGCACTCTGGCATCCGCTCACTTTATGGCACCATACACACGATGCCATAAGTTTTTAATGCTGTTTTCGTCGTTTCTGGCGTTAGAATAGTCGTATGGTAACAAAAAAATATTTTCGAGTGTATGGTGCCATAAACTTGTTTATCGAATTTTGCACGCACACGTATTTATTGTGGCATCTTTGAGTTGTGCTGTCAAGTGCTGCCCCCCACGGTAGACAGTTGAATTACTAATTTAGAATTATTTACACTCAAGCATATTTGTTTTTCCTAACATGTGTTGCCATAAGTAACGTAACTGTCAATGTATACACTTTTGTTTGGAAATATTATGAGGCGAGTTCGTGATTATATTTCACTTTGTTAAATAGGCAAGAATTACATATACGGCACAAATCGTGAGAATATTCCGCTAGGCTGAAAGAATTGGAATATGGAACAAATGTTCCCTAAGGAGTGTGGAGGTGGAATAAAATTGAATATTGAAAAAAATCATTTAGGAGGGGGAAAAAAGGGTCCAAATTAATTTACAATATTTTAAATTTCTGGAAAAAACTAATGCGTTGTTGGAAATTGGTAAGCAAATTCTTCGTCCTAAAAAAGAGTCTCGTGTTTTATTATGTTACGAAAGTTCGACAATCAAGTGGGGGACGGGTGGAGAACTGATTATAAAGAAAAGTGTTATTTCAAGATTTAACAGTGATTGAGGAGTATCTTTACTATTATAAAATTCTAGTTTGTGTGTTTTTGTTTGTTCGGGCATCACATAAGGCAGAAACCGTATATATAGTGAAAAAACTTCTATCATGTTGTGTAATACAATTACTCAATTGGTTCGACTGCACACGCAAAATATTATATACTAGCATCAAATTAGATTTTATTCATAATTCGGAATGTGCCAATGTAACAAGTCTCTATTTAAAAAATCCACTGATATAACAAGCGTAATTTTACAGGGTGTTCTTTATATAGGAAACTTAGAGCGGAGTAGAATTACATGCATTTAAAAAATCTAAAAAAAGTTATATTAGGTGACATATAAGCAGCTGCATATATACAATGTGGATGAAAAAAGGGGGAGCTTAATTAGTTATACGGGTGATCCAAAAAAGTTATATTGAGTGGGTCATAAGTATACCAAGTGATTTATGGTGTGGTTAAAAATTTGTTTTATATCCACAAGTAGTTGCATATATAGGATGGTTGAAATATATAGCGGAGTATAATTACAGCTATATAGGTGGGTTTAAAAAATATTATAAAAAAATGTTATGATCTACAAGCTGTTGCATTTACCGCATGTTTGAAATATAGGGTGCAGTGGGATTTTAAGAAAACAAGGGGGAGTGGAATTAGTTTTACGGGGTGACCCAACAAAATTATATTAAGTGGGCCATAAGTATTTGTGTATACCAAGTGATTTATGGTGTGGTTAAATATTTGTTTTATATCCACAAGTAGTTGCATATATAGGATGGTTGAAATATATAGCGGAGTATAATTACAGCTATACAGGTGGGTTTAAAAATATTATAAAGAAATGTTATGATCTACAAGCTGTTCCATTTACCGTATCACGTATCACGGGGTGATCCAAAAAAGTTATATTGGGTGGGCCATAAGTAGGTGCGTGTACCAAGTGGTTTATGGTGTGGTTAAAAAATTGGGTACAGTGGGATTCTAAGGATACAGGGTGGTACAAAAATGTTATATTTGGTGCCCAATAAGTAGTTGCGTATAAAAAGTTGTTGAGATATAGAGTGGTAATGGGTTATAATTATACAGGGTGTTTGATTCAAAAAAAGGTTAGAAGAAGTTTCAAATGAAGGATGGTTTAAATGAAGTGTGGAGAGAAATTATACTTTATATTGTCGTTGAAAAACTATTAGAAAAAATTGTGAAGTAGCGCAGTTTATAAAAAGTTTGAAAGGTAGGATAGCTGAAATATAGGGTGGAGAAGTGTTATGGTTAATTATTTTAAAAAGTTATATTGGTTTACCAATAAGCAGTAGCGTATACAGGGTAGTTGTAATACAAGGTGATTCAATATCATGTTGAACAAAATTGTTATATAGGGTGTCCAATAAACAGTTGCAGTTTTGGTGAAATATATTGTGCATTGATGGATTTATGGATATACAGGGTAGTACATTTTTTTTATACCGAGTGGCCGATAAGTAGTTGCATGTACAAGGTGGTTGAAATAGCGGGAGAAATAGAGTTATAGTTAAACAGTTTGGAAAAAAAATTTGTACGATAGCACATGGGCTGTTGCATATATACAATATCTGAAACATGGATCGAAGTAAAATTATAGTTCATACAGTGTGATTAAAACAATGTTAGAAAAAGCTGCATATAAGGTATGGTCGAAAAATAATAATTTCAAGGGTGGTTAAAAAATATTTATGTAGCGTAGTCCATAAGCAGTTGTGAGTGGACCAGAGTTATGGCTAAGTGTTTAAAAAACGTTTGCCCCTAAGCAGATGCACATATAGGGTGGTTGAAATATTTTGTAGAGTTATACAGGATGGTTCAAAAATAAGTTATAATGTTCGACGATTTAGCAGCGGTGATACACGATAGTTTTATTATGGATGGATGAAGGTAGAGTTAGTTATACAAGACGGTTAAAAAAAGTTTAATAAAATTATTATATAGGGTGGCCAATAATCAGTTGCAGCTTGGGTGAGTGTTTAAATAAAGGTTTAGTGTTAGGGTGCAAAAATGGGTTTTTAAGTTGTTATTTAGTTTAGACCATGAACAGTTGCATTCTACTATATGTATTATCTGAAATGTGGGAAGAAGCAAGATTCTTGTTTTAGAGTGTGTTTAACATAATGTTAGAGAAAGTTGCATATAAAGGGTGTTACAAATATAAGGTAAAGAGAAATTGTACTACTTTAAAAGGTTGTTCAAAAAATATGAGAAATAATTGTTATCCTGCGTGGACCATAAGCAGTTGTATACCTGAAATATAGGGTAGTGAAGAGTTATAGTTAGGTGTTTAATGAGTTATACTGGCTGACAAATAAACAGCTGTATATACAGGATGGTTGCTATATAGGATGAAGTAGAGTTACAGTCATTAAAAAAAGGCTAATACAATTAATATATAGGGTGGCCCATAAGTACTTGCATTTTGAGTGGAATATATTCGTGATTGGTGGATTAATAGTTAAGTAGGGTTCAAACAAGTTAATTTTTTTTATATAGGATAACCCATATGTTTCATATGGTATTTCTTTTTGCAAAGGCATGAAGATACCGTACGCGGTTGAAACCGCGGGTAACGGCTATTTATTTAATAATTTCATTTATGTAAATAGACAGAAATGTGCTTTTTCAGAAAGTTATACTGCGGTAATGGGAAGCTGTTTTTTTTAGGAAACTTCAATATATTGTAAACCGAATGCGATATAGGCGAGAAAATTTGTATGAAGACTATTCTGTAACAGTCAATAATTAGTTATTAAGTTAGTAATCTAAGGAATTCTAACATATGCAGCAGTGAGATTTAGTGTATAGTTTATTTTCTTTAAATACACATACATGTTTTGGAATTTTTCAATATAATATTTATTGGGTGGGGCTCGAGTGCACTGTACTTTAAGAAATCGTGATACAGAATAAAACTTGCTGTGTAGTTTCTTCACCTAAAATGTATAATTATCAAGTTATTATTTTGCAAAAACTGAACTATTTGTTCGAGGGGAGGGTTGGGTGTGGGCCAGAAAACTGATTTTTTGACAAATTTATCTTAGGAATCAAAAGATTTTCACGACTGAGAAGTGTTGTATTGTCGTTAAATTAAATTTTCCAAAAAAATATTTATTGGGTGAGGGCAATGGGAACTATTAGGTAATCAGAAAACTTCAAGAGCTAGGAACTGAACGTGGGGTAGGGGAAATGAGTGATTTTTGTATATTTTTGTTAATATCGTTTAAATAATTTATTTTAAAAATATGAAAAAATATGTTTGTATTTGCCATAATAAGCCCTTTCATTTGATATATTACATGATGTGCTAGAAACAATTTTAATTTAATATTTTCCATATTATTCTGTAATTTGCCCCCCAAACAAAATTAATAGTAGAGGTTTCTTCTTACTTTTCCGGTAAAATTCTCTAATTTTATCAAAATTTTGCTACTTATAGTTTCGGAGATGAGGTGGGGGGAATGGTCGATTTTTCTAGTTCCCCCCCCCCAAAAAAGTTCTATTAAAATCAAAATTTCTTCATTTACGATATATATACTCCTGATGGGGTTACAAAACTATACACTGACACCAAATTTCAACCTTTTCTGTCCAGTAGTTTAGGATAAAATTACAGTTGTGTGAAAGAGGGAGAAATCCGGAGTGATATTATAAGGGTATCCGTATATTGTATATATACGGAACCCTAATAATAGTAATGCTGAAAATATTTTTTTCACTTTTTAGAATATTATTATTACATTTTTTATTTTACACGAACTGTTATCTAATAAACTTCCTTCTAAACTATTAGTTTTTTATAACTATACTGATTTTCATTTATGATATTTTTAAACCCAACAGAACCATGTTTCTTAATATCTTTTGTTATAATCGACCTTCTATTACAAAAATAAATATACTATTTTTTAAATATATTATTAATATATTAACATTATTTTTAACGTTAGTCTCATTAAAATTTATATTCTTGTTATTTCGTTAATATTGTATCACTTTAGACGACTTTTTATGGTCTACATTGGAAGATAGGTATTTAGATTAAAACAGGACGGGTCAGTCTGCTACACAGTCCGAGAGACAACTGACATTTAGTAAACAACATTTGGGAACAGAATACGAGATACTTATATCAATTTGCCGCCCAGATCTTACCATCTGAGCCGCCCTACTATAACAATGCACAAAAATTCGCGATTAGAAACATATGAAATGACGAGAAATTAATGAAGTTAAACCCAAAATGAGCTAAACTTTAGTTGAAGTTTCAAGTATTGCTTGCCAAGCAAACAAAAGGTCATTTGGTCAAAATTATTTCTCACATAACAATACACCTCATATATTAATAATAGTTTATTAAATTTGCAATAGATTTACTTTACAATTTTGTCATATATGTTTATCCGAACAAAGTTGTAAGCGGCTTCAAAGAACAAATCATTTCTTTTACCAGCTCCCGTACTAACACATATTAAAAGAAAAAGTTCAACCTTGAAATAAGATAACTACGAGTACTACCGCCTAAAATTTAAAGCCACACATATGCTAACGACAGTGTTTTTAAATGCTCTGAAAATATAATATAATAACTATGTAACTTCTTGTATTGCAATTTTCTTAGTAATCCAGAATCTGTTCCGTAATTTTGAGACACATTCGGAATATAATATTTAATATTAATAAACGTAATATAAAATTATGTGAAAAGTTATGATTGGTATATCACTGAGACATCTAAAAATCGCAATTAAGGGATAGTTAATACAAAAAAATTCCAAATTGTTCTCTATAAAGATTAATGAGACTTCATGGTGCATCATTGGAAATTCTTGGAATAAGTCGTTTCTTTTGAATTCGGGTTTAATGTGCACTTACTTAGTTCGTTATACCAATTATATTTTTGCATTTAACTACCTGTGTTTTGATCAATTTGACTCTAACTTTTGATAAACCTTGACAAGTTTTTACACAAATGTCCTGTTCAATTTGTACAATTTCGGATTCAAATATGTTTACTTAAATACTTAGAGCCCAAAAAGTGGTATGTCCTAATAATATGCTGCAGAGGGTTAGTTGTGGATCAGTTTATTATAACTCATTAATGGCAAATTTTATTTACCTTTTGGGATTTTTTTTTATAAAAAATTAGACATAGACTAATGAAATATTTTTTGTGGATAATGGCCATTTTAATTTCCTGGGCTAGTAAAATGCAAATTTTGTGAAAGATACAAATATCGGCGACTAAATGTTTTTTAAATTCCGAGCCATTGTCAGGAATGATTGTTTGAGATAGTTCATAAAATGAAATATAACTGCAAAGACCTGCATTGTGTTCTTTTTAGGGTACTGGCAATGGACCCATTATTTTATCAGAAAAATATATCAATATGAATTACTTCTAAGGACTTGCTTTTAGGAGTATCTACAATCATATTTACATGTATGAGAAATTTGGCAACCACTAGTGTAAACTTTTCTTAAGGAATTCCTTTATGTTAGATTTTACCCTCAATATTTTATTAAGTTAGTTCTTTTTGTGTCATTCGCTCTGTAATGATTACATTTTGGCTTCGTCATGATTGTCATAAAAATATAACAATATAGTCTATGGGGGTAACTACTTCTTTAGATCTACAAGAATTTCTTGTTTCGTTTGCGGATCTGGCTAAACTTGAAGTATATTGTAATATTCAAAAAAAATGAGCTAATTCACTAGTAATTAAGGTGTTCGGGATTAGTGAAACTATTATTTTTTGTAAGAGTTTGTAGATTTTTCAGTTAGACATATTTGTAAAACTGTGATCGTGGGATATGTGTTGTCCAGAAAGTTTTTGTCAATTTCATTCTTTTTAAATTTAAGAAGTACTTAGGGCAGGAAAGGTTAAGGACAACAAATTTAGTGATTGCTAATTTTCATGATTTTTATTTGTAGTTTTGTTATTCATTTGTAGATGTTGTCGGCATGTGAATTCTTATGTCCAGTATTTGATAATATTACTCTTTACCTTTATGATTGATTTTATCACCAATGGTTCATGAATGACTCTTGAAAGGGAGTCTGCGGCATAATTTTGTATAAGCACATAAAAAATGTATGTAATGTAAGCAAATTTATTTAAATTTTTAACAATGATATTGGTCGAATTTCGACCATTGGGCGGCCGCTAGTTTTAGTAGCACGAGAGTACTACATTACTTTCAATCTTCTATACAAAAAACCCAGTAGAGTTTAAAAGCGATATAAAATTTAACAGTGAACCGCTTATGCCATTGTGCCCCTTTATCACTTTTCATAATGTAAGCAAAAAATAAATGATCTTTATATCTTGGGGATTTTCATTATATGAATAATTTACTTTAAATAATTTTTTTATTTCCCATTCTTTGGGTACCTATCCAACTGGAAAAATGATTAAAGAACTGTTTGTGCACATAGTTCCAACTATTGTTATAAAAATCTATCCAGTCCGTCTCTGGTTTCATTCCGTGAGACATCAATCGCTAGGATAGAAAAAAAAGAGCTAGAAGGATCGGATGGAAAAAAAGCTTATCTCGAAATAACTCGACAACTGTAAAATTGACACCGAATTGTACGAGAGAATTCGATGCTGATTTTAAAAGGAGCGGCCCACCATAGCAGCAGTTAGTTAGTGCGACGAAGAGCTTATGTTGTATTATTATTGTGATATTTGAATCAGCAGTTTCTGTATATTTGATGTTAATAAAAGTTCTAGAAAGTGGTAGTGAAAATTAGTTTTTAAATTTTAATTGAACCCACGGAGTATATAAGAAATTTGGTAATCAGAAGTAAAATATTAAATGATGTTAAAATCGAAATTTGATTTATGGAAACCCGAAGCATGGAAAAAGAAAAAATGGACGATAATACCAAAAAAATATTCAAGCAGATTACGGATGGACTAGATGATAAAATTATCCAGATCCTGGAAAAACGAGACAAAAAATAAACATGAGGAAGAAATTCAACAAAGGATGGTGAAATCTTTTGATGAAAAACGTAAAACTGAAATAGAAAATTTTGTTACTACCATGGAAGAAAAACAACAAAATCTAGTTACTGCCATTGAAGAAAATTTGCAGAAAAACAAGGCTAAACTGAAGAAAAAAGACAACTGCAATTTGAGTAATTAATGCAAATAGTATCGCAAGTTAATGAAACAGTTTCTGAAAGAATGCAAATAGTTGAATCAGACATATAAGAGCTAAATGATGACATTAAGACCATAAAAAATACCGTGGATACTCTTGAAACAAATGTAGATGACCCCGATTCCATCCAAAGCCAGATAAAATTTGAAATCAGTTTAATTCAAGACACAGTTCAAGACCAAATAAGTTCCATTAAACAAACAGTACAAAGTGAAGTACAAGATAAAATGAGTGCCATCCAAAAAGTAGAAACAGAAATTTAAAAAATGCAACAGGACTTACAGCGAGGAAAATACCAGAATACCGTGAGTACCAACGGTTCCGTGAGTAAACCAACCACATTTGGTGGCAATTCATCTTGGCCCATATATAAACGGCAATTTGAAAGCTTGACTGCAGCTAATGGATGGGATAACCAAGAAAAATCTACCTCTCTTGTAATTTCCTTAAGAGGTCTGGACTTCTACAAAGCATTCCAGTCGATGAATAAGGCAATTTTGACAAGATCATCGCCATTCTGGACAAAGGATACGACAATCAATCCCTGAGTCAAGTGTACCAGGTGCAACTTAGCGGAGATGGCTTACTAGATAATTTGAAAAAACGAAATTCTGTCGATTTAGTCAAATCCCTCTAGCTCCTTTGTTTTTGATTTTATAAAAAAGTGTAAATATCATAATTGAAGGGAATCGTATCCCGAATATGATTGTCATGTCCTCGTTTGCATGACAGCTCTCGTTTTCGAGATATGACACAAACTTATCTTTTTTTGAATGGTAACCATAGTTGGCTATGACCTCAAAAAATCGGACATTTTTAGAGCTTTTCAACGATATAATACTCGATATAGTTATTCATAAAAATAACGGAGTTATGAATGCTTTTCTCTTTTATTTTCACTTTTAACGTAGTTAGCCATGAAATAGATTGATTTATTAATAACTATTCCAAAAAACATTGAACGATTTTTTATTAGGTATATCAGATATAGCGAAAAAACTAAATAAGTAGGCACTTACTAAAAACTTAAGAAATTAAAGTACGTAATAATGGTTACAATTTATGTTCGAAAAGTTCACCATTGTTATTTAGACAAAAATTTCATCTTTTTAAGATTGACATTACCGCTTTCCTCACGGACCGCAATTTCTTCAATTGCTTGTAATACCGCCTCCCTTAGGTCACCAACTGTCTCATACTTACTTTGTTTTTTTAGCTCACCCCATAAATAAAAGTCTATAACTGCCAAATCGGGAGACCGGGGTGGCCATTCGCGTGCGCCATTTCTTCCTATCCAAGAGTTTGGATAGATATTATATAAGTGTTGTCTTATTAATAACGAGTTATGAGCAGGTGCTCCATCATGTTGGACCCACTCAATTTCTAAACCAGTTCTCAAATTCAAATTATGCAACATGTCTTGAAAACTGTATTGCAAGAAATGGAAGTAGCGCTCCCCAGTAAGTGATTCGTCATAAATAAAAGGCCCCAGAATAGTAGACCCTCTGATACCACACCAAACATTAAAACCAAATATGCTCATTGGGTCTATTGAATATACCGCAGTTAGTAAATCTAGTTTCATCTAACCATAACCATTAATGGAAACTGTGGATTGTCAAGGCACATTTCACTAAACCATCTACAAAACAAAATATGTCGATATTCGTCACCAGCATGCAAAGTTTGAGAAACAGAAAGTTTGTACGGGTGGAACTTGTGCGCTTTCAGTACCTTAACTACAGTTCGTTGAGATGTGCCAGCTTCTGCCGCAATCTCACGAGTTGATGTAGATGGATTTTGATTTACCAGTACCAAAACATTTATTTGTGCTGCTTTGTTGATTTGATTCCGTTCCTTTGTTGGTTGAGTAAAGATACATATCTGCGTAAACTATCGTAAAGCCTCTTAAATGTACATAGAGCAGGTGGACGACGATTAAAATATCTATGAAAGTATTCCTCAGCTGCACGAACTGAATTTTTATGGCATATGATATAACATTCCACCATATTCAGTTTTTCTTCGTTAGAACATTCCATTTTATCAAGAATATTGTCAATATCGACTGTCAGTTCAGCACTACTAATGGAATTCCTCTCAAATGAGGAAACGTCAATGTGAAACAATATTTTTCATGGCTACCTACGTTAAAAATGAAAATAAGAGAGAAAAGCGTCGCAAAGGCCGTTATTTTTATGAATAAGTATATCGAGTATAATACCGTTGAAAAGCTCTAAAAATGTCACGCAAACGAGGACATAACAATCATATTCGGGATACAATTCCCTTTAATTTTGATATCTACACTTTTTTATAAAATCAAAAACAAAAGAGCTAGAGGGATTTGACTAAATAGACAGATTTTCGTTTTATCAAAATATCTAGTAAGCCATGACTTTTTACAAAAATCCGAAAGTGTCATTAAATTGGGCAGTAAAACTGCAAATCTTTCCCAATTTAACCATTGCTCTATCTCCGCTAGTTTCCGATATCCCCATACTGATCATCAAAAAAAACTCACCCTGTATAATACTATGAAACTATAAACACACAATATTAATATAAATGTTCTATATGAAGAAATTTCTTCATTTAAAGACACAAGCTCATTCTAAAGACTGTACAGTTCTTAATCAAAGTGTCAACAGCATCTACAGTTATTGTTGTTTCTCTGGAGAAGGCTAAGTGACGGGATGAAAGAAACAGGGCATCCATAAATTTAATAAAGGATGAACTATTAATATACCTTAAAATGGATATAGAGTGCAAAGATGTAGTTTAAACATCCTTTAATAACAGATATTTGTTAGATATTGCTTGAAGTACAAAAAATGTGTATGAAAAATGTTTCACGGAAAAATTATTTATTTTCAGATATTGTACTTTATTTTTTTTTACCTTGATTGGTAAATATACTTTATTTCCTTTTAGTTACGAAAGATGTCCTGTAAGGACCTTTAGTGAATTGTCATATTCATCTTGTTATGATCATAATACCACATGACTTAGGCCCTAATATTACTCGTTAATAATCTGTAAGACTTTATACAATCTATTGCGCTTTATAACCGTTTGCATGCACAAAGTTAAGGAAATCTGACAAATATAATTTTATTATATCAGTTGCACGTCTAAATACGAAAATTAAAAAAATAATAATAGAATGTTATCTTACTCCAACATTGTCAATACCGATATTTACCAGTAAATAATATCAATTAGTTTTATAATAGCCACAACTACCAAATAATCAATTCGTGAATCTAGGAACAATAAAAAAGAACAAAGCGTGTACTTGTTACTTACATATCTTTCTTACAGATATTCAAGCGATTTCTGTTAAAAGATATACTGTTCAGTTTATTAATAAGTAATTAATATTAGTTAAGACTATTTAATCCAAAAGTCACAGCCTGTTAAAATAAGGTGGAAAAAATCATTTACTCTTTAAACATGATAACGTGATTTTTTTTACGCGTAGTCTGCTAGAAAAGCGTTTAGTAAACAGTAAACCTTTTGATGTACCGTTTGTCACCAGAAAACGTATCTAAATTATGCACATATTACGGGAGTTAGGTTAAATTTTATAAAACTATTTCACCAAAACTTTCACCTTTGAAATATTTGAAAGTTTATTTATTATCTCGGTCGTTCCATCGAAAATCACTTGAAAATGTAATGTATATGTAAGAAGATGATAGAAAATGAAATTCTCACAGTGCACTGTGCGCTATAGGTACGTTGTGATTCAATAATTACAATATAGTTGAGGATTATTTGTTTAAAAGTCTTTCTAAAATATCATTTTCGCAGTCTCTAAAGATTAATAGTTACCTATAAGTTTTATTATTTTAAATATTTTTTTAATTTCAGAAATTCGTTTTTTGTCTTATATATAAAAATACATAATCCTTTTGCGAAACTAAGAAAACTAAGCAGTTTATATCTGTCAAAATTTTCAAATTTGAATTAGTTTTGAAGATATCACGCAAAAAATAAAATAGCGTGTATGTCGGAGGAGTGAAATATTTCACCAATGGAAAGCTTTATTTTGATAAATTATTTTATTGCTGTATGGGGGCATAGGGCTTTTCTGTATTTAATAGGTTTATTTAAATGATTAAATATTGTTACAACTACAGTGCTGCCAGTGGCTAAGATTAAGATTCATATTGCAATATAGTCCGTGGGTTCAATTTTAAAATTATAAAACTAATATTCACTTTCACTTCTTTAGAACTTTATTTACATCAAATTATACAGAACAGCTGATTCACAATAACCTTCGAGATACGCTCGTCGTCCTCGCTAACTGAACTCGCGATCGTGGCCTGCTTCCTGTATAAACCAGCATAGAAAATTCTCGCAAAATCATCATCACTCCTACAGGTGCCGAGTCTTTTCGAGAACCATTTATTATCTCAAAGCGATTGTTGTCGTACTGCAATGAAACAGGGTCGGCTTTGGTAAATTTCGTAACACTATGGTGTAACAAAAAATTAAGAAAATACTATACTTATACTTATTTTTAGACCAGAAACCGCAAGTGAAATCCATACAGTCATTTGACAGATAATAGTGCACAATGGCGGATCCAGGATTGTCATTGGGGGGGATCTCGTTGGAGGGTCGCATGACCTCACTGAAAGTTGGGTTTAGCACAATAAACAATTATAAGAGCATACTATGCAAATGATTTGGGCGGGGGGCTTTCGCTCCTTAGCCCTCCCCTTTGGATCCGCCATTGACAGTGCTCCTTTATTATATTAGATTACTTTATCTCCGATGTCCAAACAAGAGGAGGTTATCAATTAGGGGTGCATTTTTTAAAATTTATAAATCCGTACATTTAAAATTATTAGGGCAGCTTCTGTTTGTATGTCATATTAAATTCAGCCGCTCAATGTGAGAACCCGCGCTGTTAGCAGCCTCCCAAACCGTGGTCAGACACTGCGGTTGTGGATCTTGTTAACTTCACCTTCATACATACCCTGCTGGCAAGGATAGCATCGCTAGTAGCTATACCATCAAATTATAAAGATGGAAAATCACTCTCACGCATCATAAGTGTGCTCATCATAAGAGAGCTATTTGAAGATATATGTTATAAATTTAAAAAAAAACATCAGTTACTTTCATTTTTATAAGCAATGTCTCCTGGAATTTGTTGATAACATAATCACACAAAAATTGACGAGTTTCAGAATTACATAAATATCATATTTTTCGAATCGAATAGGATTGTTCTATGTTGGCACAATTTTGAGTAAATTTATAACAAAAAAAATGGGAAATTTTGAACATTGACATTTTATATCTGTAGGTATTCATTTTTACTTAGACATACAAGCGTTTTTTTTTTAATTTTTAATTAACCTTTGTTCTGTCAGAATAACTATTACGAAAAGCAAACAATTTACATTTGTACATATTATTGGCGTAGACCAAACAAATTAAATTTTTTCATGCCAAAATACTCGAATTCCTAAAAGAACGCCTTCATTACCTTTGTTCTTACACTTGTTAACAATATTGGATGATTCATAAAAAATGTGGGTTTTTATGTCCAAATAAACAGACATTTGGCGTGTAAATTAATTTTTCAAAAGACGAAACGAATTAGTTTAATTTTAATTTTCTAATTTGAAACACAATAATTTCACTCTATCATATATTTCAACCACCCTGTATATGCAATTATGCAATTGCTTATGGGCTACACAATAAAATTGTTTTTTCTAATCACGCTGTATGCCTATAAACACACACTACTCTAAATTTTAACCACCCTGTAGATGCAACTGCTTATGGGTCACGCCACAAAATATTGGGTTTATATCACATTTTGAACCACCCTGTATAATTATAAATCTACAGCTCCTATTAACCAGTACCTGGGGGACCAGCTTCACTCGTAAATTGAAGGTTTTATCATAAACGTACATTTATCTAAATAATCGGATTTTTGCTATGCAAACTAATTTAAACCCTTTAACATAATATTTTTTTACATTTTTTATTTACATGGTGTTACTACAGTTCTACTCCCTTCTATATATCAACCACCCTATATGTTCAACTTCTTATGAAAAACCCATTCATACATTTTTTTCATCACGTTATAATTCCACTTGATTCCATATTCCAGAAACCCTGTATATGCGACCGCTTTTGGCCATTATACAAACACTTTGGTTTCCAAAATCTTTTAACTAACCTCTGTAACTATAAGTCTACTTTGACCTATTTTTCAACCATTATATATACGCATTATACATATATATTCTAACATTTTTGTAAACACTTTGTAGAACTATAATTCCGCTACTCCCTATATTTGCAAATTCTTATAGGCTACCAATATTTTAAATCACTAACTATAATTTCACACCACCATATGTTTTAACTACCCTGTATATGCATTTGTTTGTGGCCACCTATTGTATTTTTTTGAACCACCATGTATAATTATAATTCCAGTACATCGTATATTGCAACACTCTATTAACATTTTTTTAGCGATACTTTTACAATACTTCACTGCACAACAATACTTTTACTCCGCCCTGTATGTCAGCTATCATTAAATTACAACTGCTTATGGGGTACCCTATAAAATAAATTTTTCTCGCTTTTTTCTAGCCATACTATAATTCCATTTGACGCTATATTTTACCAATCCTGCAGAGCAAGTCTTATGTATCATCTAACAAATTTTGAACGACCCTGTATAATTATAATATTATACCAACAATTCATATTATATACATCAAATTAACATGCGAAATCATGAGATCTTACTCATCCAAAAATTGCCTACCGTGCCAATTTTCTCACCTTGAAAACTTGAAATGTCTAGCTATAAAAATACAACGCTAGGAAAATATGACCGAGGCTTAAAATAGTTACATGTTCGGAACATACAAATACAATATTACAATTTCAGTACATCCTATATTACAACCACCCTGCAAATGCAACTGCTAATAAGCTTTCCTATAGGTAGTATAACGTTCTTTTAATTTTTTTTAGCGAACCTGCATAACCATACTTTTACTCCGCCCTGTATTTCAGCTATCATTAATTTACAACTACCTATGGGTTACTCTATAAAATTATTTTTTCTCGCTTTTTCTAACCATCCTACAATTCCATTTGACGCTATATTTTAACCATCCTGTATAGCAACTCTTATGGACCATCTAACATATTTTGAACGACCCTGTATAATTATAATTTTGCACCACCAATTCATATTATATGCCCCAAATTAACATGCGAAAACGTGAGATCTTACTCATCCAAAAATTGCCTACCGTGCTAATTTTTTCACCTTGAAAACTTGAAATGTTTAGGTATAAAAATATAATGCTAGGAAAATATGACACAATTTTTATTGAAAGAATTTTTAAAAAAAGTTTCACTCTCAAATAGGTCACCAAATCACCCTGTATTAAAAGAATTTTTACAACAGGAGCACTCTTACGTTGGTTACCAAATTACCCTGTTTTGAATGCCTTGAAATTACAAAGTCGCCGCCTTGATTGATATAACAAACATTGCTCGTATTATAGTATTAGATTAACAACTTATTATGGGCTACAATTAATATTTTTTACTCATTTTGTATAACTGCCATAACTGTTATAATCTCTAACGGAATGTTTTAATATTTCATTTTGTCAATAACAACTTTTCCTAAAGTAGAAACTCTGCCCAATAGATTTTTAGTCATTGAATTCTCCTATTCATAACTTTCATCACAATCGTTTTAGAGTCCTGAACTCAATTAAATATATACAAATAAAGATATATTACTCATATTATTCGATATTGTTTTCTATGTGAAAGTTAGTTGTTGAAAAATTTGAAGGCAACACCTCTGGTATCATACTAACAAAGTTTTCCAAGACATATTTCATGATTTCATTAAAGCTTATGTTAGTTCAAGAAATACTGCAGGCAAGGGCTAGTGATCACTCCTCGTATATCGTGAAAATCGTTTGTGGCATCATACACTGCAAACAGGCGTCTAGTCGCGCTTGTCGCTTCAGATGTCATAGTGAACGATATTTTCAAACTAATTTTTCTCTCTTAAAAGCGAGGGTATGGCGAAACTGAACATATTGGGCAAGTCTACACTGCTTGAAGAGTATCGCCCATATCTCAGATTCAATGATGCCACTTTGTCGTTGTATGCACATGATGCCATAGTAAATGCCATACCATGTATAGGTGTGCGTGTGTGTGTGTGTGTGTGTGTGTTAGGTAGTTTCCGGAAATTCATCCGCGTAGTTGATAACTGATCCCTGCCGGAATCGATGGTAAAATGACGACATTTCGGCAGAGTCGCAGAGTCACATCTGCTCTCTTCAGGTCGGTTCGCATAATTCTCGTAGACTTCTGCTTCCGCTTCTGGTATTTGAGTAACTAGACGCGAAAGCAGAAGGCTACGAGAATTATGCGAACCGACCTGAAGAGGGCAGATGTGACTCTGCCGAAACGTCGTCGTTTTACCATCGATTCCGGCAGGGATCAGTTATCAACTACGCGGAAGAATTCTCGGAAACCATCTATATATATATATATATATATATATATATATATATATATATAAAACTCTTATAAATCAATGGTCTATGGGCTTTAATAACCAAGTCATTATATATGTTAAGTAAATTATTGTCAATGTGACAACATCGTTTATCGGACGGTACACTCACTTTTACTTTTTTTCTCTTACTAGTAAAGAAATAACCTTGACCGCGAAAATTACACTGCAGAGTTTTGTATTGAATAATTGTTTTGTCAACGATTTGTTTGATTTGGGTAAATGAAACATTTTAAGAATAAACGTTTTCAAAACATTACTTAAAAATAATGTTAATGTTTGGAGATAACCTTTAAAATTTGCCTAATTCTTTTATGCATTAAGTTAAAGAACACAAGAATAAAAAGCATTTTACTTATGATTTAGAAATAACATATTTCAAAAGATCTCTCGAGTAGCTATTTTAAATTGCATATTTCCAAACTAATTAATTTATATTATTATTTGTGTTGGGTGACGTTGAAAATTAAAAAAACTGCGGTTAAACTTTATTAACATGTGGCGCTACGTTGCCATATTTTCTCGGTAAATGTATGTCGAGTTTTCATTTAATTTGAAAACTGAAAAAAATGGTTTCTAAATAAAATTGGGATTAGTGAAGGCATAGAAACTGTTTAGAAATTATATATCAAGCTTTACAAGCATTTTGTAAGCAAAATTATGTGTACGTGACTATAAAAATAGGGACAAAAATTGAGACTTTTCCATTTTTTTGACAAAACTATAGCTTTTTTGCAAAATGCCATAAGCCTTTTTGATTTGTTTTTACCAAAACTGTATTCCTCAAGATATTTGCACTCAAACCATTTACACTCTCACAAATCGATAAAAAATGATTACTCCACTTTTTATTATAAATATTTTATATTATATTTTAATGTATATATATATATATATATATATATATATATATATATATATATATATATATTAATAAACATAAAAATTCAAAATAAATTGCCATCATATCAAGTTGGAATACTTGTATAATAAAAAGTGGAGTAATTATGTATGGCCTCATTTTTTATCGATTCTTTCTTACGTGCCATTTAGTTAGCAGAAAACCCACACATGTTGAGCAATTGCGGTTAAGTTGGTAAATCTTTGATGTAAATAAAGTAGTAACTAATGTCAGGGAGAGTTAAATTACCTGCGAATATACTTGAGAAATGTAGGAATGTAATCAACACATTGCGCATTTAAAAAAGAAATTGAAATTGTTTGGAATAAATGTCCAGGGATTCTCGTTACCAGTAAAGATCTGGTGGGGATTTGACTTAAGAACATATTAGGAATTTTGAAATCATTATGCAGAACGTCCTTGATTATTATACCAGCTTGGTAGGATTTTCTGTCCTTATTCCTTTTTTATAAAACAGAAGTATTTGAAATTTGTAATTATTGATCATCCTTTACGAAAGTAGAGAAAGAAATGTCTACATTATCTTCAAGCATTCTTTCTGTGTACAAATAAGTGTAATATATATTGTGTAAACTTATCTGCTGTAAAGAAGTTTCAACTCCATCTTTGAGTCCTTGTCAGTGACGATTTGTACTGGTTTTGCCCTATTTCTTGAATTTTCATTATCAAATTTATTTAAAAAACCGAACCTATATCTTCCGCTTCACTCTTCCAGATATCAACATCTGGACCAATTTTGTACCTCATATATAGATTATGAGAAACAATAGCCTATCTAACGTAAATTACAGTTGTAATCTGTATTCTGAATTCGATAAAATTTGTTACGAGTTTGTTGCTACAAGAAAGCCCGGGGTGAATTTACCGTCAACTATCCTTTGTGGAAACAACAACCCCTGCCATTATAAAAACACAAAAATCCGGAAAAAACAACAAAATCGTTTATAATACATTACAATAAAAATCTTATAGTCCACATATGTGAGTGATCATTTTCTGATTTTGGCGTTTTTTCGAAATGGCAGGGATTTTTTTCTGTAAAGGGTAATTTGTAAAATTGTCCCTAACTATTTTGAACCAAGACATTGTGCCGCTATTGGTGAAAAACTTACACCTCTCGGTATTCTGTTGCTAAATTTTCGTTATTAAGAGATCATTGTTTCTCGGATACAAATTATCAAATTATGGGACTGTTCAGTCGTAGACTTCTTATAGGCCTATCTAGCTTAATAGACCAGTTACAAAGTAGACAAGGAAATTAGTAATATAGATATTTCTTATGCTCTTAGATTTGTTATCTTATTCGAATAATTTCCTCTAAAAAAATGTAAAATATACTTACTCTGTAAGACTTTTAGTATTGCAAACACGATCTATTCGGTGATAAATGGCATGAAGTTTACTCTTCGTGTTTACTTTCTGGCCCATGCATCACTTTTTTGATGAATCACCATATTGATTGCAGATGAGAAGAATTTCTTGAAGACAGGGGAGCGAGGAAAGTTTCTAGCTTGATATATCAAACATAAAATGTTTTACTATAATCACCTTATATTTCAGTGCATTTGTCATCATTGCAATTTGAAATTTTATTATTCGTAAAAATACTGTGAACTTTAATTTTCAAATGTCTAAAACCCATTTACTGTCTCCCGTTCAGAAAATTGTAATTTATTAAGCACAGTTTCTCAAAAAATAATAATCAAAATGTCCGGAGCAGACTTATTGACTTTACCCTTCTTTCGAGTCGAATTTAAATCTTTAGATGCATCATAGTTGTATGTAATTCAGTTGTCTAATTTTTTCAGTTTTTGGCGAGAAATGTTCATCGTCTAGATCGAACTCGGGGTCTCAATCTGCCTAATTTGAATGAATGAATGAATTTGAAACTCATTTAATAGTATTCTAGTGAGGTTTGGGGAGTAGGTAGATTGAGGCCCCGAGTTCGAACTATACCATATTTCTTTTGGAGTTTTTCTTTTTGTCTCTTGATAATGGCCCCAAAGCAGGAGCCGACTCGTCCAGTATTTCATACATTTAGAAGCGTTTCTCACCCGGAACCTAGCCCAGTTCATAATAATGGCCGCTAAAGCCTCTCAGAACATCGAAACAAAAGTATCCATACTGGTATCGAACAAAGGTGTTGATACCAATTTAACGGGGGAAATCCTAAAATCCAGAAACATATTTATCGGAGTGAACTTAAAATGCTTACTAATTTAGCAGGGGGGGGGGGGGGTTAATACGAAAAACACCCGGTACAGGAGCAGTTTCGGGGGGAGGAACTGTAAAAATAAGTCGTATGTGTATATAAAATCGATGGTCTTGGGTGCGTAGTTCATTGGCTGCTGTCACCCACCAAGTGAAATCACATGATGCTCTCTTTATTGCCCTCGCTTTCTAGTCTTGTCACGATATTTGTGCATTTCAGGCTATCTCCAAAAGTACAGAGTGCGGCAAAAGTAAGTTAACGCTATGAAGAACTACGCGTGCGCGATCTTCGTCTTCCAGCATCTTTAGTGGGAGCAGATGGGGCGCCACGCGCGACAAAAGTTTAGTATAGTAACGTTCGTCTCGTTCACTTCGCTATGTCAAACCAGCCACGTGTTACACATACGACAGCCGAATGTGTATGCCTGGTAGCAGGATACCTACCTATATATAGTGGTGATTACGCTACGATTTTGTAGACTTTGGGGCGCAGCATCCTGGTAGACCATTCCTACGAGACATGTGGTGTACAAACTACACAAGAAATTCTACCAATTCGGATCAATTTATATAAGCCGCGCAGTGGTCGGCCCTCCACCATAGTCACAGAAGGAAATATGCAACTCGTTGCCCAAGCGTTCGTTGAAGCACCAACCAAATCTGCACGTCGGACATCTCTTGAATTAGAGATATCGGCCGTAGTTTACGTCGAATGTTGAAAAAAATGAATATGCGTTGTTATCGTCCACGTTTCTCGCATGCGTTAACTGAAGATGACCCTGATCGTAGACTTGAATTTTGTGAGTGGTACAGTCGATGCGCCGAAGATGATGCAAATTTGTATCAATTCGTTCTCTGGACTGATGAAGCGCAATTCAAATTGAACGGGCGACTTAACCGTCACAATTATGTATACTGAGCTTCTAAAAACCCTCATAAAACCATTAAAGAAGAGTTAAATGTTCCCGGTATAACAGTGTGGGGTGGAATTTATGCTGGTGGTCTCGCTTCTCATAGATTTAAAGGGAGAACTTGAAAATAATCTGCAATTAGCAAATATTCAATATTTTCAGCAAGATGGCGCCCCGCCACACTACGGACTACAAGTCGTGATTTTCTCAATGACGAGTTTGGCGATTAGATAGGAAGTAGAAGGAAAATCGAATGGTCCGCGCGGTCGCCAGATATAACGCCATGCGATTTTACCTTGTGGGCAGTCCTGAGCGATAAAGTGTTCGCCACCCCACTACAAAATATCGATCATTGAAAAAGGGAATTGAAGAGGAATTCGAAGTTCTCCGTGCCAACGCAGATTTTTCTCGAAAAAACTGCCTTTCCGATTTCCGTGCTCAAGCGATGCCAAAAATGCATTGATAAAGGTGGTATGCACCTTGAACACAAGATGTAACTCATAAACTTTATTTTTTATATTTGTTTTGAAAATGAAATACATTTTTGCAACCTATCAATGTTTATTATTACATATTTATATGTAAATCGGTCAACTGACTTTTGCCGCACTCTGTATATGCTCTAAGCTTAATTTTTCCACTGACACACTCATCGATCACCAAAATTCTATGGTACTTCTAACAGAGACACAAACTTAAAATTCAGATAGTGCTTAACCTATAACGGAAGTAAAAATACCTGAATGTCAGTACGGGTTTTCAGAAAATCGGAAAATTAAGTGCATAGGCCCGTGAACGTCAAACAAATGTCACGTAAATTTTCTTCACAAATCTTTTTTAAATGTTAAGATAAAGGAACGAGAAAAAGCACCTTACGAAAAACTTTTGACTCTGAAAGTATGCAATATGCCCAATATCTGAGTTGAACTATTTATATATAATGAACTTAACATAAACATTAGACAACTCAGTGACTCTGACTTTGTTGAAATGCTAAATAAAATAAGATGTGACTAGACAAAAATACATATATAGTCTTAATACGAATTCCAGAGAAAGCAAATGTTCTTCCAAACTTTCTGACTTTCTTATATAAAATAGAAGAAACGCACTTATGGACAGTAAAGTAGCACCTTTCATCCAAAATGGAAAATTCAAACAACAGCTGTGATATTATATAAAAGAATTTAGTGTAGAGAACCAATGTTGAAGATTCTGTTCACAGTCAACCACCGAAATCTCTGCATCAGATATTGTCATCAAAGCCAAATAATAGATAGATACACTTTATTTATACACTGAAGTCATTGGTAACTGGTAAGACTTCCATTTTCTCATACTGGTATGGATAGTTTTAAAGAGAAACTGATTTCGTTAGCTTCCCTATCATTATCGTTGAACAAATGTTAAGTTATAAATTTCATAAAACAGTCTTCAAGAGAATTACTTCGAAAAAGATCCTTAGTGGATAAATTAGGTGTTCATATCAGATGTGCGAATTTGACAGGAGACTGGACTCTAATCACATCTATTATTTTATTAACTATTATTGAACAACAAATAACTGTCATACTGATTGTCTAGGTTGTAGTGCAATTTGAATGAGCTGCTTTTTATTAAAACCATTCTACAAATCTGAACCAGATTATCTACACGTATAAATACATTTTATTTGATTTATGATTATGGAACAAAAGTTACATTTAAAAAATCAAGAACTTTGTGTTGATTAATGATTACGAAACTTTTATCCCAGGCAATTTTCCAGTTAATGGAAACTGAATAAACGCGTTGGATATTTGATGAGTCACGAAAAGTCGTTAGAAAACCGAGTGAGTGAATCTGACCTCTGTTTACATCACACGGTAAAGAATTCAGACATCAGAGAGATCCATTTTTTATTACAGCCTTAGCATAAGATGAAACATTTACGGGTAGAGAGTTAGCTGCCACCCTTATCAGTAAAAATAATACCAAGCCATAATAATACTAATTTTGATAGTTTCCTGTTTGCCCATTATATACAAATTACTGTGAGTTTTAATTATGCTCTTCATTATAGACACAGTATAAACTGTGGTCAACGTCTAAGGCTTTACAATCAAATTCGATCAATTTACACTATTTTAAAATATATAGGTTTGAACATTTTCTTGGCACGTTCGGCTCTTATTTAAAAACTCATTTGCAGATCTTTCATAAAATTATAGTCCACATATCCAAGGCTTATGTTAGTATTTGTGAGTTTCCTGCGTAATAGTTTTACTAAATACTAGTCTAGGTATTTAATTAAACACTAGCCGTTACCCGTGATTAAATAAAATAAAATTACATAGGTATATTGAAATTTGAACTCCTCTTCTAATGTTTGCAATTAGTTTACAGTGTAACACTTCCAGTTTCTGTCATCGTAGGACGTAAAATTAATATCAGTTTTTAAGTATACCATTCGGTTTTAAACATAGTGCTAATTTAATTTTCAGTTATTCAGTTAATGAAATAGTTTGTTGACAGTTAACACTTCAGCTAAAAACAACACAAATTCTGTGGATCAGTAACCCGATTATATTTTTTGTATACAGAGTGTAACATATTAATGTATAATTATTATGAAGCCGCTGCAAACATACACCCTATATACTAATATCCCGTATCGAGTGAGACTGAAGGGAATGGTAGGGTGCACCATAAAGACGGTGAATGTAGTTGAGTATATGAGCGGCAGACATAGGAGCGTGATTCCGGACTTCTTAGTCAAGGTTTGAGGATCGGAAGGTGTTTGGCATAACCGAACTACTACAATAGGTCAGGGGTCGGAAAAGTCTCTAGATGGTGCCGGGTACCCTTTTAAGCTTAGTGGAAATGGGTGATTTTAGTGAGTAACGTATTTAAAAAAAACACTTTTTCCTTCGATCAGTACTTATAATATACTCATTTTAAACATTTTCTCATTTCCTACAACTTTTCCATTGCCTACATTACGATCACTATATTATTCTTTATCAGATAATCAAAAATCGAAAAAGTAAATCAGATGCATGAAAGGGTTTCTTTTTTAAATTATTTGTTTTACGAATTTGCTGTTAAAATTATGTCAATTACGGCCTGTAAAATTTTCGTAATTGCATAAACGGTTTGCTGTAATATGTATGTATGTATTAAAATAGAATGAATATGATTACCTCAAATTTCATTTGTTTCGACACCGACACCACACACTACACTGTTTAAGAAACAGAGACCAGGTAAAATACCTTATGCGTTTCTTCTTTTATAGAATACCATTAATATATAGGAAATAAACTAATATAATATCCAATTAATATGGAAAACCCGCAAAAAATTGCTTTTCTAATAAAAACTCCAATTTTCTCTACGATATATTGCATTACAGACTTGACATATGTCAGAAGTATGAAAGAACGCCCATAATTTCATACACCTTTCATTAAATTTTATGCCGCATTAACAATTCATCGGATATGAGCTTCAACTTGCAAATTAATAATTCAATAAATTTTATTTGGCACTTATAGAAATTTAAATTAAGAATTAAAGTACACATTAGGATTAATACATGAGTCATAATAAAATAGTGACAAATATTTTAATTCTCCTAAAATTTATAACCATTACTATTGAGGAAATAGAAACAGAGACAGGAGAAAACAAGTGGCTTTCGCTTCCATCGTTGAGTCTCAATGCTTGCCGCTCCTTTTTTACTATTAACTCGATTAATAAATCTTTGTTTTCAAATTCAGATCGGAAGTATTTAATTCAATATTTTTTATATCCATTCTAGATAAGGCGAATGATTATGTTCATGTTAAACTAGAACAGTTAAGTCTATATTATTTTTAAATGCATTATTTCAAAATTTTCTTTAATTAACCTTAAATATTTCCAATTTCTAAGTAAATTTTTGTTGTTGCTTGTTGTATTAAAAAAGGTAAAAATATCTAGCAATTTTCAGGTTCAGTCGAATTACGAATTCATCAAAATGTTCTTTTAACTTTAAACTTAGTGAATATCTAATAATTTTGAACATGTGTTTAGGAGTGAATACTGGAAGATTTTAAAATAAATTTTATTTCCCCAGTAAATTATTTTAATATATGTATATAATGACGAATGTTGGAATTAAAAACACAAAAGAAGTAACAAGCGACCGAATACTTAGTCGGAGGAGACATGCTTTGATACGCTTGAGACTCCATCAGATTAAGTTGATTTACAGGAATACCATAAACAAAAATAATGACGAAAGGAGAAAAGAGTTCATGATGAAACTTAACGGAACTTATTTTATATACATATTAGCTGACCAGCCTCGAATTAACCGTGTAGAGAAATTTAACTTGCATTAAATGTTGTTACCATTCAATGCTGTAATTACTGAACAGTTTTTAATGAGGCAGATACAAAAAATAAATGAAATAACCAAAATTATAAACAGTAACCAAAAATGTAACCACTCAATTTCATTAATAATTTATTTTCAAAAGAATAGGTGTCAAATTAATAATAATAAATAGTTACAAACACTCTATGCGAACAATATTAACTATTTTCTGGTATATTTTGACATTTAATTTGGAGAGTGTAGAAAATATATGTGACATTTATATGAAGTTTTAAGGTTTTTTCATTATTTTCCCATTTTCTGAAAAAAAGTTATTTTTCTCGTAATGGAAAAAGGAATGGATCACTTTTGAATTTAGCTTAAACAGGTTAAATACAATTTAAAATATTCACATTAATTTTTGATAAAGAGTGTGTAAAGAAGAACGTTGCCTTATTCTCTCTTATTTATTGGTGGGTTTAAAAAGGGAAACACAAATAATAACACACGTTATTGAGATATTTGACAATACTGCATCTAATGATTACACAAGTATATATTTAAAAAAAAGATGGGTCCATATATTTCCAGCTATGAAACTATATGAGCTAGAATAGCTTCCATAACAATAACAATATCCACTATAATTGTACCATATTGTAGACAATGTTATGATCCAATAGTGTCACACCCGAATGAAAACCATTTTTTCTACGACGGACTTTAATCTATTATCACTTTTTACAAAGAATACTCTCTCAATTAATATGGGCCACTTTAATGTTACTATGGGTCACTTCAATGTTACGTAAGACAGGATGAAACAAAAAAAACATTGAGAAAAAGAGTTGTCAAACAAAGAGCAATGGAAAGGCAGATTGGGATATCTGGGTTCTAAAATTAAAGTGAACGATGTTATAGAAATCACTACCATCTAAAACGGAACTACTCTGGGTATATAGCAAGAAATAAAGATTAAAGATGGAATAGCATAACCCTAAGACTAGAAACCATACATCTGAAAGAGAAAAATGGGACATCCGCTAACACGTTGGACAAGTGACCTAAAACTATAAGTGAGACTAAACTGGATAACACAAGCACCGAATAGAATTAGATGGAATGAAAAGAGGCAAGGCTTTATACAACAGTCAATAGAGATTTTTACGTCACATAATATTCAATAACAAACCACTTACGCCATCACGTAAACAATAGTTTATGAACCAATTTTAATAAGAAACTCGCAGATATAAATTATTTGAGCATTAAAACCCTCAAAAATATGGATTTTTTCATTTTTTGCTTATAGTGTTATATATGTTCATAATGCCATCAATAGAAAAAATGTTCAGAATGAGAGTTTATACATTTTGCTCGCAGCATCTTTCATAAAGAAAAGCTGGAAAACCTATATAAAATGACTGTTGTTTTTAAATCGTAACTTGGGTGTAATTACAGCTGGAACCTTAATCTTCCTCCTAAAGATAGTTTATAACGTTGAGATTAATAACGTTGAAGATCGATATTGTCAGTACATCATGCAGATTTTCAATTCAATTAATTTTTAGAAATAATTTGCAGAACGTATTGTATTAACCACCGTATTTCGTTAGGGATATGCAAAATATATTTTGAAAGCTCATAATATGGATTTTAGTTATCGTGCGGTAGAATGTATTAATAGTTTTGTGAATTTTCGCTTGAACAACAGACCCTTAATTCTCCTCAGATGTCTTGACAGTGGCGGACCCTGCCAGTGGAAAAAAGTAATTTAAATAATAATAGTAAACAGTATGCCCAGATAATAGTTATGTAAATAAAAATCTAATCAACTGCTAAAAAACATATAATAATACAATTTACCATAGTTTTTCTCTCGTGCCCGCACCGCAAGCAAATCCTAGATTCTCTTATGTGCTTTGACAGCTATTGTCAGTGAACCGCTGACTGACTGTCCCATATACCTACTTTTAATGCAATATTTACTATTATTTTAAACCTATTTCCCGGAATTATTACAAAAATCCAAGATAGACAAATTGTAGTGGAATTTATGAACATTCAAACATCTTTAGTATTTACCGATTGGACTAGCCTAGTTAATACGGTGGACTATGCAAAATATCCCTATAAATTATTTAAATTCTAATTCTTCATAAACTACTTATTCAACATATTCATCGTAAGGGCATAACCATCATAAACCAAAACGATGATTGATATTCTTGTGTTAGGTACCAGAAAGTTATCAGTTTAAAAAAAAAACTTTTTACCAATTTTTCGGCGAAAAGGTTCATTAAGAAGAACAACTTTTCCATTGACGGCATTACGATTCCTTCATTATTTTTCATTATACAGGGTGTAAATGAATAACTGCGAAAGATTTTAATATGTACTTCCTCGAGTCATTTTATGGCGAAAAGTTCCTATGAACATATGTCAGCAAGCGCTTCGTTACCGATGTACAAGATACAGAAAAAACGCAAAAAAATAAAAAAGATTGCAAATTCATAGGAGATTCAGTTACAATTTTTGACAATTGCCAGGGCCGTACTGAAGAAAAGTTGTAGGGGCAGAAAGAACTCGTGACCCCAGAAAAGTACTACCCTGTAGATTTTCATGACCGCTTCTGTGATCTTATTATGAAGACTGCATAGAGGCATTAATGTTCCAAAATTGAACAAAACATCTCGAAAAATTTAAAATCTTTTGCACTTATTCATTTATGAGCAAAAGACAAAATACATTCGATTTTTTCCGGTTTTTATTATCTAAATAATTAATCCTACGAATTTGCTGTAAAAATCTTATCAATCTTCTCTAGAAACTGTTACTGACGTGATGGTGTAAGCGAATTGCTTTTTAAATTTTATATCCGAAAATGAGTTAAATTTTGCTCTGTAGACTGGTGTTTTAAGATTGAGATACTTTTTAGCAATAAAATCTTAATAACATTCAAAAGTAAAAATTTACAAAAAAACATATAAGGGGTGGTTCAAGTATTACGTAAGCACTATAGGGGGGCGGGCGGCCTCTATTTGCTTTGCTTATTTTCGATATTTTTGATGACATTTGAGCTTTGCTTACTTTTGCTGACAAGGGGGTGGGTGGAGGAGTAAATATTGTAATAATCTGCTTACTTAATACTTGAACGCCCCCTAATTTGCAAAAACAAACATTATCTATCACAACCATGGATAATAATTAGGACAAGGTAACTCAAGCCTTTTAGGAGTTCCACAATTTTTCATATCACAACCATCATTACCAATTTTTGTAATATTATATACTATACTATCATAAATAAACTTATATTTTATCAATAAAGCAAGCCAACGTTAGAATTATGGGGTTTGAGGCAAGGCGCACAATTTTATATGAAAAGTGTCCATCTGAAAGCATTTAAATAACAGTTCAACATGTGATTGGCGCCAGTGTTCAAAGAGGAAATGATATGAATTGGTAAATAAATTCAAAATAAATTAAAATAAAATGAATTCAAATAAGTGTTAGGGCCCTGTATAAAATCGTCCGTCTTATTGCATAACACTTTTCATATTTTCATAGGTCTACCTTCCGTAATTATAATCTCAAGTTCAACAATGACAGCTGATGTCAAAGTTACTACATGAAAATGACTACCCAAGCTTAATATCTTAACATACAATTTGCTCTGTTACTCTATTGTTATAGTTATTACAAATAAAAATAGTTGCATTTTTCTAGCATCACTTGTATATAGGTCTCTAATTTTCATTTGGTGAACTGGGCATTTAAATAAAGAAAGTAAATGATTGGAAAAAGCATAACAGTATATATTTTATTAATTCAATAATCAATTAATCAGATTCAAAATTTTAATTGTCAATATAATTGAATTTTAAAAATGGAGAGAACAGCCAGCAATTTGTATGTTGCGGAATGATCACTACAAACTTACTGACCTTTATATCAGCTGATATTGTTGAACTGATATTCTAATGTTGAGTTTCTTGATCAAAATTAGTTATTAACTTTTTCTGATAAAGTGTGGTATTTATAAAAATTTTAATTGAGTGTCTTTACCGAATCTGAAGAACTTGGGAAACCAATGAAACGTACAAAATTATAAGTAACTGTTAATGTTAATTACATATCAAACTAATGTATTAATTTTTTTTTCCAAATAAATTAATTGATTGCTAAGAGAAATTTATATAATATTTTATGGTTTAAGTATTTTGAATGAATTACAAAAATGAATTTTAATAATGAACACTTTGCAATTGTTGATATCATCAACATATTGTTTTCCAGTTATTGTGCTTTCTAATCTTAATTATTACCCACGTTGTTAGAGTTTTCATAATTTTAATGAATGAACAGTGGAATTGATTTATTACTTAGATCAGTATCGTAGAGGTTTACAACATAGTAGTTACACATTTATTTATGGTTATTGTACATTTATCATATTTAGTCATAGCCTCAACTTACAACAATTCCTTTCTTAAATAATTGAAATTTTTAACGCTCACATTGTGGTTCGCTCTGATGAATGTTCACTAAATCAAAACTTAGTATCTATAGAATATTAAATCAAGCTGTAACAATACTGTAGTCGGTGAGTTCCGAAACTGGTTATACCGCCTTTAAGTTCAGATAAATTATTTAAGTATCTGAAATGTAAATTATTTTATGGATATTTTTATGGGAAATTTTAACTTTCGATGAAAAGAATTCCGCGTAATTTAAGATCAAAAAAGGGAATTTATGTCGTTTTGTATGTTTCATAATTCATAACATAAAAATACTTGTTTAGTAACCAGGTGTTGAGTTATATGGAGTTTCATAAAAAATATTACATATAGAAATTTTTTGATTTATTATTTTCCCAACATATCGCTTTCAAGATCAATCATTAGTTTTTAAAAATATTTGCATTTGCATTGGCTTCGTTTCCCCTGGATTTTAGCGCTCTGATACAGTTTTAGGAGAATAAATAAAGAAGTTTCATGGCGATTAATTACAGGGTAAAAGCAATTTTTAGGTATATGCAGGAATGAACTATGGATCCTCATACATGGCAGAGGTTCAACTTTCGCGCAATTGTTTTCTGTTTCTCTAAGCAAGAAGTTTTTTTAATATATAGTTTTTAAGGGAAACAGTTAAGACAGTTATTAGTAGGTAAGGTAAGACATTCAATTTTCAAATTTCTTTTTTCTGATAGTGAAGAACAATTTATTGATTGTGTAAGGAATACCTGCCAAGCGAAGTAGAGAAGATATATTTGACGGGAGATAATAACCGAATGTAGAAAAAAATGGAATGGCATACATATCAGGTGAACAAAGAACGAACTTTTGCCAAACTAATATGCATTTGATCGAAGTAATCGTGGATTGAAAAACAGTTCTGTTTAATAAAAATAACTCTTGGTATATAGTCGCAGAAGCCCATGTACATCAGTAAACCAAACAGAAACTAGAAACTTTTATGAGAATAACTTTGCTATTTTCCAGAAATTAACAATTAAATAATGACGTAAGTAGTTGATATAGGCCGGTTCTAGACCGGAAGTGAGATAATAATGGCGACAATCTTGGGCTGAAGGTTTTGGCGCTCGCAGACGCTATCTTGCGACGCCATTTTGCGGCGAGCGCGTTAAATTAAACAGTGCTTTGCTGATTGCGGCTCGCAGATAAGTTGAGTGCCATCTTGTGGCGGCCGCGGCAATTAATTTAAATAAAGTTACGGCCCGGTTTCGATCCCCAAACCCTCAATTGGGAAGTGTTGTTCCGAGCATATGCGAGATATGGTTATTATGATATAGGTTTCTTCAGGTGAATGGATATCTGAATGTTGTAGGTAGATTTTCGAGATGTTAACATTCAGCATGTTAGTTAGTATTACGCATATTGCAATTCGGCAAAATGAAATTGGGCATGTTGCCATTCGGCATTTTGAAAGTGTTAACAACAAATCAAGCAGATATTGAGGGCATGCTGTGTTAGAAACCACACATTTATGCCGAATGTCAACATGCCCAATTTCATTTTGACGAATTTCAATATGCATAATACTAACAAGTAAGATGCTGAATGTTGACATCTCGAAAATCTACCTACAATATTCAGATAGCCATTCTCCTGAAGAAACCTATATCATAATAAACATATATCGCATATGCTCGGAACGACACCTCTAAATTGACCATCTAATCACTGAGAGCATTATATTATTTACAGGAAGATTATCTTGCTAACAATATTTAAAGGCGGAACGCGACTGTTTCTGTTCTATGTGACTGCGAAACTGATATTGATCTCTAAGTCATTGTATAACAAAGACACTGTGTAGTGGATTACAATTACGAAATGAGAAATTATATAGGAAATTGTTTATCAAATTCCAATTGAATGTTCTTTACAAAGCATCTTATCAAATATCCATTTGCAATGTTTCGGCTGACGTCAATCTTATATCATATGAATAAACCCATACCTAAGCTCAATAACTTTAAGTTTGACGAAAATACATTTCCTAATCCTTAAAAACTGGAACTGATCAAAAGCAGCTTCAAAAAGCGAGACCCATTTACAATAATCAATAGAACTTTTTAAGTGACACAAAAATTTAACAGCAAACCACTTACGCCATCACGTATATAATAGTTTATAAGCCATAATTTTAACGGCAAACTCACAGAAGAGCATTAAAACCCCCAAAAATATGGATTTTTATTTTTTGCTAACATTATGAAAAGTGATGACGCAATCATAATGCCATCAATGGAAAGTCGTAGAGAGTAAGAAAATTTTCAAAATACAAATATCGATCGCAACATTTTTCATAGAAAAAAGCCGGAAAAGAGATTTTTTTTATTCATAACTTGGTTGTAAACTGGACTCAAGATCAATATTCTCATTTCAGTACATCTTGCAGAATTGCACTTTAAACAATTTATAGAAATATTTTGCAGAATATATTTTGGAAGCACATACAATGCACTTTGTATATCTTGAATTTTCGTGACAGTACCGTAAAATATATTAATAATGCTCCTTTAAGCCAATCTTTACGCTTAAACGAGGGACCCTTCTTTTCCTCTGATGTCTTGACAGTTGCTTATTTAGCCAGTGGAAAAAAGTATTTATATTAATAACTGTAAACATTTAAATATTATATTGGATTGTTGTGGCTGATACTTGATGTAAATCCATGATGAAAAACACTTGGAGATTTGCACTTTACTTTGACACAACAGCAACAACGTTGTATCAAAATAAAGTGTAAATCTAGAAGTGTATTTTCCTATTTGAATATTAACCTAATAAGACGACACATATTGTCATTGTTACGCTCGCAGCCTGCCGCATATTGACTACTATGTTAAACCAATTTAACGACATTATCAAGATAATCGAAAACAGACAAATTGAAGTGAAATATCTTTAGTAGGTATATCCCGATCGGAGTAGCCTGGTTAATGTGGTACGCTTGCAAAATATAACTCTTAAGTTATTTAAATTACAATTCTTCAAAAAATTACCTATTCGATAGTAGCCATCTTGGAGCCCATCTCAACTTAACATCATAAACTATTGTTTTGACGAAGATTAATATTCCAGGGTTAGTTTCCAGAATATTATCAATTCTTGAAAAAAATAAACTTTTTAGCCGTTTTTCTGACGGTTCTCCCTGAAAAATTATTCAATCATGACATAAACACTCATTAAGAAATATATCTGATTGTCTACAACTTTTACATTGACGATATTACTATCCCTTCATTACTTTCCATTATACTAGCAAAAAAACAAAAGAAATCCCCCAGCAGAACAATTGAAAATATTACAATCCTGAAGGTTCTGAGAAAATGTATTATTTTAGTTGTTCTTTAAAAACGAAATTTTAGAACATTTGATTTGATAATAATTTATTGATATCCCTTAAGTAGCACCAACAATTTATCAGTCGTGATTTGTAAACTTATGAAACTTATGTTTTTAAAGTACTCTTTTAAATTCATTGCAGATGAGGTTATTAATAAAATAACTTATTTTTGTTATTGATAGATATCGTGCTGACTTCATAGAAATCTATGGTAACTTGGTTGTTATCATTAACATTCAAGGACTTGATGCATCGTTTATACTTCATCAATTCCAAAGAATGCAGATTATTTAAAATTATTTTCCATTACTAAGGTTTGCAAATTCGAATAAATTGAATTCATAATCGAGTTGTCTCTGTTTATAGTCTTAAAATGAGATCATATGTGATTATAAGGCCGTATCGCCGTAAAATAATTGAACTTTCAAATTGCAGCTTAAAGTCGATATATAACGGCTGTTCCCAAGTTGGTACCGTTAAACTGTTTTAAAACCGTATGATTTACCTCAGAAGAATTGTTATTTTATCAGATTTATCTGATAAATTACGTTATTTTAATTAATAATTACTATCATTATTTAATTGTGATTTCGTGACGGTGTAAAACTATTGTGTTTCATTTTTGTACCAGATTGGATGATTAATCTTGCGGCTTCAGGAAAAAAAAGAGAGTAGTAACCTATTTTATTTTTTTACATAATTTCATTTTATATTAATGGTTTTGGTGCATTCAGTTTTTTAGCCACTCGAAATTGGCATTTTTCCATATTCACTTGATAATCACCTGTTAGTGAAAATTTAAATCTTGCAAATGCTAGTGAAAATATGACTTAGGGCGCCTTGGATTTGGATAGACTATGCCGTGTAGAAACTAGAAACCTCTTACGGTAACTATTTGAACCCAGGTCTTGTTGTTAATGTTGTTGCTTCTGTGATAATACAAATACACTGAATGATTATTCTTCGTTTTATTTACTTAGTAGATAGATCTTAATGAAAAGTATGATACACAGAAATTTTATCTTAAGCATATTAACTAACAAATATATAAACTGAATCCCCACTATCATTCAAACTAGAGAACGTACCGCGGTTGTTACAAATATTAATCGAGAATTTATGCAAATTCTCAAATTGTACTAATGAACGACTTATAAAATTCGAACAAATATGAGTTTTGATTTTTGTTCGTAATGATATCACCAGCTTGTAAATCAGTTGTTTCCATTTGAAGTTCCCTGGCTAGGATTTCAGTGTCAGTATCAAAAGCATTTTGAAAAATCTTAATTTAATTTACAATGAACTATTCTGTGTTAAAGATAATTTGTTTACTTAATATATTTTCAAAATATTCTGTCTATGAATGGATTGTTTTGAGTTAAAATTTCCAGGTACCCAATGAAAACCCAACACTTAACAGTTTATTACTTTGACTGACACTTAATCAAAGTTGGAAAAATTATTTTTGATATTGAGATATATGATGTGACAAGTAGGTAAGAAAGTATAAACAAAAAAAAAACAAAACCAATAAAACTGATTTCACTATACTCCGTGGCGAATTAAGGATGTTCGAAAGCGCTCTCGAGAAGGCGACAAACAAGTTACCTTTGGCATACGGGAATTTAAAATTAGCACCAACCTGGCAAACTTAAAAACTGCCAACACCCATTCATAAAAATGAAATGCTACCTATACGAATGCATTTACTAAAACCTGAGAGTGTAATCTGGCAATGTCGCGAGTCGTTATTCTCTTTCTAATTGCAGCCAAATTGCAGAAAAATGGTAAAAACCAAACAAAAGCCATGGTAAAGGATTACAATTCCTTTCAAACAAATATAATATGCGGGATACCGTCTAGGCCCGACGTAGTGTTGAATATTTTTTAAGTTGTTTGTGTACCAATAGCAAAAAATAATGTATGCTAATAGAATTTTCAAGGAAGAAATAGAGGAAAATGAACATGTAATTAAAATTGTCATTTTCTGCCTGATTTTTTTATATTTAATAAATACTAGTAGTTAAGTGTTTATAACTATGATTGATTAAAATCGTTAAATGTGTTATTAAATAAAACTTATCAACAATTATTTAATACTAGTTATTGTTATATTAAATATCGTCTAATGAAGATATTATAAATGCCTAAAGATTTATATAAAATCCATAAAACGTGACTATTTTGTATTTTACTACTTTCATATCAATAATGAAATAATTCACTTCAATAAACGCACACCATTTTGTTACCGTTTCCAAAACAAATCTGTATTCATTATTTATTTTCTCTTTTGGAACATGAATCAACGTTGTGGACACAAGTTACATTCAAATTCCGCGCGGTTGGCTAGATCATATTGCAAGCAAAAATAAACTCTCAAGGTCTGCATTGTTGTCACACTTCACAGTTCACAGTGTTGAATACGCTTTGAGATCTAATAAAAATCTGTTTCTTATTTTAATTTACAAATAAACTAGACGGTCAATCAACTCCAAATTTTAATAGAAGATCGGTATTATACTATACATTCGTTTGAAATAGTTTTTAAAGTTTTCCTAACATTTACGTTTTGCTTTCGAACATCCTCTATACCATTAGAAAATATATCATATGACTTCGTCCCTTGTGTTTATTTAGGTTTAGTACCTTGTGTTTATTTCGGACTAATTTTTCCATTTGTTGATCACTTCCTCAGCACTTACTAGTTGAGCATCACTTACTAGTTATAGTCACAATCTAATCTTGTATATGTTCCTTACCAGACGCATCAGGCTTTTACCATTTTCTCCTCTGTCTCTCAACCGATTTTCTTCATTTTTGTTTTGTTTAGTAGCTACTGATCAGTGCAGAATGCTATTTACGTCATAATGTCAACTAGAAGGACCAGCACTTGGAACAAGAGTTGTTATTGTTTAGTGGTAAAGTAATCGTTGTATATTATAATTATAAAGGGCGATTCCAGATATGTTCATTTGCAATTATAACTAATAAAATAATTATTAGGGAAGCCCATTAGCGGTGAATTTACAGGGTTCTTGGAATAGAAGGTGCAGTAGAATTACGGTTATACAGGGTGGTGCAAAGAATATTATACAGAGGTGCATATACAGGGTGGCGGAAATGGAAATGCTCTCATCATCATATACTTAGTATGTGTAGTGAAATATAGGTCAGAGTAGAATATGAAGATAGACCGTGGCTCATAGGCAGTGGCATATACAGAATGGTTTACATGCGTGGTCCATGAGCAGTTGCATATACGTATAATCGTATTACCAACTTTGTTGTCATATTAAATTGAATTACATGAACACAAATAAAGTCCTATAAATTATATCTCTTGAATTTCACTTATAGAAGCGAATTATCCGAGAAAACTATCACACAAGGTTCCGAATCTGGAAATTGCTGGTCCTCGGATAGAATGTCCCAATTCATATATACAATGGTCGAATTTCGACCACTAGCTAGTACTAATAAAACCCTTAATCATTATACAAAACATGTGGTATATGTAAGATGGTACTCCGCCATATTTCAGCAGAACTATACAAGATTTCCTTGAAATTTAATTTCCATACCGCTGGACTGGGATAAGTTACTACATGCTCCGCCAGCGCGTCGGTCAAACTACATTCATGTGGATTTTTCCTTTTGCGGCTTCCTGAAATAAGATTAAAATGAAGGTAATTTTGCTATCCATTTTGGGCTACAAATGATAACAAATATTCTTGATAATATTCGTAAATTATTCGATAAACTAGTACAAAAATACATGGTACCATTTTGACCTCTTGTAAAACTATTATATACTTGGCTGCTAATTAGAACAAAAATTTCAATTTCATTAATTTATTTAAACAGTTTGTTATTCTCTCGAAAACAGTTTAAAGCATACTTTTTATGATTGAATTCAGGAAAAAAGGGATAAAAATTAGGAATACATTAAATAAGGCGCAGGGTGAACTGAAAATTATGTTGGATTATGTAAATCTATTTAGAGCTGTTGAAATTATGGAAATCTTTTAATGTACTTAATTTACCGCCCTGTATTTTTTTGTAGTATCTACACTTGGACTAAGGTAAATTAGGTTAATCATATTTTCTCTGTATCCATCCAATTACTTGCTTATTGTCATGGATTTTAAAAATTCGTTCCTCCTTTGTAATAGAAAATACATAGCCTCAAATAAACAATGATGTGTTGTTTAAGAAAACATAGAATGTATCTCACAAATTATTGCTTGTAGAAAAAGAAAACAAACCTGTGAGCTGACTGTTATTTTACAGTAAAATTAATCGATTGTGTCACAAAGTGTCAAGTACCTTGAACGGTGTTCTGTTTATTCTTAACTTGGTTATTCTTATTCTCCCTGTGCGTGCTTAAATGGCTTGTAAAGTTTCCATTTTTCTGCCATTGGCGCTATTGATTGTTTCTCTGATGTGTTTAAAATTATTTGCAACCTGAAATTAAGTGTCTTATACAATGACATATTCCTTGTGCATGCATTTCGTTTTAGGTCGATTTAGGTCGACTTCTTTTTTTTACTTTTGGACCTACTTGAATAGTTTATTTAAGCTTTTGGTATCTGTTGTAACTTTGGTCTTATCATTTGTTCATGCTTCGGAATTATGACTTCTTAATTTAGAATCAACTATATTTATTTCAAATTACGTACTCTGTTGTTTTGAGATGTTCCTCTAATAACTTACTTATTTTAATGCCCCTTCTAGTTAGTTGGACTAGGCATTTCTGAAACTGGATAAAGATTTCCGTTACGTTTTTACCCTTACTTGTGCATTCTGAGAATTCGTTTTTACTATAGGTTTTGTTTATTCGCAGAATTGTTTTTTAGTGGGGACGTTTTAAGGTCACATTGACTAATTTACTCTTAAATAATGAAATCTTAAAATTCATTAGCAATTTATGGCTAAATGAACAGCAAAATATCATATCTGGCATTGGATGCTTTTTGAGTTTTACAAGGGTAGTCACGCAACAGTTGCTATAAACAACATTTGCGATATTTATTCACGTACATGAGACAGCCGTAAATGCCAAAGGTAATTTTGATCTTTCCAATTGGAATCGATCAGGAAGACCAACAACCTTAGACAATGCATCCACATGCAACTTACTGCTTCATCTTCAGCGGCATAACACAGAAGCGTTCACTGGAGATGAAAAATGGATCCACTATGATAATACGAAACGCAGTGCCTCTCTCCGAATGAATAGCCACTAATTTCAAATAAGTCAGGTTTACACCCCAAAAATGCTCTTTTACGAGGGTGAATCAAATATGAACCGGACTTTTGTTTTAAAAATTTTATTGGTACGATCAATACAAATTTTAATACATATTATTTTTCTACATAGTCTCCTCTCTTATGTATACATTTTTCCCACCGAATCGGAAGTTTTTTAATACCTTTCTCAAAGAATGTAACTGGTCGTGTCGATAACCAATTGCGCACAAACGTTTCTACACCTTCGTTGTCCTCAAAGTGGTGGCCTCCCAGTTCTTCTTTAAGTGGCCCAAACATGTGGTAGTCACATGGCGACAAATCAGGACTGTAAGGCGGGTGTTCAAGGGTTTCCCAATGCATTTTGTTCAATTTTCCTTGAGTCAATGCTGTATGTGACCGAGCGTTGTCATGCAACAGAATCACACTTCGGATAGACATATCCCGCCTCTTTTGCCGATAGGCAAGTTTCACTTGTTGGAGTAGTTCGCAGTAATACTCACCATTAATTGTACGGCGTCCTTGCAGAAAATCGATCAGCAGTACGCCTTTCGAATCCCAAAAAACTGTTGCAAGAATTTTCCCTGCAGAAAGACGGGTCTTGGCTTTTCGCGGTGCTGCCTCTCCAGGTTTTCGCCACTCCATGCTTGCACGTTTGGACTCCGGGGTATAATGATGCACCCATGTCTCATTACAGGTGACAATATGTCTCAAAAATTCATCTCCCTTTGCTCGATATCTTGCTAACAGCCTTTCACATACGGCAAGACGGTTTGCTTTCTGATCTTCCCTTAGAAAGCGAGGAACCCATCTTGCACACACTTTTCTTTTCGGTAACCCAACTCATCTGAAATGGTTGATTGAGCACTCCCGTATGATATTCCAACGTGTTCAGCAATTGCCAATACTGTAAGATGGCGGTCACCTTCAATCAGCTCACGAATTGCGTAGATATTCTCTCGGCCATCTGAAAACTTTTTGTGCCAGTCGTACACTTGGGTCCTTGAAAGTGTTTCATTGCCGAACTGTGCAGATAGTCGACGCAAAATTTCAGACGGTCTAACGCCCTCCCGCGCCAAAAATTTGATAACAACACGTTGCGCAACAGACGTATGCACCTGTTGCTCTGACATGATGCTACTAACAGCGCATCGACTACGCCTCGCCAAACCGATGAACTCCCTCTTCTTTACATCCCTACCTAACATATATCGAGACGTCACGCCACTCGAATTACCTACAGGGCGAGAAACAGAAAAGTCCGGTTCATATTTGATTCACCCTCGTATATGTTTGGTGAGCAGTTGGAAAGAATAAATCAAATTTAGATTGAAATCTGCCGAGTGATTGACCACATGGAAAGCGTTATTCTACAACCAGATAATACAAAATCTAATTCTTTACAGTGAGGGGGTATGTGACATCTAGGATTTTCTCAGTCTCGAAACATTCAATTGTGGGAAGCGCAACTGATGAAGGTTCCCGACCAGAAACAATATATATTATATTTATATATATATATATATATATATATATATATATATATATATATATATATATATATATATATATATATATATATTGTCTTGCGTACAAAGGAATGACACCTCGAAGAGAGTAACCAACAATTTTGTCAAGAAAAAAGTGTATTATTTTTTCATAGTCAGCCTACGCGTTAGTTTTGTTGTAAGAGTGGAAACTGAATTTTAAATAACTTAATACGGTAAATAATTCATCCAGCAATACGTATCGAACTCATCAAGATGAGTAAAACATTAATGTTTCGTTTCATATAATACAAATTTACATCATCTCAGAAGTCTAGAAAATACATTTTTTACATGATTATTTTGTCTGTACTTTGGGGTTTTCTCCCCTTAGTTTTATTGCTGCACGAAATAAGTATGTGAAATTTTTATATGGGAAATAGAATGTAAAATGTGAATTTCCGGGCAATCTTACAAATTTTGCAAATAGTTATCTGTTGCAGGAAAAAACAGAATTAGGGTTTTCTATTCAAAATATTCAAAGACGTCCTCAACAATCTGAAGTTACTTACTTTTTACATAAGTTTGTTGATAGCTGATAACAGAGGTAAATAATAAATTTTCAAAGTTGATCCTCGTCAAAGTAGCAATATTGCAAAAATACAGCATAAAATTAAGTGATATATCAGATTCACCATATTGTTGGTGATTTCAAAATTTTAAACAATAAAATTTTGCTTTCATGCTTGGAAATTCTTAATTACAACTTGTTGTTTTTCAAACAACAAACGTTAGTAAAACCACCTAGTATTTTGCTTGTTGGTATGTGTAATTATGGGAACTAGTAATGAACGTTAACTACTGTCATGGGAAAATTAATTTGAACTCATATTTTAATAGCTTTTATATTTTTAATTTAAACGATTTTAATCTTAAAGGTCTATTTAATATGCAAAATGTCGGGAATATCTACAATTTTAATGCAAAATAATGTGAGAACTCGAACAGAAAAATTACCTTAATTAATTACTTGTAATAGGTTGCTTCATGATGATTGCTCAAATACTTTTTATTTTATTGAAACTCAGAAATATAATGGCAGGTATTATTATATACGGCAATACAGTTGTTTTTTTATTAATCGAAGGCTTTTGATTTGTTTCTATTTTTATGTCCAAATTCCACAATTTGTGAATTAGTTTTTTTTTAATCTCATCAAAACTATTTAAAAGATATAATTCAGATTCTTACAATCAACTTTCGTCTAGTATAGATTAATATTGGAGTTCTGTCAGGGCTCAGTTTTAGGGCTATTGTTTCTGTTTTTTATAATGATTTTTTAGAAAGTCACCACCTAATTTCATTTGAGGGCAAATCTTGACTGATCTCCCAGATGAAATAACATAACATATATTCCATTTACTATTGGCTTGTACTCAATGTAAATGATCCTGTTTTATATAATTTTTAGCAAATTACAGAAACAGTTAAAGAGAGTCAAGAGCTGAATAATTTGGGTGTCTTAACATTACGTGGGATCTGCACAGAGGCGGACTAAGACCTAGTCAACCTAGGCACATGCCTAGGGCCCATAATTTTTGGAGCCCAAAAATTAGGTTAGGTTCGGTTAGGTTTTTGAGGCCCAAAAATTAGATTTTTAATTTTTATAATAATTAGACAGAACTGCACATTATATGCTTTAAAACCAAACTACTAAACGTAAAGTACCTATGTGTAATGAAATCGCAGACACTGCTTAGTGATCGCTTTATTTGACTTCTTGTAATACAATTGCAAAATTGTCCTTTTTTCTCTTAATCTTTTTTATGTATAGCGCCATCATATGTACAGGTGCATGTCATTTTGTATACTATTATTTGATTGCCACAAAAGATGAGAAATAAGAATCTTTACTATGAAACATATATCCTGGTGGAATTTTTTTTCTAGGGAATCCAATCTCTTGTACGAAAATATTCTTAAAAGTGTTCGTGGTAGAAAAACTCTGATGGTAGTGATATTTTGCGTTAAAAAAGTCTAGTGTAACATTTTTCTGTAAGATTGTATAGTTAACAAAAGATTGAACTTTTGAGACTAAAAATCTCAATCTGATAACCAATACATATTCAAAGTGTTTTACTTTTAGAGTGGTAGATTAAATGAAATTAGAGTAAATGTTCCATCGAGAGATATATGCCTCCGCAAATGAGAAGGGGTGACGTGTTAATGCAAATCACTTTCATTTTACCAGTATTAGTTTAATACCTTTGGGAAGCAGATTAATACGACCCCTAGTTATTGTAGTCCTTTGAACTTCCTACCTGATTCCAGCTAAATGTGTTAATGTATCTTTCTTGGCTCGACATTGATTAATTAACAAAACTATGAAATATAACTAGTGTTAACAACAATATATTACAACAAAAAATTTAAAATTAATTATAATACAAGTTTATGAATTTTACATATTAAAAACAATTTAATATATTTAACAGGTTACAATTAAGTTCTGTACCAGAAAAATGAACACAAAATTAACATTTAGTAACTTAATAAGAATATAGTGGCCAGTAATCTTGCAACACTTGCAACAAATCCCCTAGTTACCAAAAGGGCGTTCCAAAGTCCTTGTGGCTCCAGTGGGACTCTCTAAGAGTGGAGAATGGAATGTTTGCCAAGATGGCAGAGAAAGCAAGTCCCAACTGGTAGTCCCAAAGAAAAAAGGTACCCGCCTTCCTGAAAAACGTACATAATGGGCATGAATAAAATCCTCCAAAGGTACTACTGGGTAATTTACTTCTAAGTCTGATGCCAGAGATGTGATAACTTCCCAACCTGTATGGGTCCAAAGACCAGGTCAAAAAGCAGAGTGCAGCAGTACAATGTGTGTGTACATTTTAAAGAATTGCTATTGCTGTCGCCGGTCCATTCCCTTGTCCGAGAGGGTTAACACATACATTCTGAGTGCAGTTCTAGAAGGTCAGTACGAAAACAAGAACCACACTATTGCATCCACTATTAGATAAAATGGTGGAAAGATTCCACAGAACCTTGGAACAACAACTCTCCAAGGTCGTCAGATATAACGACAATATTGTTGACCTATCGCTCAGTCGTTCACAACAGCACAGCACTCCGGCCAGCCAGAGTACTGTTCGGAAGGGAGCTGCGACTACCGTATAATTTGGCGTTTGACTTGCAAGAAGTTAAGGATAATGTCGATCAACTCAGATAAAGCTTGCTGGCTACACACGAACTAGCTAGTACGCAGATGTCGACAACCACCGATCGAATGTAAGGTTTGGTTATACAACCCCAAATATGATGATTCAGATTGGGACGAGCAGCATTACAACGTTTGAATTTACTCTATTAAAAAGGAACCTGTCTCGTAACAAAAACCTATTTCTCCCAATAAGCATGGGCTACACGAAAATACATTTCCTAAACGCACGATTGATAATAAAAATGAATACCGAAAATTCCATTTTGTTCGAGAATAGAAATTATATACGTTGGAAAGAAAAGATCATTATGGGAACGTTCGAGAATGAATGCGATAGTATTTAGAGGCCGACGTTTAGCAGCAGAGAGTTCAGTAGTGGTTCAGCTGATAATCGAACGACTCAACATATCGAAGTGTCTATATAGTCTTAAGAAAAGTAGTTAATGTAATTTAGTTGTGAATTTGTGAGAAAAAAGAACGACGATTTGTTTTTGGTTTAAATAAATTGTTTGAACCCCTGGGTTTCGCATCAATATTTTTCAATTAAATGAGGTAAACTAATAAGGCAAACTATATCTAGTTTTTTAGTAGTACTTCCAATTAGTAAAAAAATTTGTATTCGACAAGTGAACAGGGAGATTAAAAAATAATTAAATTGTTACTAATTAATGCAGGATTTATTAGTTCATTGATATAGCAGTTGAGGTTGCATACGCTTTACCAGCGTATAGTTAGACACTTTTCTGGCCTACTACAAAAAGAACATACAAATATAATCGACACATAGAACTGGTATGCAAACATTAAAAGTAAACAAATTACCCGCTTCAGTTGTTTTAAATTAAAAACGTACAGGTCTTATTTGGAAAAATAAGACTGTTAGTAAATAAACATGACAGTGAATTAATATACTTATCCAATATCATGCAAACTTTGTTGTCTATTAGTAGGTATTTGCTTAAAAATAAAAATGTGCTTTAATATTTTAACAAATCCAACATACGTTCGCCATATCCCCATAAATTCTCATTATTCTTTTGTAGGGTAGACTAGTTAGAACGATTTATTCCAAGCCATTAAGGACTCAATATTTTTTTATGCGTAATTTGATCTGTCAAGAGGTCAAGGAAATTCAATGGTAATATTTTGGTAAATTTAAAAATGTCTAAAATGCCCTCCTTAGTACTTTATTTTTTGTGACCTAGAAACTACTAACTTAAAAATAAGAATCATCTCTCTAATGGAATGTCGTACTGTATGAGAAACGATAAGTTAGGTTGGTGTAATAATATGATAAAGGTGATAAAGTTTAATCGAAGACTTTTATTCGAAGCGGCTTTGAAAGAGTTTTTATCAGGACGTCAGTTGTTGTTTTTGAGTTCAAAAGAAAAGAACATAAGAGTGGGGATTATTATTACACAGTTCTAACAGTTAAGAAGCAACGTATATCGCGGCGATGCAGGAAATTATAAACATCAAATAGACACCCGTCATCGGTGCCATACACATTTGTCAGCAAGGAGTGTTTGTTTTTTATACGTAAATATAAAAAATATAGATGTAGTGTCTCATATATGAAAGGTAAGCATTACTATACATATTATTATTAGAACGTTTGAAAATAATATCTAGTTGTATTCGGAAAACCAATATTCGTTTCCGTCTAGAAGTAAGGAAATGACAAAAACATTATTTGTTCAGGTTGTCCCAAATATAACAAACATCAATACTTCAATTTATTCATATGATAGATTTTTTTTTCAAAATTAATTCGGATACTCGTGATATTTTGTGTCGAATAAGGCGAGTAACCCTGTATAAGCAGTAAACGTGCAGGGATCACACATTCGTAGCACTCTGCAAGCTTCGTAAAAGTAGGCCAACTTTTCTTAATAGCTTTAACATTGCGATGGGATTACCGTCTTACCACCTTTTTACTACGCCGTTCTAAATAAGTTCCTATATATATGTTTGTTGGGGTTTTCTGTTTCGAATCTGTTCGGGTTTTCGGTTAATTGTACTCCAAGGTAGATGAGCTACTAACTTTTAGTATAATTTTTTCTTCTACAACAAGCTTGTATATGTCGGATTCAGTTTTTTCGTGTTTACCGTTTTAGTAATTGGGTAATGCATGTAGTGGTAATTGTAGGTCGTTCTCACTTTTCTTTATAATAACTGCTTCAATAGCATAACTGGTATTTCCATTTAAGTTTTCATCTTACCTGCTAGTATAGTTTCTCACAAGACTAGCCACTTTTTAATACACTTTGCTTTCATTACATAAAGATTAGAAGTACATTGCGATTCGTTTATCTGTATCGTTCGTACGTATTCAGGAATATATTGCTTCCCCTTTCTAATTATTATTCTTATCGTGTTTCATTTTGTATCGGAATCTTTTCCAGAATTCTCTTTTTATCTAGATCTAGATAATTTACTTTTATAAATTGGTCGTAATATGGAATACTTTCAGAAAGACCACTTGTACCATTTATTCCTCAATAAATGGCTTGCCTATAATATCCCGATTTCCAGGCCAGCTAAGTTCGCTGATCTTAATCTCGTTTTTTATTTAGAAATCACTTGGTGATATGTAACCCATTAATATTTACACTTAAAATGGTATAGAGTTATTATAATAATGTACAAAATCGCAGCTTAGTTGTAGTAGAAACCTTGGTCGCCAATTAGAACATTTATTATTACTATTGCTTGTAATGCATTTTACCGAGTACCAAAAATTATTAAGTTAGTACCAACTTGTTACTGTGCACCGTTATCGAATCATCCGGCTTAGAGTCCATAAACTACTGAATGGGCATATCTGAGATTTACCAGATCAAGTTAGAACTAAGTTGGAACAATTATCAGACTGGTCAGATATGATAATAAGTGTAATTAATTTGTTCACAATAGTAGTGATTGTAGCGGAGAAAATTAACAAATTACCAACGTTACTTTTCCATTTCGTGTTTAATGCATTAACTGTTTCCTCTAAATACATTAAAGAATAAAACATAAATTTACTCCCCGTCGTACGTTTTTAATGAAAAATAATCTTATTTCAATTACTTAACCTCTTAAAGGCATGGACTATTGTCTTTTACATGTAATTGGAGAAGGCAAATGTGCAAGTCATAAGTGAATGAACTATCAGTTCCATAAAAATTCGTGAACTGAGAAAACCGTTCGATAACTATTCACAAACAGTAGGTACACATTTTGTTGGTACAATAAATACATTTAAAAAAAATAAAACCGACTTCAATAAAAGTAACTTAACTAAAAAGCATGAAATAATGCAATAATTAATTTTTCTGAAGTCGGTACCAAGTTGAACAGCGAAGTTGCGAAGTACAACTTATAAATGTACTTCCCAAATTATTATCAATTTAGCTTTGCACTGACATTAGAAAAAGTATTTAATTGTTGCAGTAAAAAATTATTTCATGCTTTTTCACTTTTTGAAGGTTTTTTTTTATGTATTTATTTTACAATTTTTAGTGATCGAATTGGCTTATGTTAATGCAGTTTTCAAATTAGTCTGAAGCTGGTAGACAATATAACTCATTTCCTTGGACTTCCATCGTCTTCAAATCTAATTAACTTTTTCGATGTTGCCTAAAATAAGGTATCTTATTTTTAAGCAGTATTTATTATTTTGACCAACCGCGTTTACTGTTTAATAGAATAAAGTAACTTGTTTTCTAAATATGTTTATGTATTAAGAAAGTTTTGCATATGATTCCAACTTAGGTGGATCCACTACATTGTAGACGATTTGAGTATCATCATCTTTTAGGTCTCTTAATTATACAGTTTTAAGTGATATAGCATAATAGGACACAGTTTTCAGTTCTAATAAACATTGTTTGATAACAATTTGAGTTATTATTAAAAATAAAGGTACTTCACTTTTAGACAAAATTTATATTCTTTGTCAAATCTACTATATAATTTGAAAAGTGACATGAATATATATTATACAATTTTTAGTGATGTGGCATAATTAGATGCCTTTCATAATTCTAATTAAATCTGTTTGATAAGAGTTTCAGATATTATCAAAAATAAATCTACTTATTTTACTTTTAAACAAAATTCATATTTGCTGACAAACCTCGTATACAGTTCAAAAAGTGACATGAAATGACTACAGTATACGTTTCTGATCATGCAAATGTTTTTACAAAGAATAAGTTTTTCTCTAAATAATATGCATAAGAACGTTTTCCGATTGACTCCAACTTATGAAGTCACACTGTATATAAAGACAAACTGAGAACCTCCATCTTGAAGTTGATTAACTGACATTTATTTTGATTTAATTCCAATCTATTTTCAATTTATAACAATTTTTAGTGAATTGGATGTAGTATTCAATTCTAATAAACTTTGTTCGGTTACAATTTCAGACAAAGAAAATAAAGGGAGGTTACAGAAAATCGATATATTTTTTGAAACCAATTATATAGTTGGAAAAGTTACATAAATACTTTACATTTTTTAGTGCAATGGCATAATTAGATGCAGTTCTTAATGCTAATTACTTGCATTTGATAATAATTGTAGATATTAACAAAATTCCTATTTGCTGACAATACAGTTAAAAAAGTGCATGTAATGATTAGCGTATACGTTTTAGACCATGCAAATTTGTTTATGAATAATAACTTTATCTCTTAATATTATCCATAAAAATATTTCGAGTGATTTTTGAGGGCATACTGGACATACAGATTAATTGAAAATCTTCACCTTGAAGTTGATTAATTGACATTTATTTTAATCAATCCAATTTTTTTCAATTCATTATACTCCAATTTCCGAACAGCAACATTTCCATATTTTTATAATACCAGCATCTCCACCAAAGCTTAATATATAAGACAGTCGGTAAAAAAGTTTTTACCGATGATCTAAAAAAATTGTAGAAGCTATGTCCACCACCTCGGGATCTCCCGGAGCAGGATCAAGTACAAACGGTTGAAGTTCCTTGAGCTGTTTTCGAATAAATGCTGAACAAAAAAAGCTGAATTATTCAATGTACCGTTCAAGCTCTTTGTTCGTACGCTTTTGAGATAATTCGCATCCGTTGAATCGAATTAATGTGCGCTTATCCATCAAATTGTACCAACCTTTTATTTCATTTTAGTAAGTTTTTTTTAGTTAAATGCAACATTTTTTTAAGAAAAACTGTTATTCATCACAATTGAACTAAATCTGAAATATACGAGAGAATGAAATTTCGAAGGGAATATTAAATGTGAAATGTCGTTTTCAGTCGTTTGCTACGAACACGATTTCTCTCCAAATAATGAAGTATTCCCAAAAATATTTCCATTGCTCCTTAAATATTTTAGCACGATTTCCCAAATCCAGAAAAAGTTCTCTTCTTAAGTTATAAATTAATCCTAACTGATATTGAAGTAATGGTTCCCTTCGAATTTATCATGTAACTACACTTCTCAGTACAACAGTTCAGTGTAAAAAGCTTACCCACAAATCTCCCAACTCAGTATTTCCTAACAAATTCAAAACCATATTATCTCCTACAATCCAATTTGCTTTTCTTCTTTCACCACTGAATGAACAAGAAACGATTTCACGAATGTGTAATTTGGAGAGGCTTATACGATTCCAGACAGGGATCAAAAAGATCGATCCAGTTCATTTCTTAGTTCGACCCTCCAGCTCGACCTGCAGTGTTCCCGTAACCCAGATTGCATTCCATTTCATAAAATCCTTTTCGTACACAATGTCGTGATATCCGCATTATATTTTCAAAGGGTTAGTCAGAAGCCCATATGAAAGAAAATTATTATCGATTTTAGTATAAATTTAAGTTGTTATATGATATTTGAAGTTAAGAAACTTTTCCAGGTTGATTGCTTTAAAATAATTTTAGTATGGCTTCTAAATTTTTATCAAATAACCATTCTAAAGTTCATAACTCAAATAAACTATAATATCATTAATGCATTAAATTTTGATTATTAACGAGGTTAAAAATTGTCCCACTATTTTTACGAAACCCGGATCATCATTAAAATCGACTAGATTTTAAGGGTTTTTTCCTTTTTAGGGTTCCGTATATACAATATAAGGATACCCTTATAATATCACTCCGGATTTCTGCCTCTGTCACATCACAGCAATTGTCTCCTAAACTACTGGACGGAAGAGATTGAAATTTGGTATCAATGTAGTTTGGTGACCCGATTAGGAGTACATATCGTAAATGAAGAAATTTTGAATTCAGGGGTACTTCTGGGGGGAAAAACTAAATAAATCGACCGTTTCCCCCCCTGATCTCCGAAACTACTGAGCCTAAAGTTTTGAAAAAAAATGAAAATATAGATCGTTGTGCGAACTTTACCAAAGAGATTAATAGTGTAGAGCACGTGAACTAGCGAAATTCATGCAATATTAATAGAAAGAGAGAGAGAATAAGCGTGTCTTTCCTGATTGGTCAGTGTCAGTGGTGACGCCTACTATTGGTAGGGTAGAGACATAGCAAGCGCTCCCTGATATTGTCTTTCTCTTTCTACTGTTATTACACTGCAACTTACAATAACGCCCATACCTAATTCACTCTACGTATAAAAAAAACTCTTTGAACTTTACAGGAAAAACCATTAATATGAATTTTGGGAGGCAAATTATAGAATTAAATAAAAATTTAAAACTAAACATATTTTCAAACGCATCATGTACTATATCAAATGAAAGGTCTCATTCTGAGGTACACAAATATATATATATTTTTTAATTAAAAAAACAATAAAAAGATATTAACGAAAATATACCAAAATTTACCCATTCCCCCCCCTTATCTCCGAAACTGTAAAACGTAAAGTTTTGAAAAAATTAGAGGTATAGGGTCTGACCTGAAGTTTACTGGAAAAATAAGGAGAAACCTCTACTTTTAATTTTGGGGGGCAAATTACAGAATTAAATGAAAAAAAAATTAAAATTGTTTCTAACCCATCATGTTATATATCAAATGACGAAAACAAATATATTTTTCCATATTTTAAAAATAAATTAATTAAAAGATATTATATTAAAAAAAATTATCCCCACCCCTCCCCTCCCTAATCTCCGAAACCATAGGCTGTAAAATTTTGAAAAAAAATACGGGTATAGCACCTCACCTGAACTTTACTGGAAAAATAAGGAGAAACTCCTAATATTCATTTTGGGGGGCAAATTATAGAATTAAATGGAAAATAAAAAATTATCATTGTTTCTAACGGATCAAGTAATATATCAAATCAAAGGGCTCATTATGACGAATACTAATATATTTTTTTATATTTTCTAAATAAATATTTTAAAATATATTAAAAAAAATATTACAAAAAAACCATTCCCCCCTTTATTCCCCAAACTATAAGACCTAAGTTTTTTTTGTTTACAGGAAAAATAATACCACACTAAATAGTTCTGAAATAAATGTTTTACACTACACGTGTTTTGCCATGTTATAGCTTCGTCGGGTGTACGATGTGTACAATACATTGTACACCTGACGAAGCCATAACATAGCGAAACACGTGTAGTTTCAAACATTTTATATGTGAAACTATTTAGTTTGTTATTTAGTGTGAATTAATTTCGCGTTAAAGTTGTTAAAGTTGGTATATATGCTCTTCTCCTGAAATGACTAAAACTGAATTTAATCACCATAAATGTTTTGGGGAATAGGTATTCATTGGATTAGAATTGATAATTGACTTCTTTTTGTTAAATGAATACAAACTTTATTCGTCATTTTGCCAATATTGAATTTATGAGGCTGGGGAACTGAAAAGTGTTCCCTATCTGATTAATCGCAGGTGAGATCTAAAAAAATATTAAAAGGTTCCCAATGACAAATTAAGTAATTCAGAATTACACATTGCGAACCTTTTAATTTTTAATTGTCTTGTTCAGTTTTATGACTAGTGACAAGGTGGGTCGTCTTTTTAGACCCAGAAACTTCGGACTATTTGAAATATACAGACTTCCCAGGAATTTGTGGTGTTATTTCCGACAAAAACAGAAAAATAAAAACCCGAGATGCCACAACTATGTCTAAGTGCTTCTTGGGAAATAACACCACAGTTTAAAGAAAATTGCTGTATATTCCAAACGTTTCGGGGTCTAGATCAGAGCCCGTTGTCAATGGTTAAGAAACTACGGATTAAAAAGGGCACAATTCTAAGATGTAAATTTTGATTTTTGACGTCAAAACGTTTAAACTGTGAAATAATTATTATTCTGGTCAAACTTGAACTTGTTATTTCTCAAGAAGGACTTAGACATTGAAAAATATGCCACAAGTATCATTCAGAAAACAGCCACAACTATCTTTCAGAATACTCAGGATTTTATTCAAAAGAAACAGTTTTCGCAACTTGTTCAACAAAAATTGTTTTAATTAATTGTGTTTATCAAAAAATTTAATGGGCATATTTTACTTAACGGTCGCGACGTTTTCGAATAGCTTCATTTCGAACAAGAAAATAAGTTTTTTATTTTTCTGTTCTAATATTCGTTATATTCAAGAAAAATTAATCAAGCGTTATTATACCTAACCTTAAGTATAAGTAAAAAATATTCCTCGTTTTAAATTAAATTTATTACAGTAGCTTCGTTTTAATTGAAGTTCTCTGAACTATTTTTAATGGTATTGCAAAACGCAGATGTTTTATATAGATTTGCTCAACTCGTTTGACTTTTCGTGATTACAGTTGCAATTTAATTAAATACTCATTTAATTCGAGGTCGTGTTCTTCATTTACTACTTCGGTAGCACACTGGTAAGGGGCTCAAGCGATTAACATGTTTATCTTTCTCCTATCTTGATGCAGTGTCAAAAGTCCATAAAGAGATCTATATCGACATTGAAAATAAACTTTCTCCTGTTTTTTATTCGGCCCGTTTAAATTCACTTCTATTAGTATTTGGCTTGTCATGCGTACTCATAACGAAATCTTGACGCAGTAAAAGTTTGTCTTGTCGAAAATCAGAGCAACGAATCTTGCAACTGTGCCGGTATCATGGTAGTTTAGTCACGTTTGTTGGTGTTGAGTATGGTGTTGTGCACCTCCACCATAGAAATATTTTAATTGGTTCCACTTGCTGGTCGCGATATTTTTGTTTTATTGTCGACATCCTCTTTCCCAGTGACTGAGTCAGCATATGTAATACTAATGCAGACTGCATTAGCGTAGACAGGGAATTAAAACAGTGTACAAAAAATCAGAAACTTCATGTCGAATTTGATGTGGCAATTAGTATGTAACCTGAGGGTTAAACAATATTTAACTTCAAAGGAGTTGACGAATATGACGATAAAAAAATTATCAGAATAATCGTTGTAATGCAGAGGTTTTTGACATAGTTGTCTGTAGTAGACAATATATTAAACATTAAAGAAACTGTATAAAAACTTTTATCTTCTCTAATGCATTTTGTTAACTTAAATCATTGGATGGGTTTTGATTTTGAAAGTATTATTTATTATACACTTGATTTTGTTCCCTAACATAAACGTCAATTTACTGGAGGACATATGGACACAAAGAATTCAGAGTCTTTGTTTTATGAGCGAAACTGATTTGTTTACTGAAACTGTTTATTCAGTTGTGTAACAATAAAATAGATTTTGACTATAAACGGGCATTCAATATTAATTTTCTTAAGCGTTTTTGACCAAATATTGCTTAATAATTTATGTGTGCTCAAATAAAGCAAGTTTAGTCTTAAACAGATATGGAGTGAATAGTCGATCAATATTAACTCAATCTGTAAATACGATCGATAAATTATTATTAAAAGAAAGTCTACTGGTGATTGAGACTCTTCGTTGATTACTCTTCATAGAATTCTACTTACTCTTACTATTCTCCAAGGTAAGTTTTGAAGGCAAGCCAAATAAAAAATCTGTATTTTAATTACCTAAAACTTAGAAGAATCCCTATTAGCTCCTTTCCCGTTTTCCTTTATTGTTTATCAATTCGTATTGCTTACTAGTGTATTAAGATGTCGTAGAGTAATCAGTTGTTGCATGTAAATTGTCTTTCTAATATTTGACTTTTATTATACCTATAAACCGGGATGATATTTACACAGATCATACAGAGAGAATAAATGGGAGAACTCAATGGTAAAAATTGTGTTCAAAATCAACGATTACCGCTTTCGATGGTGGGCAGCATAACTCTTTGTGACCTACAGGTGTCTGTATGTACCGTTCCCAAAAGTAAAAAACGATTCTACATCTTATTCATATTTATTGCTTCAAAACAGTACCACTAGATAGATGTCTGTACTATTAAAATAAATCTACTAATTGAAACTAATTTTTCATACAAAATAAATGCACATATACAATACATATAGAAATGTACATTTTAAGCAATAGAATATATAACAATAAATAGTTAATATATGTATGTATATTAAATTTGCTGTAAATTCCCTTAGTTACATCAGTTTTATTGTCAAACATTAATGTCAAATTATGATAACGGTATTTGTTATTGCCAATCCCTTTTAATTTCTTGTTCATTTTGTATTAATACCATTGAAAACGGGGTTTGGACTTTTAAAATGTACAGACTTTCAGGTTTATGTGGTGTTATTCCCAAAGAACTCAAAAAGTAAAAACATTTATCTTCTCAAATTCATTTTGTTAACTTAAATCGTTGAATGGATTTTGATTTTGGAAGTATTATATATTATACACTTGATTTTATTCACTATGTTAAACATCAATTTACTGGAGGACAAACGGACACAAAGAATTCTTTGTATTATGAGCGAAACTGATTTGTTTATTGAAACTGTTTATTCAGTGTTGTGTAACAATAAAATAGATTTTGACTATAAACGGGTATTCAATATTAATTTTCTTAAGCGTTTTTGACCAAATATTGTTTAATAATTTATGTGTGTCCAAATAAAGCAAGTTTAGTCTTAATTGAATGTGGAGTGGGTAGTTGATTTATATTAACTCAATCTGTAAATAGGATCGATAAATTATTATTTAAAGAAAGTCCACAGGTGATTGAGACTCTTCTTTGTCTCCTCTTCATAGAATTCTACTTACTCTTACTATTCTCCAATGTAACTTTTGAATCTGTATTTTAATAGCCTAAAACATAGAAGAATCCCTATTGGCTCCTTTCCCGGTTTCCTTTATCGTTTTTCAATTCATATTGCTTACTAGTGTATTAAGATGTCGTCAAGTAACCAGTTGTTGCATCTAAATTGCCTTTCTAATATTTAATTTTTATTATACCTGCCATATAAACGGGGTTTCAACCCCTAAACGGGGGTGAATATCACTTCTGCAAGTTTAAATACAAAGGGATATCATGTGATAATAATTACCAATTACACCAATTAAGGGTCTCTGATCACGAATACGATGTCAGATTTGCAAAATTCAAAATGGCGGATCCAAGATGGAGAATGAAAATTTAAAAAATATGCCCTTTCGCACCAAAGTTCTTATAAGGGGTTTTTAGGTTCGCTGATCACGAATCTGATGGACAAAATTCAAGATGGGGCATGAAAATAAACCACGAGACGAAAATTTCGTCCGCCATCTTGAATTATGTAAATTCCTGACTCATGATCAGAGACTCCAAAAACCCCTATTTACCAATTTTGGCGTATATTGGTTGATTTTGAAAATTTTCATCCCCCATCTTGGATCAGCCATTTTGAATTTTGCAAATCTGACCTCGGATTCCTGATCAGAGACCCTAAAAACCATCCTAAACCAATTATGGGGTAATTGGTAATTATTATCACATGATACCCCTTTGTATTTAAACTTGTAGAAATGATGTTCACCCCCGCTCAGGGAGTGCATGATATAAAACACATCAAAATATTATGAATTATCCAACAACTTCTATAAAAATTCGTACACTTTTGTATACTTTTATTTCTTGATATAAATGACTCAGTGGCAAGTCCCATGGCTCAGCTCCAGACAAGCAATCTTCAGATTATTTACTGAAAATTCCCTTCCTACTTTCAATATTCTCACGTGGTCTCACTGCTTGATTTGGAATATTTCTATTGTTTTCCTGATTCTCAACAGCTTCTATAAAATCATAAGTTGTTAATCATAAAAGTGTGGCAATATTCACTGTCTTACCTCATATTATTAGGCTGGTAACATTTATACAGCATAGGTATACAAAATTGACTCCTGTATTTCGTTAATGACCTAAAATAAATCAATATATGAAAAACAAGTTTCAAAATGCATTTCACAAATTATATGACTGTTTAGATATGCAGTAAACAGCTCTTCACTTATTATATTCTGAGGCCATATTTACTAGCATTTTCTGTTTTTTGTAAAATGATGTCTAAAAAACAATCATTAAATTAAGCTAAAAATGTCTTAATTAGTTACCTTTTAGACATTCGATTAAAACAACTATTAACTATTAACCCAACATGTCTGAGTAGTACTTATCTATTCCGTTTATTGAAATGACTTTACTGATTTGATATGCGTCATTTTTTACACTCCAGAAAAATTTTAAGGAAATTATATAGCAACTAATGGCCCCAGTACTTTCATAGAAAAAAAAAACAGTAAATGAATGGCCGACGTCATGCACCTAGATCGAGGAGATTTGGAGGAGAGACGAGTTCAGAAAGCTACAATTTATTTATATGGGTTAAAGTGTATTTATATTTACCTAAATTGTCATATGGTGATGCGTCAGTACTGTTACGGCATTCTACAATATAGTGGCGTTTATATTAGTGATGCGACATGAAACGAGCTATATCATATAATAATAGACATGGTTCCAAAATTGCTTGGAGATAAAATCGTAAGACGGATTGCCTAGAATGTCTCAAAATTTTTATACATCTTCATCCTTATTGTGACGGGAATTCATCCGATATTTCGTAGAATCGGGATTCATCCGATATTTCGTGGAAACCAAAGTGTTGCCGGTGGCTGGCTCTGTGGAAATTTATCGAATTTGGTCGAATGATCGAGAAACCTTCTAGAGAATTCCGAGAAACTTGTTACAAAAATGTCATTAATTTCACTCATTATTTACAGTCTTATGGACATTGTACCTAATAATTTCGTTTTTTATTAAAATAATTATGTTTTTTTAATAATATTAATGTTGTTTTTTATTGTTTCAGGTAACACTTGGATTCTTGGAACTAATCGTCTGGTTAAATTATTTTAATAGTTGGTATGTATGAATAAAAGCATACCTGCATACCGGGATTTAGTTGGTATAGTTTTTTCTAAAATTATTTATCTCATGAAAAAAATATTCGTATAAATAACAATAAATATGCATTGTTCTAATATAATCTTAAATAAATGCGCTTGTTTCACACGTTTCGCATTCCAAAAACAAAAAGCGGACGCAGTAACGGTCTTTGTCTCTTCTTGGCTAAACACTATTTAGAGGCCGTACTTTGTAAATTGATCCAAAATAACCTGAAACAGACACTGGATCCGTTTGTATCCTGTGAACAACAAAAGTGACAGCTTTTGTGTGTCCCGTTCATTCGATTAAATAATGTGCACCTGTTCTTTTTAGATATACGTTTCATCCCTACAACCTCCGACATTTTCAATCTTCTTTCTTTTCATTTTGTGAAATATATCTGGGACAGAGACTGATTTTTGTCTTTTGGAAGGAGCATCACTTTCTAGAATTCATTTACCCCTCTAAAACGTGGGATCAATATCAGTCATAATATAAATTTACTTTTTTTGAAAATGTTTTATGATATCATCATATTGTGAAGTTTTTATTGTGGATCAGTGAATATTCCTGCCTTTATTTTGAATATTCATCAAAATTGCAGCTTACAATAAAATCCTTATGTATTATAATTTTATTATTATTCTAATCGTGTGCAACTTAATCTATAAAAAATATGAAATTACAGTTGCGGTTATGCATTGGCGTATATTTTATACAAGGACTTTATTATTCTATTAGTACATGTTGTGTTGTTGTAACTAACCCAAAATAATTTTAATATGCGTCTAAATGTGGACAGGACTTTGAAAGCGTTTAAAAATAAGATAGCTATCGTACACCAAATTGAAAGGATCAGTGGTAGGTCACTACACCATCTGTATCAAGTAACGTAACTAATTTAATTCTGGTTAGAAGCCAGAATTCTTTGGACCATAACACTATAATGTTATTTTTCCCGCAATGATATTGCGTCCATAAGAATAATTCGGGAACTAATTAATATGTGTCATCCGACATTCTTGCTTATGAGGATCTCTCAAAACACCATTGCTTAAGTAAAACCATCAAACTAATTATATTTTCTTAGGAGTTATTCACTTCAATCATAGAAAAATGTACTGTTTCAAGTCAGGACGTGACAGCTTTCAGGTTCTTATAGAAAAAGACTGAAATAGAACTTGAGACTAATCAGTGACTAAAGCACTAGTCGTTTTTTTGTCGTAATCAAAATAAATTTTAATGCAAAATATTAAAATAATCTTACTATTAGCGGATGTTTTAATTTATATATCACTTAGTATATTTGGTGTCCTTTACTTTGTATTAAAAAATCTTTGTTGAAAAAGTGCTTAATGTGCCACCACCACCTGTATAATTGATGTTGATTGTGCCATGATATTTGTTGTGACATATTGTTGATTAGCACAACGACAGCATTACATCCCCAACCAATGGAATGGTAGAACGGATGAATAGTATCGTCACTTGTTTCTAATGGCATATTGTTCGTCTGTGCACGAGTCCACGGGTCAGACCCCGGCCAGTATTATTGTGGGACGAGAGTTACGACTACCATTCGATCTGAAGTTTGGATATCTCCAGGAGAAGATTCCGGAGGTGAATACTATGTCACCCAGCTACGTCAAAGAATGAACGACATGCACCAGCAAGTTCGGTTAAATATCGAGATTGCCAGTGACCGGATGAAGGAAGCTTATGACATCAGAGCCGAAGGCGGGAAATTCCAAGTTGATGATCTTGTTTGGTTGTATAACCCAGCGCCCTCGTGGATATTCGCCAAAGCTACAAAGATTTTGGGAGGGGCCTTACCAAATTATAAAGAAGATGAACGATGTTGTCTACAGAATAAGGAAGCTACATCGAGGAAAACGAAAGGTGATCTTCAACAGGTTAGCCATTTCTGCCGGAAATCATGTCGGGGAAGTTGAGCAAGCCCAAGTCCGCATCATCCAACCACCTGATGAAAAGATGACCTTCGAACAGTTCATGGTACTGTACTCGGATGACGATAAAGTGCAGCACAACGTGACCAGAGAGGAACTCCGAGACCTGTTTAAGGTGCTTATAGAATATTCCCTGGCTCATTGTGTGGCTCGAGATCTTCAGATGTCCAGAGGAATAACCGAGGTGTTTGCAACGAAGTACGGCCAGTTCCAGAAGCTAAGGCAGCAGATCCAGTGGTAGGGAAGGTCCTTCAATTCGAAGATAAACAACAATGGGTACCAGACATATATTCTATTTGGTAACGAAAACATTCTCGCAGGGCAAGCCAACATATATCGATCTTTGGAAGACTCTGGTAGAATTGAGGACTGTGATGTGAAGAAGAACCTGATGAAATTGGCGGTGCCAAAGATAGCCTTTGGGCTGGATGGACTGAATTGGAGGATGGTGAGAAGTATAATGGAAACTAGCTTTCAATTCAGTGGCATCGCGATCCTGTCTCAATATTAACAGCCCAGATTTGAAGACGGTTGGCTGTTACTTCCACCGAATGTCCCGTTGTCGAAATGGAGAGTCCTGCAAATATCGCCATACCATAAACGGTGGGGACAATGTGACGGGAATTCGTCCGATATTTCGTGGAATCGGCATTCATCCGATATTTCGTGGAACCCTCAATGTTGGTATGTCGACCCGAGGCCGGCGGCTGGAATTTCATCAACTCTTCGAGAACACATGAAAGAAATTTCCCGACAGCTCTTTAACCTTCTGGAGAATTCCGAGAAGAAATATATAAATACGGAGATCTGGCGGAAGGATTCATTCAGTATTCGAATGCCGTATAGTAAAGATCAGGTGTTCAAATTAAATTATAAATAGTTCTGTGAATATAAATTAAAGTAGTGGAAATACATTGTAGTGAGTTACGACTGTGTTTTTAAATAAATCCAAGAGCTGAGCTGAACCCGAGTGTCAAAAAATGAAAACATTAGGTACATTATTTTAAACTTATGAATATCATTTAATTATATTGAGTTCCTGGATTTTGTAATCGCTGTTAGCCAAAATTATAATAGAAAAAAATTATATATATATATATAAGAGAACGACTCAAAAATCGATGGGATTCTCGTTAAACATATCCAAACCTGCCGTAGAAAGTTGATACCTATCGGATATGTTTATCCTCTGCAGCAAACACGGCCACATTCAGCAGACAGTTTATGCCTCTCCAATTGATTCGATAAAATGCGGTGTCTGTAGACCAGGTGGTTTACTGTTTTCATATAAGGATATTTTCGTTGAAATGGCTCTGAAATGTTCGATCCAGGCTTTGTATTTCACTTTATTTTTTCAATATTTCTCTTGTGGATGACTCCTAAGCAGGAACGGAAAGGTCGAGAAATTTGGAACCTAACTAATTCATTTGTGCATAAACTTTAACTGTATCATCACGTTGTTGATACCTGAATGACATATTTCGTCATTGCCTGATTGTGGGTGTTGGTGCAGATGCCCTGGGTTGTATAATCAAGTTGTTGATACCTGAATGACATATTTCCTCATTGCCTGATTGTGGGTGTTGGTGCAGATGCCCTGGGTTGTTATCTTAGCCCTTGAAGGCCACCTAATTTAACACCTTGCATCCTAGTTCTTTGCGGTTACATTAAGTACCTTATTTATGTAGGGCACTACTAAATATTCAATTTTTATTTTCGGAATAAACGTTACCAATTTCATTTTAAATATCAGTTTACTATAAATTATTTAAGATACGGGTAGGTGGATAACACAATAAATCTCATCTGTTTCTCTGTTCCGAGGTCTATATTTTCCAAATGGTAATTTACAAACATTGTGGAATTTTCGTATTCCTGGGCTGCCTGTCTGCGATAAAAGATTAGACAGAGCAGCACATTCGAGCGCTATATAAATTAATATTGTGAAGGGCACGTTCATTTTTTGTTTTGTTGAAGTAGAAAGAAAGGCAAGTTTTCTGGTGGTTTCATTAAGGCATGAATGAGATTTTACCTACATTTTGTCACACTTGAATATTCGTCGCTCGAATAACAAATTAATTCTATTGCTGCCCGGTTAAGTAACAAGATTTTTTCCTGAAACAAACAGAAGCATTATTATAAAAAACAAATACACTGTTTGTCGCGAGAGCTATTAAAAAATTAGCAACGGGAATAACAAATTGTATATAATAAATTGAGTCGGACAATGTTATAGGTACAATGTGGTGCAAACAAGGAACATATTTTCTGACGAAGTATTGATATAAATGAATTTTTAAATTTATAATAATAAAGAACAATAAAACTGATATTAATAACGACATAAAGTCATTAATATAAGTTTGGAATTGCAACAATTTCTTCAACTGGAAAACCTTCACAGTAATACCCGTTTAAAAAGAAAATGATGACCCTAATCTATGCAATGACTGCCATCCAAAAAATATAGTGACCAGTTATGAAAAACTATTGGAAGTGGCCAGATAATGTAGTAATTAGAAGACAATGAAATTTGAACGTGTTTTCAAGCGGACATTGTACCAATCCAATGGACCATTTACACAATGCCAATAGCCAAGACAGTCCACTAAGTTGAGTTTTATTGATTACTACATTGTTATTTATAGTGTAATAGCAAAATCCTGAAACAGGTCAAATTGTACATATAAAACACAACACTTTTTGAATAAAATTATTCAACTCTACCTTCAACCTCCTAGGTAATAACTACTCAAAAAAAAAAGAATTAAATAGAAAGTAGCCTGTAATACCGCATTTAAAAAGGTCTTCGATTCTCTATTAAGCAATATAGTACTTTTTGATTTTTGAACCTGGATACTCAAGAAAAAGTATTTTTTTGTGTGTAAGCAAGTACTCGAGTCATTTCATGATTTACTAGTTTATTAATTATCTTTTTGCCAAAAAAGTAAAATATAATCTTTAAGTGATATTTACTTTCTAAAAAAAAATAAATTAACATATCTGAGACCAAAGAATTCTGATAAATAAATAATAACGCATTCCTGATGTATGCAGAATATTTAGTGAGGATTGTCCTCACCGCCACCTTTCCCAGTCTACAGTGAGTAGAATAGAACAAAAAATCCGTCAATTTGGAACGATCCAAGATCTTCCCAAACCTGCGGGATCAAAATTTAATGATGAAATTAAATTAAATATATTTTAGTTTTTATATCACTTTTTATGTTCACTTTACTGTGACTAGTGTTACGAGAATTCATCAGACAGCTGGTGCAATCGGCCCTCAACCAATTCATGGAAGGGACATTATTCCGATAAATTCGTGGAACCCGAAATGTTTGTCTCTCAACCGGCGGACCGCTGCCGTTACTGGGAATTCCTTTAAAGCTTCCCGAACGTGATGGAATTTCCCGATGGTTCGTGGACGTACCAGATAATTCCAAGACAAATGTATAAATATAAAGCAGCTGGCGATAGGAGATTCAGTTTTCGTCGGTCGTTTATACAGTTAAGATAAAATGTAAATAGTAGTTTCTGTGAATATAAATTTGTGTAAAAGTAGTGGAAATAAATTAGAGTGAGTTAGACTGTGTTTTTAAATAAATCCAAGAACTGAACTGAACCCGAGTGTGAAAATAAAAACATTACAGTGGTGTCAGGTGTGGGGTGTATTTGTGGAACTTTGACGTGAAAAATAAATAGACAGACAATGTTTAAAACAGTGAGTTTGGACCAATTGAAAGTGGCGGACTTAAAAAAAGAACTTGAGGAAAGGGATTTAGAAATTAGTGGGAAGAAAAGTGAGTTAATACAACGCCTACGAGATGCCCTAATAAATGAAGGTAACGATCCCGATACTTATTTGTTTGAAGTTTCTGGCAATGGAGACATGAGTATGCTATTGAAAAAAATGGAAGAAAATTTAAAAGAAACATTACAAGAAAACTCTAAAACGCTAGAGGAAAAATTGCAAGATAAATTGCTAGAAAATTCTAAGTCCTTAGAAGATAAGCTTGAAATGTTAAACGAAAATTCTAAAACCATAGAAGATAAATTGCTGGAAAATTCTGTAAACTTGAAAGAGGCCTTAGAAAATAAATTAGCAGAAAATTCTAAAGCCCTGGAAGACAAATTACTGGAAAAATCTAAATCCCTAGAAGAAAATTTGAGAGGCATGGTACAGAAAAATTCAGCAATGCTGGAAGAAAAAATATCCGAGAATGAGGCTCAAATGGCGGAGCTAAAGCAGACAATAGTCGAAAATGAAATGCGGATAGAGGAGCTAAAACAAATAATGGAGGGTGAGATCAACAAAATAAAAGAACAAGTAGTCTCGAAACAAAGGGAGAAACACCATCAAAGACCGAAAGCAGAAGCAGTTTGGAGGTAGTGGATTCAAAAATTGGCCTCGAGGGGACAAGACAGAAATGAAACCTCCCCAATTTGATGGAAAATCATCGTGGACTAATTATCGTCGCCAATTCGAGGCTGCAGCTAAGCTAAACGGATGGTCGGCAGAGGAGAAGGCAATCGCATTAACCCTAGCCTTAAGAGGGGATGCTACAGATATCTTACAAACATTGAATACCTCGGAGCAAGAAGACTACGAACAACTGGTCAAACATTTAGAACTGAGGTATGGGCAAACCCATTTGGAGCACGTTTACCACTCCCAATTGAAAAATCGCCACCAGAAATCAAATGAATCCCTCCAAGAGTTTGAAGCTGATATTGCCCGTCTGGTTCGCCTTGCCTATCCAGCCACACCGGAAAATGTTATAGAAAGGTTAGCAGTCCAGGCGTTTTTGGATGGACTTCGGGACAACGAAGCCAGACAAGCATTGACGCTAGCTCGACCCACTCAATTAGTAAATGCACTGGCTCGAGCTTTAGAATTCGAGGCTGCGAAAAATACCTGCAGAGGTCAAGCCAGAGTCCGAATCGTTGATGGAGAATCCGAAGATGGCGGAAACGATGAAGCCTCTGTAAGAAAGATAATAGAGAAAGTCCTTACCGAGAAAAGACAACTGAGATGTTGGAAGTGTGGTAAGGTAGGGCACATTAGGAGTCGTTGCAAGGAGAGCAAAGTAGGCCCGACTTCCTCGTCGGAAAACTAAAGAGGGTCGATGTGAAGGGGCCATCGTCGACCTGTAGCCAACAAGCCCCAACTATCTACGCATATGTCGCTTCGCTACGCAACCACGTTAACAGTGTCTTTGTAGATGGCTTTATTAATAAGAAGCAATGTGCAATGCTGCTGGATACAGGTGCGACAAAAACAGTTATAAGGCCCAACATTGTTTTAGACAAGGCAATGATAAAACCAACAAAATGGCAACTGCGAACAGCGACAGGAGAAGCAGCGAAAGTCCATGGTGAAATAGTGATTGAAATGACCTTGGGAAACACAACCTTCCTACATCGGGCATTAGTGGCAGACATCGAAGACGAAGTCATCATTGGAATGGATGTCATGAGCTCCAAGGGATTCCAGTTAAACTTCAAAGATGGAATTCTGCGAGTGAATGACGAAGAAGTGGTGCTTCATGGGAAAGATGACATAATGCTTCGAGCCATCTTAGCAGAGGATGTCAATGTTCCGGAAAGAACTGAAATCATTGTAGATGCTTGCCTGGATGGGAAAGCTAAAGCTGGAACAGTGATGATGTTTGATCCCGAACTTAACGACGGAAATGTAGGCAGAGGAGTCGCACTGGGGAAGACTTTGTTTCGTGCCAAGGAGATTGTGCCAGTAAGAGTAATGAACCTGAATCATTACTCTGTTGTGCTAAAGAAAGGAACAACTTTGGGCCATTGCTCAACAGTTTCCTCTGTAGTAAGAAGCACACAGCATGCAGAAATGCCACCGGGTAAACTATCTGAGGAACTGGAAAGACTCATCACCGATTCATCTAAGAATTTGAAACCAAACCAGATAGCAAAATTGAGGGACATCGTTAGAAACTACCAGGATATCTTCGATGTAGGGAATGGCAAAAGAGGACGAACTGATCTGGTGAAACATAAAATTAATACTGGGGACGCTCAACCTATTCGACAGTCGGCGAGAAGACTACCTCTAGCTAAAAGAGAAGAAGCCGACAGGATAGTCCGCGAGATGGAGGAAGAAGGTATTATTGAACCATCCAATAGCCCTTGGGCTTCTCCAGTTGTGTTGGTTAAAAAGAAAGATGGTTCGACCCGATTTTGCGTGGACTATCGGCAATTAAACCACGCTACAAAGAAAGACAGCTATCCCCTTCCAAGAATAGACGATACCCTAGACACGTTGGCTGGATCGAAGATGTTTTCCACCCTGGACTTGAAGAGCGGTTATTGGCAGGTGGAACTTGCTAAAGAAGACCGAGAAAAGACTGCTTTTACCATCGGCTCAGGACTTTATCAATTCACGGTGATCCCGTTTGGACTGTGTAATGCTCCAGCAACGTTTGAAAGATTGATGGAAACAGTGTTAAAAGGGCTTTCATGGAAAACGTGCCTGGTGTATCTTGATGACATTATCGTGGTTGGAAAATCTTTTGAAGACCACGTGAGGAACCTGGAGGAGGTATTTCGGCGACTCGGAAGTTCCGGACTAAAGTTAAGCCCGAAGAAGTGTCAGCTGTTCCAAGAAGAGGTGCAATATCTTGGACATGTAGTTTCCGCACAGGGAGTAGCTGTTGACAAACAGAAAATCAAAGCTGTCCAGGAATGGCCGATACCTAAAGATATCCACCAGTTAAGAAGTTTCCTGGGGTTATGCACGTACTATCGTCGGTACGTAGACGGATTTGCCAACATCGCCAAGCCACTTACTAGACTGACAGAAGGGAAGGTGCAGTACCAATGGGACGAGGAATGTCAACGATCATTCGATACATTAAAAAGAGCTTTGACGAGTGCTCCCATATTAAGTTATCCTTTGCCAGATGGAAACTTCGTATTGGATACCGACGCAAGCAATGTCGGAATTGGTGCTGTGCTTTCGCAGATCCAGGAGGGCCAGGAGAGAGTGATCGGATATTTCAGCAAGACCTTGAGCAAGCCTGAACGGAATTACTGCGTTACTCGCAGGGAACTCCTGGCTGTGGTAAAGGGGGTAGAACATTTCTACAAGTACCTCTATGGTAAAAGATTCCTCCTGAGGACTGATCATGCAGCACTGAAGTGGCTTCTGCAGTTTAAAAATCCTGAAGGACAGGTGGCAAGGTGGATTGAGCGATTGCAAGAATTCGACTTCGAGACTGAACATCGAGCTGGAACAAGCCATAAGAATGCTGATGCCCTATCGAGGAGACCATGCCCTGATGATTGCAAACATTGTCAGCGAGCAGAAGAAAAAGGGGCTGTTCTCGGTAGAACTACCGCCATCGATGACCATTGGCAATCTGCGGAGATCCAAAAAGACCAGAAATTAGATCCAGATCTAAAAGAGGTTATCCGGTGGAAGGAAGAAGACTGCAAACCTACGTAGCAAGAGATTTCCCGATACTCACCAACCATAAAGTCGTACTGGGCTCAGTGGAACTCTCTCATCCTGGAGAATGGACTTCTGAAGCGCGTCCTGGAAATCCCAGAGGAAGGCAAGGACAGAAAGCAGATTGTAGTCCCTAAAAATAGGAGACCAGAGGTTTTGCGAGAACTACATGACGGTACAACTGGAGGACATCTGGGAGTAACGAAAACCCTGGGGAAATTGAGAGAACGCTTCTATTGGGTAAACTGCCAAGTAGATGTTAAGGAGTGGTGCCGGAAATGTACGGTTTGTGCAGCAAGTAATGGGCCTCAGAAGCGACCAAAAGCTCCTATGAAGCAATATAACGTGGGCAGTCCATTCGAAAGAATAGCCATTGATGTTGCCGGTCCATTTCCTGAATCCGACTGTGGAAATAAATACATTGTGGTGGTGATGGACTATTTTAGTAAATGGGCCGAAGCGTATGCCTTGCCGAATCAAGAAGCCTTGACCGTTGCTGATGTCCTTGTCAAGGAATGGATCAGTCGTTTTGGTGTTCCCTTGGAGTTGCACTCAGACCAAGGTAGAAACTTCGAGTCTACTCTTTTCCAAGACATCTGCAAGCTCTTGAAGATCAATAAAACACGGACGACGGCATTACACCCGCAATCCGATGGAATGGTAGAACGGATGAATAGAACCATTAACCGCCATTTGTCAAAGGTAGTCTCTGACCACCAAAGAGACTGGGACCAGTATCTACACTTGTTTCTTATGGCATATCGTTCGTCTGTGCACGAGTCCACGGGTCAGACCCCGGCAAGCGTTATTATGGGACGAGAGTTACGACTACCATGCGATTTGAAGTTTGGATGTCCCCCAGGAGAAGAGACTGCAGGTGAAGACTATATCAGCCAGCTACGTCAAAAGATGAACGACATCCATGAACGAGTTCGGTTAAACATCGAGAATGCCAGTGCCCGAATGAAGGAAGCCTACGACATCAAAGCGGAGGGCGGAGGATTCCAAGTTGATGATCTTGTTTGGTTGTATAACCCGCAACGTCGTCGTGGATATTCGCCCAAGCTACAGAGATCTTGGGAGGGGCCGTACCAAATTGTGAAGAAAATCAACGATGTTGTCTACAGAATAAAGAAGCTGCCTCGGGGAAAACCAAAGGTCGTACATTTCAACCGGTTAGCCCCTTATGCCGGAAGTCATGACAGCGAAGATGACCAAGCCCAAGTCCGCAGCATCCAACCACCCGATGACGAGATGACCTTCGAACAGTTTATGGCACTGTACTCTAATGGATGCAGAAAGTGCAGCACGACGTGACCACAGAGAGGAACCCCGAGACCTGTTTGAGGTGCCCTTATAGAATATGCCCTGGCTCATTGTGTTGCTCGAGATCTCCGGATGTCCAGAGGAATAGCCAAGGTGTTTGCCAAAAAGTACGGCCAGTTCCAGAAACTGCGGGAGCAAGATCCAGCGGTAGGGAAGGTCCTTCATCTCGAAGATAAACAACCAGTGGGTACCAGAGACATCTTTTATTTGGTAACGAAAACATTCTCGCAGGACAAGCCAACATACAGCGATCTTTGGAAGACTCTGGTAGAATTGAGGAATATGATGATGGAGAAAAATCTGATGAAATTAGCGGTTCCAAAGATAGCCTTTGCGGGTTGGATGGACTGAATTGGAGGGTGGTAAGAAGTATGATGGAAACAATCTTCCGATTCAGTGGCGTCGACATCCTGGTATGCTGTCTCAGTACTCGCAGCCCAGATTCGAAGACCGTTGACTGTTACTTCCACCAAACTTCTCGTTGTCGAAATGGAGAGTCCTGCAAATATCGTCATACCAGGAACGATTCTGGGACATTCCGGGACGAAATGGCCTTAAGGAGAAATTTGGAACCTAACTAATTCATTTGGCAACGTTGTGATACGAGACAATTCATCAGACAGAGCTGATACCTGAATGCAATCGATGCCCTCTTGAAGGCCACCCATTCATGGAAGGGACATTATTCCGATAAATTCGTGGAACCCGAAATGTTTGTCTCTCAACCGGCGGACCGCTGCCGTTACTGGGAATTCCTTTAAAGTAACTTCCCGAACGTGATGGAATTTCCCGATGGTTCGTGGACGTACCAGATAATTCCAAGACAAATGTATAAACTATAAAGTGCATGCTGGCCGTAGTAATAGGAGAATTCAAGTTTTCGTCGGTCCACGTTTATACAGTGTAATAGATGAAACAGGTCAAATTGTACATATAGTAGGGGTTTACTGTAGAAAGTATAATAATTTGTCGTAATATAGTATTTTTGAACCTGGATACTCAAGAAATAAATTAGAGTGAGTTAGATCTGTGTTCTTTATAATAAATTCCAAGAACTGAACTAGAACCCGAGTGTGAAAATAATAAACATTACACTAGTTTCGGCAAGAGGCTATGCCATTATCAAACAAGAGCGAACTGGTGAATGAATTACAGATTGTTACAATGTTACAATTTATATACAAATATACAATGGGTGTTACTTAAGTATAATGATGGATTCTATTTATGACATGAAATTTGTCTCAGCCAAAATTATTGCACATTTAACAATAAATTTTACACCCAAAATACTGGTTTAGCAATGGGCTCCCCACTGAGTCCATTCTTGGCAGAGATTTTTATGACACACTTAGGAGAAACTATCATGTCTTCCACCTTCTCTCAAAAATATATAAAGTTCTGGTACAGGTATGTGGATGATGTCTTAGTCTTTTTCACAGGTACTAAGAGACAATTTCATTCTTTCCTATCACCGAAACTGACAATAAAATCAATTTTCTAGATTTAACCCTAACACGGCAAAATAATACCATAGAAGTCAACATATACAGGAAACCCACTTTTACGGATACCACAGTTCCATTCTAATCCTTCACCCCCTACAGTCACAAACTATCAGCGTATAGATCCATGATTCTTCACAGAGCTTACACATTGCCTCTCTCTGAGAATAATTTAAAAATTGAAGTTGAAAATATTAAATTAATAGCCCGTGACAATGGCTATGGCCAAAAGTTGATTAATAAACTAAATCTACCATAAAGAACAACAATTAGTCCAACGTTTAATTTATCCCACTGTATGGGCTATGGACAAGCCATCAAAATACGTCTCCCTTACATATTTTGGAAACGTGAGCAACAAACTTGCCAAAATTTTATCCTAACACAACATCCAAGTTAGTTTTAAATCACAATACAAACTTAGTAATCTGTTATTCAATGCCAAAGACGAAACAGTTAACAAATATCCAAATTCTGGAGTTTATAGGCTATTATGTTCGGAATGCAACAGTTTTTACATTGGTATGACATGCAGAAATTTCAACACCTGCTACCATGAACATTATCGATCATTTAGATATAACAAGACAAACTCAACATTTGCAAATCATTGCTTACAAACAGGCCATCCCTTCCCAAAATTAAAAGATACAGAAATTATTCACGTACACAGTTTTAAACTGATAATCACCATTTTAGAATCAGTTCAAATTTTCAAGAGTATTAACGACCCTTTATCCTCGAGTATAATCTTAAATAATCAGGTAGAGTTGCAAAAAAGTGTCCTCTTCCAGGTATTGAAATAATATCTTTGTGGGTTTTTCCCAAAATTTCAGGCTGTCATACTTTAATCCACCGTTATTTTTAACTAGTATGTCTGTGTTGTAAATTTTAATAACCTTTTTACAATGTAATAAAATAATACCTTCATGGGTTTTTCCCAATTTTCATGTCATAAATATAATCCATCATTATACTTAAGTAACACCCGTTGTTTATTTGCCAACGCATTGAATCGGGCAGTCACTGAAGCTCTAAGAACGCATTACAATGATCGATGGAATGGTTACCTGGGGCAACTGGACCCGCAGAACCAGCCTTCTGGAATCTGCAAAAAATCCTGAGAACGGACAGGCGTCCAGTACCCCCACTTCATGGCGAGCAAGGTATAGTCTACTCAGACCTTGAAAAGGCAGAAGCATTCGCTGACAGCCTTGAGAGAGAATGTAGACTGAACCAACACGACGATGACGACGACGACCACGAACTCGAGAGGCAAGCCAGAAGGATAAGGAACCATGAGGACATCCCACCGATCAGGACCACGACCCCGGAAGAGGTACGGGACCAGATCAAACGTCTCAAGCAACGAAAAGCACCTGGACATGACCGTATATCCAACAGGATAGTCAAACGGTTCACCAGGAAGGCTGTCGTTTCCTTGACAAACATCATCAATGCAATGCTAAGACTCAGATAATACCCGAGGAGATGGAAGTATGCCGACATTATCATGCTGCCTAAGGCCAATAAGGACGGTACTTTTCCACAAAACTATCGCCCTATTAGTCTACTACCAGCCATGAGTAAAGTAGCAGAAAGGATCTTCGCGAATCGACTCCAAGAGACCATAGACGATCTGAATGTGATTCCAGACCAGCAGTTTGGATTCAGACATCGACACGCCACCGAACATCAAGTTCTACGCCTTGTAGAATACGCCTCAGACGGACTCAACCGGAATCGAAGAACAGCCTTCATCTTCCTGGATGTAGCAAAAGCCTTCGACCGAGTATGGCATGACGGACTATTAGTCAAGATGGACCAATTAGGATTTCCCACTAACATCATCCAGCTAGTGGGCTCCTTTTTGATACATCGAAGAGTAAGAGTACGAGTAGGCCAAGAGCACTCCAGATACCGGACCACCGAGGCAGGGGTTCCCCAAGGAGCAGCCCTGTCCCCGATGCTATTTTCAATCTACACTGCAGACATCCCAAGACCAGCCGGCGCTATAATTGCCCAGTTCGCCGACGACACCGCCATGAGATGCCAATCTTTCAGATTCGAGCCAGCCTTGAGGCGGCTGCAGCAAGCCACTGACAATTTAGCTGAATGGTGCCTTCAGTGGAAGATAGCCATCAACGAGGACAAAACCCAAGCTCTGTTCGTCAACGGGAGAAGCCGCACGATCGTTCCGACAGGAAACCTGACCGTCAACGGCAGACAAATTCCATGGAAGAACGAAGTCAAATACCTTGGAGTCATCATCGACAAGGGGTTGACTTTCACGAGGCATGTCCAAGAGACTCGTAATAAAGTCCGGGCTGCCCGTGCCAAACTTTACCCCTTAATAGGAAGAGGAAGCAAGCTGGGACTCTTAAACAAGCTGACTATCATCAAGACATTCATCTTGCCAATGCTGACGTACGCTTCAACAGTATGGGGACACACCAGCAAGAGCAACAGGCAGGCCATCCAAAGGCAGGAGAACCTATCCCTACGCCTCGCAGTCGCACCCTGGTTCGTTCGTAACACAGTGATTTTCAACGATTTACGACACCAACCAGTGCTTGCAGAAATGAGAGGCTTACGCCCAACTGGAACAACACCCAAACCTTCACCTACGACAACTAATCGACTATGACCCCAGATTTATTGACAAATACAAACGGCCTAAGAACCAGCTCTGCCTTAGTGAAGGGGAAGAGGACGAAGAAGCCCAGAAATAGAGGACAGGAAGTAAAAAATGAAGTATATAACAATCTTTTTTTCAGGAGACAACAAGGGGGCCCGGGGGGAAACCAACCTACCAAACAAAGAGAAGACAGAAGAACACACACCCACAAAACAAACGACGACAACGTGCACGCCCACAGAAGGGTACAATTAGCTATATATCATAGCAAAGAATGAGCCACGTAACACAAATAAGACAGTGGCTGTAGTACCAATAAGGTAAAGCAACGGAACCATACCAAAGCCAAGCTATCCCAACAAGAAGACAGCGATTATGCAGAAGGAAAACTGCGTTAGCGTGAGGACCTGAGTTAAGTCTCAGGGGGTGGATGGCAAGGGGGCTGGAAGTGCTCATCAGTAAAATTTTCTGAAGGGCAAATCTAGTTCCTGGGCTCGCGCATGGGTGTGTGTATCTGTAATTCATTCATCAGTTCGCTCTTGTTTGATAATGGCATAGCCTCTTGCCGAAACTAGTCACAGTAAAGTGAAAATAAAAAGTGATATAAAAACTAAGTTAAATTCTATTTTCTTTCATTATAAATATATTTTTAAATGATGAGGAAAACACAAAAACTTACAAGAGAAGTAGCCGGTAATAATGATGTAAGTAAAACATCCATCCATATAAAAATAATGTAAATGTCGATGATCCAGATCGTAGATTAAAATTTGGTGAAATGGTTACAAATAGATTCCAAGGGAACCCGACATTTCCCAAAATTATTATTTTCTCCGATGTGGCAACGTTAACCCTATATTGTCGGTGTTGGAGTACGCAAAATTGAATGAGGAAAGGTCACAGGAATAATATGATATACATTTTCAAAAAGATGGAACTACACCACATTAGGCAGCATAAATAAGGGCTTATCTTATTCAAGTTTTTTCGCATCGATGGATCTGTAGCCGTGGCGAAATTAAATGGCCACCCCTTTCTTGCGATCTAACAACACTGGATTATTTTTTATGGGACTATTTAAAATAAAAAATGTATAATAGTTTGAACATATGACTTACATGAGATGACCTACATATATGACTATAATTATTGTAAATATTGGTAATTACTTCAAACTATTTCTTCTTATAGCATTATTAGTTATTTTACAAATTACACAATTCAAATTAATTCTTCTTATTACTATCGTCCTATATTGCTGAATAGAGAATAAAAAAAATTAAATGCCGTACGATAAGACAGACACCCCTTTTCATTTAAATGTATTTTAGAGGTAGTTATTACCCCTAGGTTGTCGGAGGGGCAGCTGAATAATTTTATTCAAAATGTGTAGTTTCATATACAAAAAACTCGACCTGTTTCAGGATTTTTCAATTACATTCATAATTACCTACAAAATGAATTTATCCGTTACTTTAGGATTATACTGTATATGCGTTTTCCCGTCTCTTTTATATATTTTAGAATTTATTTTTGTTACTAAATTGTAAGGTACTCGGCGCCTCCACCATTATATACTGTTAATTTCATATTAACTTCTGGTTAGTACTTCTGATTCAAATGCACTAAAAATTGTGCTATACTTGGGATGGGTATAATAAAACACTATGTACAAGTCAAAATTGAGAATTTTAATTTTTGTACACACAAAATATACCTAAAGAAATATGGCCGTGATTGTCTAACCTAAACTATCTATTCAAATTCAAATTATTGTAGTCTCGTTTTCAGCATCACGAACTACTGTTTTTAATAACCTGTCTTTAATAATATATTCCTGAGTTCAATCTTTCTAATGGTAAAACTAACTGACAACTGTATCAGATACCGATGCTCGCCAAGCTGAAACATTTAGTTCAATTTCAAATATTGATGTTTAAGATCAAGGTCAGAGTAAAGCAGTTAAACAAACGACTTACTTCGACCGTTCGTAAGCGTAAGTACATTGGTATGCACTTGTCTCGCAATGGAAACAGTGCCCGAGGATCATAAATCATTCCGAGTAGATAATCGTCGCAATTATTATTATAATTATAAATTATTGAAATGAGTCATGCTGAGGTTTCTAATTATTTTAAATTCTGTGTTCAGAGACGATGACTTTGAGACTTGAACATTGCGCCCGAACAGTGCAATCTCTTGTAATAGTTTCTTCGTATCTGTTTCTCAGAATCGTGGGATTGTTGTAAGTGAAACTTCTCTATTTTGTGATTTATCTCCCATTCGTTTCAAACAGTTTGCAAAATAACTTACGGAAAGTAAGTAGGGTAAGAGTAAACATAATGTGATTGTGGGAGTTATTTTATATCGTTGCTTTCAAATATGCAGAACGAAGTCTAACTATTAACCAGAATTTGGGTCAAAATTACCCAGGTTCAGATTCTAAAATGGGTTTTATGGTGAAAATACTTAACACGTATTATTTTGAAAATTAGCTTAAATCCGCATAAAATTGCGTTTGTGTGAGGATGATTTTGTAATGCAAATAATAAAATTGAATACATATTTTTCAAGTATACAATTTGGTAGACATGCTTATGAATAATAAAAATATTAACGAACTTCAGATTTAAAAACGATTTGTAGTAAAATACAACAACAAACGATTGTAACTAATTTTTTTTATAAAATTATTCAAAATTAAAACAATTGGTAAATTACATAAAAGTAAATTAACTATAGACACTTGTAATCAATCTGTTTTAATATTATTTTGAACTTTTTCGAATAACTAAAATTACATGTATTGTCATTGATTTAACAACATTCCCGGAAATTATCAGATATTCCCGAAATGATTCCTGCTCTATGAATCGCTATTCATTATACAGACAAGAGCGTACCCAGCTTTTGGTTTACGGAGGGGCAAAATTAGAAGAAAAAAAAATAGCCTAGAGGGAGCAAATCGGAAAAAAAGTTCTAGAGAGAAAGGCAAGTCAGATTTTTTTTGTCAGCAATTTTATTGGAAGCTTAAATGGCTCATGGCAGGTTTTTCAGGCCCAGAGATATTCTTATTTATTTAAACCAAAAAGTCACAATCATATTATATTTTAGAGTTTAGAAAAATTATTAATACGTATATATATATATATATATATATATATATATATATACCTAGGAAAGGCAGGAAGGTCCACCAATGAATTAAAAAAAAGTCATGAATTCTCACAAAAGCAGGAAATAATATTTTTCGACAATTAATTACTTATTTTGAAGTCGGTGCCAAGTAAAACATTAATAATTTACATTTAATAAAGAACCGTCTTCAACTGGCTTAAAATAAAAACCGTTTAGAAACCGTGTGCAATCAATAACTTTTGTCTGAGAAATATTGTTTTTTTATCTGATTTGGGGTACAACTCTATTGATTATTTTAGCGTATTCTTATCTTTCCCTATTTCTTTAATTTGTATTTTTCTATATTATCCACATATTTTTTTTTTTTGTATTATAATTTGGACCACTTTCTATAAGTGTAACTCTAATTCAACTTATATTGAAACCACCCTGTATATGTTTTTGGATATTGGTCATCCAATATAAATTATTAGTATATCATTTCCTGAATCACCCTGTACAACTATAATTCAACTCTACACGTTGTTGCAACCGCCCTGTGTAAGTACTAATCCTCTCCATCCTATTAACTCTTTCTATTTTTCTATTGTTTAAATCTCCCTATATATGCAACTGCTTCTAACATTTTTGAACTCTTCGCCCGTTAACTCGAATATCCATACTGCATATGCCCAATACCAGATTTGTGCCATATTTTACTTCACTCTTATTTCAACGGCCTTGTATACGCAATTACTTATGTGCCACCAAATACAACATTTTGTTGAACCTCCCTGTATGACATTAATTCTACTCCACCTTATATTTCAATCATCCTATATATGGACTGCTTATGTACCACCCAATATCACATTTATTTGCAAGATTTGTTGAACCCACCTGACTAACTGTATAATTTTACTTCACCCTATATTTCAACACACACACACACACACACACACACACACACACACCTACCATGAGACCATGTCTTCGCTCAACCTGGTACTCCTCAACACAGGAGACGTAAGCACATATCGCAAAGGCACAGCCAGCTCCATTATCGATGTGACATTCGTTAGCAGCAACCTAATTAAAGGGGGCTGTGAGTGGCGGGTCGATGAGGAGTTTACTAATAGCGACCACCAAGCTATTATATGGGAAATCAACACCACTCCCAAACGAAGATTGTGTGTCAGTCGTGCGAGGTCACAGCCAGTCGGTTGGAACAAAAATGCTTTCGATGCTGATTCATTCGCCTTGGTTATGGAGCAGGAACCATTGTCAATAGCAACAAGCGCAGAAGCCACTGCCAAAGAGGTAATGACAAGCGTTGTCAAGTCCTGCGATGCTTCCATGCCAAGGAGACGGCAGAACAACAGCCGCCCACCAGTTTACTGGTGGAACGACACGATCTCACAACACCGACGAGAGTGTCTCAAAGCACGAAGGCTGCATCAACGAGCACGGAGACGCGACAGGTCACAACAGAAGAACTAAGGCTCGACTATGAGATCAAAAGACAACAACTACGAAGAGCCATTCTCTCAAGCAAGAGATCCTACTGGAAGGAGTTGTGTGACGAAGTTAATCAAGATCCATGGGGAAAACCGTATAAAATCGTGATGCATAAAATTAAGGCCCCTCCCATGACATCAACGAACTGCCCCGAATCATTGCACCGCATTGTCACTCACCTGTTTCCTGCGAAGCCTGAGCTACCCGCTTATCCTTCGTGGCAGGTGAGGGACGAAGATATACCATCAGTGACTATGAATGAGCTGATGGGCGCGTGCAACCGGCTCCAAAACGGTAAGGCTCCCGGTCCAGATGGCATACCTAACATCGCGCTAAAATGCGCCATAGCCAATAGGCCTGACATGTTTCTACACATGTATGAGACCTGCCTAAAGCAGGGGGTTTTCCCGACTAAGTGGAAAAAGCAGAGGCTTGTGCTCCTCTCTAAAGGGGGAAAGAAACCTCCCGACGAACCGTCATCATATCGTCCCCTCTGTATGTTGGACTCTGCGGGAAAACTCCTTGAAAGGATAATAGCAGATAGGCTGGAGCCCTACGTTGAGCCGAAACTTTCCACCAACCAATTCGGGTTCAGAAAGGGGAGATCAACCATCGATGCCGTGACACTCGTTACCAACATCGCCAGAGAGGCTATCTCGGGAAAGAGATGGAGAAGAGGTGGAAAAAAGTACTGTCTAATAGCCACCCTGGATATCAAGAACGCCTTTAACTCGGCCCGCTGGGACCGCATTTTGGAGGCTCTTGCCAGGATGGAAGTTCCGCAGTACTTGCGCAGAATGGTTTCAGCGTATTTCAAGGACCGCATCTTGTTGTACCAAACTGAAAACGGGCAAGTAGACTGTAAGATCACAGGAGGTGTACCTCAGGGCTCTGTTCTTGGCCCCTCTTATGGAACGTAATGTACAACGACCTGCTCCTGCTCGGTCTGCCTGAGGGCGTCAGGCTAGTGGCATTCGCCGATGATGTGGCATTGATCATAGTGCGCAAGCACATAGAGGAGATACAAACAACCTTCTCATTCGCTATAGCCACAATTCAGCATTGGATGCTCGCAGCGGACTTGAGTTTAGCAGAACAAAAGACCGAAACACTTCTTGTTAGCAGTCGAAAGGCAAGGGAAACCATCACCCTCAAAATAGGCGACACCTACATACAGTCGCAGCCCTTCATCAGCTATTTGGGGGTGCTCCTGGACGCACGGCTCAACTTCAAAGAGCACATAATCGCGGCCAGCAAGAAAGCAGCTGGGGTACAGGGGGCATTATCTAGAATAATGCCGAATGTCGGAGGCCCTAGACAGATAAGAAGACAGCTACTGGCAACAGTAACTACTTCTGTTTTGTTGTACGGGGCACCGGTATGGGAGAAATCGCTCGAGCTACCATCGTACCGCCGGAAAATGAAATCAGTCCAGCGGCTCTCAGCGATTCGAGTGGCATCATCCTACCGCACTGTGTCTTACGAGGCGGTGAGTGTGATTGCCTCTACCCTACCAATCGACATCCTGGCTGCAGAAAGGGGACGGCTTTATCGCAGAAAGTTAGAGAAAGACCAACCGGCAGGAAACAGCGATGAAAGAGCCATGAGTCTAGGGCAATGGCAGGAGAGGTGGGACAGCTCTACTAAAGGCCGGTGGACATATCGATTGATACCTAACATCAGTCGTTGGGTCAACCGCCAGCATGGGGAGGTTGGGTTCTACATCACTCAACTCCTGACTGGACATGGATGCTTTCGAGCATACCTGCACAGGTTCAGGAGGGCAAACTCCCCAAACTGCCCACACTGTACGGACGTTAAAGAGGACGCAGAACACGTGTTCTTCTCCTGCCCCCGGTTTCAGGATCAACGTGCTGAAGTGGAGAGGATTCTGGAGACTAGTATCGTTCCAGAACAATTAGTAGAAGCCATGCTGAAGGGCCCCCAAGCCTGGAACTTGGTATCAGATTACGCGGAGACTATCCTTAAAGAGCTCCGCAATACCTTCGAGGAGTAGGCTTTAGAGGCTTTCAATGTAAGAGCAGTTAACATCTGCGATGAACCACCCTTGCGAAGTAGTATTGACAAAGAGTGCCGCAGGGGACCATGGTTGTAGGAGAAAGAGGTTAGGGTTTTAGCGGGTATACGGTATACTGGTTTCAAGGCAACGATTTACTCTTGCTTGAAGTCATTGCATCGGGAGTCCCGCACGACGGCTAGCACGTGCTAGTTAAGTACGCAATGTATTTCCCCCCTCTTCGGATAAAAAAAAAAAAAAAAAAAAAAAACACACACCTACCACCGTATAGCTACTATATAGAAAAGATCGCTCACCTAACAATTTTTCTGTATGTTTTACGTTATAGAAAATTATACGGAATACAATTTAAAATCATCTTGAAGTGGTTGATCTCACAACGTTTCAATAGCTGTGTATCTGCTATTGTCATCAGGTCAATAATTGGAAATTCAGATTATCTGTGATATTTATTTATATTATATGCTTAACCGGCCATGCGTCGCCGGTCATGGTCATTGGGTCTTATCCGGTCCAATCAGCCTCGTCGTACCTGGCAGTTGAGGCCGAAAAAGAGCTCCCAAATATTTTTAATTTGGACTTCAAGACGATGGATGTCCAAGGAAACCTCGAGGAACGAGTTACATTGTTTATCAACTTCAGACTAACAATTTAAAATATTGAAATTGATTGAGCCGTCCCATAATTACTGCTTTTTCTAATTTCTGGAAAACCGCAAATCTCATGTCATAGAAAATGAATACATTGCCGTTTAATCATCAAAATTGCCCATGCCGTTTTTGAATAATCACTGAGCATACATAATAAAACGTGCCAACGAATTCATAACCTCCTCTTTTTAGGAAGTCTGTTAAAAATGTATCTACCTAATTATTAAATACTTTATTTATTTTATGTTTAACTTGGCACTGAGTTTGAAATCTTTTTTTTTAATTTTTTTAGTAAAGACTAGGAAGGATGCTTTGTGAATGCGGAAATGACGGCTACCGGAAGCAGAAGATAAAAAAACGAATCTCTTAAAGAAAAATATGTTTTAATGAAATTTCACATAGATTGACGAATATGATATACGCTAAGTAAACAAATCATACTTAATTTATTTAATTTAATTCATGAGCAGTTGTTTCGTGAATCTGAGGAGTTCCGTTGTGTATCTTCGAAGTCCAAGCTCCAGTGATAATGAAATTAAGATGTGACCACCTAAGAGTTATACTGGGTCCAAACTAAAAAGTTGTAACTCCTCCTTTTTGGAAGTCAGTTAAAAAGAGTTACCTACAATAACCGCACTTTACACTTGTTAAGCATTTATACACAAAGTAATAAAACAAACAATTAGAGATGCTTAATAGGTACATATTAATTACCTACATTTCCGTATATTTTGGAAAATTTGTGAACGTATCAAATATAGTACCTCTTTTCTTAAGAGGGTAATAAAAAATGCAGCCGAATTGGAGACTAACATTATTTCACATTTATTTTCCATCAATTTCTTCTTAGATTTCTAATAATTTCATTCATTCGTTAATATCATTGGTGGACACGTCAGTCGGTTTAATCCTACAGTAATAATAATCAGAAAGGTGGCGTATTAAAAGTTTATAGTAAGTACATATTTAATAGAAAGGTGTCAAAAAGTTAAAGTTTTAGTTTGTAACAATGGAGTTGTGCACGATTAGGTCAAGAAGTTCATCTGTGTTTTATTCTAATATTCACAGATTTAATGATTTGGGGGAGTAATATTTTTACTCGTGGAGATTTTAGACAAACGCCGCGAGTTCATGTACGTTTGAAATGTTAGAGACATTAAAAAGTTGTGCTTGAAATGTAACAAGAGAGCACAAAAATTCTTCTAAATGTGGAGAAAGGAAAATGTCCCGAGGTCAAGTAAAAACATACTTATTTGTTTGAATTTTTATTATTTATGGTGTTTTAATTTAATAAAACAGTTTTCTGACAAGATTTTTGTTCAAATTCCACGTGGGCGAAACCGTGACTTACACCTCGTATACAATATGTTGTGTTAATTTCCTAAACATTTTTGCTTAGATATGTACATTAATTAACAAATATTTCGTCGTAATTTCACATAAAATAAAAACAAAAATCCTGCCAGTTTACTGTATAAATTAATAACTAAACTTCCTGAATGTGATACGAAAATCGTTTTTCTTTTTTAGTGTATTTAGTACCTATTTGTTGGTGTCAGCTGTATGTTTTAATTATTACAGTTAATAATACTATTAGTTCCTGTTTAAATGAATTTATAATGTGTGTAAGGAACGTCCTACAGAAGTTTCTTGCCAATAAAAACTATCCAATTAGCGGAATACGAAAATTAATTTTCCTGTTCACTGAAAGCCATAGCAAAAAATGAGAATAATGAAGAGGTGTTGAAATAAGTTAATGAACGCTGCGGAGTTAGTTTTTGGTAATATGCCAAATAATACTCGGTAAAATGTAAAGTAAATATGGTTCCAGAAATTTAGCCCTGGTGCACATACAGGGAAGCCATTTAGTGCGTCAAAGTTCAAATAGTGCGTTATTATTGTTATAGGAAAATTGATGCCGCACTTGTACTTTGTAACTTTTATTTTTATATTGATAGACTCATCGTTGGATGTGCAAGCTGAGTGAACATACAAAGAAACAATTGTTTCTATTATTTGAAATAGGACACCTTGTATATTTTGTTATTTGAAATAATTGAGTTAATTTATTCATCGTATGTTCTCTCACCTTGTGTACTCAACAATGACTAGATCAATAGAAAAATAACAGTTACAAACACAAAGTTCAAGTGCAATGCAATTTTATGTGACAATAATAACGCTCTACTTTAAATATCCTACTGTATCTCTAAAGTTATTGTAAATTTATTATAAAAATGCCTATAAGTATAAATCACTCTTTATAATATAGCAATATGCTATATCAGTTTATGAGAAAACAAGTAGAATTTAAAAATGCGATAATATATATAGAGTCACATTAAAAAATCATAAAATAATTTTAAATTATTGACCATACAAGTTTTTTTACATTTTCCCTCTAATATTTTTCTTTGTCTTATAATAAATGTACAATAGAGGTTTGACGCACTTTTTGGACACCCTTTATTTAATTAGCACGAATATTCATTCCTGTTCGACGACTCTACCATTCGACGAAGGACGTATATCATAAGAAAACTGTCATAAATCAAGTTTAATATATGGGTTAAACTTTATTTACCTCAACTTTTCATGCGACTTACGTCGAAAGTCGGATGGTAGAGCAGTCGAATGGTTCTAGAATCGGGCCCCTTGCAGTGTAAGAAATAATTTCTATAAGTAGTAAACTATTGTACAAAAATATACTTTATTTAAAGTATCCACAAACTATCATTTGATGTATTTTGAGTGAAAAAATAATTCCCCTACATATTTTTTGTTAATTTACCATAAATATGTAGGCGAGCTTTCAAATACGTTGTTGGACAAAATTGTAGTTTCCAATATAATTTTGATAAATATTTTAAAATTGTGGTATAAGTACCTATGTTGTGAAAATATATTCTTCTGCATTCATTGTTGAGTTAAACACACTATAAAAGTCCCTAATATGTATAGATTCTAATGTGAATTCAGCTAAAGCTAGCAAAATCAAAAGGGCATTGAAAGTCGGGATGAAAAATAATAAACGCAAAGATTGTACCTCCACATAAGACATTCGGAGAACTCTTAATCCTTAATTTGGCAAAAGTTAATTCGGCAACCCCTTTTGCAAAAATTTATGCGTTTGCATTCTTTAGGTATATTAGGACCCATATATGCCAAAAATAATGAAAAAGAAAAATACTAATATAATTAGGAGTTGTATCTTATATGATTCACTGCAAAATATTAAAACATCTATTTCTAATATATTTATCCTTACAGTGCCAAAAAATACCTAAATACAACTCATATTGTTTATGTTTTTATTTGCAATATAACTTTATAAAATGAAACTGAATTGTGCAAACATATAGTCAAAAAATAACCTAAATATTATGAAATGTGTAAAAACAGTTACGAATTTTTACCAGGAACAGTCGGACATCGCAGTTGGTACAAATCCAGTGCGTTTCGCCGGTCGTAAATAATCTACACTGTCCTGTCGTGGAATATATTGGAAAATGATTCATTTTGTCAAGACATACATCTGGTGCTACTACTTTCTAGACTTTTTTCGAATTATTTATTTAACTTCAAAGCTTGTGTGACTGAATATCTAAATTCTTTCAAAGATAACTGTTTCTCTTCAGGAGTCAATAATTTTCTATCGCGCCGATATAGCAGTTGTTAGACATTTGTGAACATATTGGCAGATACCAACGAGGAGTCTTCAGTGAAAACCTATATAAGAAACCGAGTATGTCCATCAGGTCGACTCCTCCCATGTAAGTGTTATTGTGTTTTACTATATTAGGACCGACAGGGAACGTCAGCTTTGGCGTTTTGCGATTTTTCATACCTTTTAGCAGGAGTTACTGGTTCAGCAGAAACAATGTACTGTCTAATGAGACAGGTTTGTTATCATACCACTTTACGCATGCAATTTTATTTTCATAGTCACTTCTTCGGCAAAATTCGATTTTCCAATACGTTTTCTTCTTCTAGATAGCCTGTTACTTCTTATCGTACCCAAAGACAATATCCCATATTGATTTCGTAAGTTATATAATAAATCAAGGGATGCAAAAAAAATGTCAATATATGTAGCTGTGCAAGCATGATTTTTTACTTTCTGACAAAGGCCAAATACAACCTTAGAACCCAAACCTATACCAATTTCATCAATTGAAAATTTCTGGTGTTGTGTTAATTTTTTTCTCCGCCATAAACAATGAAATCTTAAAGAAATCTTATATCCCATAAGATACATTATCAAATTAAGAACCTTCAAGTCTAGAATGTCATTCCATATCTATGTACCAATGTAATTTGCTGAAACTTGGATTCAGAATAGTGAAACTTCAATTTGGTAAATATCTATGGATAGGTGCTTGATCAAAAGAACAGTGAGACACCGAAAGTGGATAAGAAATAGGACCTAGGTAACAAATGTCCTCTATAGAGTTAAATTGCAATGGATAGGACATTTGGCAAGATAGCAGGACAATACCTGTATTATAAAAATCAGTCGGGTGGCATCCTGGAATGTTAAAACACCAAGGAAATGTTAAACAATATGGGACTATCAAATTATCAAATCAGAAAAATGACAGGCATAACCTGGCGCCAAAATCCAACAATAGGAGCGCAAGGAACGAAAGGAAAAAATGACTATTTAATGTAGACAGCACAATGAAATATTGGATAAATATAGTATTTTATATATTTAAATAACGATAACATTTCTGAGACATTATTAGTAGTTGATAATTGAATGAGAGGGTCTAATTAATGCACTGTATTACCACATCTATACTCTCTTTCTCAAAAACATATATTGTAACGTACTATAATTTAGAGTGAGAAAACGGCGCCATAATACTGACGGTTCAGAGATACTTGAATAACTTATATCAAGAAAGGTATCTTTATTAAAATTGTGTTTAGCATAAGACGGATATAATGTATTACGACAAAGACATCGTTTAATGGAAGCAGTGATGTTGAACACAAAAAGATGGCTTCGTTGTGAACTGAAGTTGAATTAAATTCTAGAATTTTTATTAACAAAAAAATTTCGATCGAGTAGTATAGATACCATTACCACAGTTATTGCATTTATTCTACTTTTACCTTTTCCATAATAGTGGATAATTCATACTAGTAGATAGGCGGCACTTTTCTCGATTTACACGGCTATTACCTCGTGCGGTTGAACAATAATGAATGTGTTTATACCATTTCTTTGCTCTTATTATGCAAAATGGTTAAACAGTACATCTTGCAGATTACGGAATATAAAACCGAAAAAACATGTTTCAGAAACCATTTAAAAAATATTCTTAATAGCTAATTGACATAAAATAAAATTAATAGGGTGAATAAAAGATTTGTGTAGTATTGAAGTAAGCTCAAGTCAATTATATATTAACGAAAAGCAAAGAAAATGCTAAAGTGGCCTAAAATAGTTTTTATTTCAGCTGTTTGTTCGTTTGGAACAGTCCTAATGTTTAATTCAAAAGTTTATGGAGGCTTTATGTATACTGCATTACTTTTGCAGTATTTTCTTTGGCAATTGTGTAGTACATGATCTATAACATTTGTAACCGATATTTTTTTCCCGACAAGATACCGAGACAGCCACTCTTGTAAATAGTCATTCGACAATTTTAGATATATAAGTGTCTAGGTCTGTATGCTAAAATTTTACTAACCTGCTTTATACCATTTTTTTCTACTAACGAAAAGCTTAAATAAGTAAAAAACGCTCTAGAAGTGTTTGGTGTTAGTAAAGTTATATCTTAATACAGTTTGGCTGTCACAGATGAATATGGAAGTGTAATTCTTGATTAAGCACACACATTATAAACTTAAGGATCCATAACGGTCAATTCCAAATTCAAGATCATGTACTCCCATTGCGACCTTTGTTAGAAGAAGAACCTATAATTCTTTATTGTCACATATATTGCTATATCTACATTGTTTACTTGTTGCGTCTCACCCACGGTACAAATTTTATGAGTAATTCAGATTCATGTCAAATTTTTAGCCACTATATTTTAGGATACTTATCATTTTATTAATATGAATTAATAAAAAATAAAGATATACTAGCGGAGCCTGCAATTGTCTAATATCAAACATGTGTCTCTAGGCATTCTACTAAAGGCTATGTAAAAATAAAATTCTATTGCGTCTTAAGGAATAATGACTATTTGTTAATCTCAAACAAATAACATACTTGTGATAATACTGTTCTAAATAAATTAATAACAGAATCTGGTTCAAAACTTCTGTTTTATAGTTGATATTCCTTTCTTCCCTGTATAACATGTTGAATGTTCTGTCATTATAGATTAATGCATTCAGATTTCTTGGTAACATGGAACAGATATAACCCATATACAGCTGACCATAAGAAAAGTTGATATTGATTTTTAAACCACCAATCTCAGCGTATGGCTCTGTTGATTTGACATCTCTTTAACAACTTGTTTTATGTCTTTCCGGTTCAAAATTTGTAATTCATTTTTCAAGTACTTCCTAACATCCAACTGGTTTTATTTTAAAGCCCATTAGAGTGTTTTTTAAATGCTCTACATCTTATAGTTCTCAAGGAAAATCAAAAACTGTCATTTTTGGTCTGTTCCAAAAGCTAAGATGTTTTAATATGACATTTTAAGTAACCCTGCAATCACTAGGGCCCACCATCACTATTTATTTTAAATTGGTAATGAATTGATTGAATGATGAATAATGAATTTATCGATATATCAAACGTAATATGTTTAAAATTTCTTGGGAACGCCACAAATGCTGGAAAATCTGTATATTTCAAATACTCCAAACGCTTCAGGAACCAAATCGGACCCAGTTTTTAATGACTATAAGAAATTAACACAACAAAATTAAAGAAAGTAAAAATTAAAAAGTTTGTACATTCTATCATTAACAATTTGACATTAAAATGTTTGACAATATAAACTGATGTAACGTCTGTTATTTTTTTGTTACCATTGAAAACGGGGTCTGATGGACGTTTCAGGGTATTATACCCTGAAACGCTTGGAGTGTCCACTGTCTGCAAACGATTAATCTCTTTGTGGATGTGGAACGGTCGAGAAAAATTTAAATTCCAGGCATTGATCTTTACAGTCGGTTGTTCTAAGTCGTCCCGTACTACCGAGTTCGGCCTTTATGGTACCATAAAAGCCCCCCCCCCAATATTGAATCTACTGTTCGTTGTTGTGCCAATGTCCCAGCATGAAAAAATCTCTTCTCCCAGGCCCACAATTAGACCTGTATCAAACTCCCTTAGTTTATGGAAACAATCAAGATGCAGTTCCGGTTGAATTACAATTTTTGAAAATATTATTATTAATGCATATTATTTTATTAAATTTCACATAAATTATACATTGGCGATTTAGAATGTTTATTATTCATTTAGTCATACCTTAATATTCTCCTTCTTATACAGCCTAAAATGACAACTCTATTAGTTAAATTGAAGAATAACTATCAGTTTCTGTTTTGAAATCAATATTTGCCAGTACTCTGTTGAGAAAACAGTCCACAATATTGATTGGACATTCCGCACGAAACAAACATGTGAGACAAGCCTTTTAAATCAATATGAGAACAAATATAGTTATATCCGTTTGTCTCCCCATTTCCAATACCTCGTTGTTTGCTTTCAAGTGAATTTCAAAACGAGATACACATTTACGATGTAGTAGGCTTATCAAAGAGTAACTTAACAAAATGTGTCACGAATTCTGCTCTTGTTGTTTATATTAAATATAAATAATGTAATAGACATGTTACAGAATTGTCTGCAAGAGGATTTATTTTTAAATATTTTAAATGTGGTCTGTTAATGCTATACACATGATGCTTGTATTCCTTTAGGTCTTATTTAATACTTACATTTTATTACCATTCAAAATTGCAAATATATAGGTTGCCCAAAAGCCATTCTGACGAATAATAACTGAGCGCCAACCAATGAAAATTAGGCAGAATTAAAAAATTCATATACAAATTTGTAAATCGGTATCTAACGACGTGTAACATCCTGTGAGTACATCAAGTTATGTAGTACAAATGCCCTCCATAACTTTGTGTGCTGTAACATAAACCATACTCTGAAATTCAACCATGAGAATATAATCAAACAACAAATGATATACCAACACTGAGGGGCATACGACAGGAAGACAGCCGCAGATTATTCTTGTTTAATATTTTTATGGATGACCTAATTATTTACGAAGTTTCAAGAATAAACAAGAGTTACAGACTGAACAACAAGCCAATCAGGAACGACTGACTAAGGCAAACACATGTTACCAGACCAGTAAACAATACAAATTGTCAATTTCTATTGATAATACAAAATGCATAACTTTCTCCAAAGAACCACTAAGATGAAAAATAGATAATACCCATGGAACATGTACTGCGCTTCTGTTAATTGGGAGCATACACATCAAGCAGTAACGACCTGTTAATCGACATTAAATTACAAATATCAAAATAGATACATATATTTACAGCGATACTAATTTGAAATAAATAAAACCTGTGAAAGGTGGAAGATGTAAATGGGAAGGAAAACGACAAGATATTGGCATGAACACAGAACGGGTTAGAATACATCGGAAAAGTCGGAGAGCCAGCCGCACGACGACCTTTTCGGAATACCACCCTTTTAGGCCAACTAAAACGGTTTCTCACAAGTCTTTTGACGTCCTTCGTCCGCAAAAGATGACCCCCACCATTTTGGGTTCGTACCCTTCTTTAAAATGTGTTTTTTGTGAACGGATATATTCGTTCTATTTTTTCAACTACCGAAACAGTTTGCGAGGATGAAAGATATTATCGACCAATTTGTGCCCTTTTTTTTTTCTTTCGTTTGGTATTAATATTTTTAATTCAGGGGTTTGTCGATCCGACAGTCCTATCCACCAAAGGTCGGTAACTTCAAAAGCGCGACACGATGCAAGGGATCGATGCTTTCGTCACATTTTCTAGTAGATTTTAGTAACTGCCAGGCCAAAAGGATTAATGGTGCAATAAAAAGTAATAAATTAAGAATCTGCAAATGCCGAAAGAAAGAAAGTAACTATACCTAATAGTTCAGTCATTGGAGGTTTTTAAGTGATATACCACCTAACAACTGTTAAAATTTGTGTGTTGAAAATTTGCTATTTACGCTGGTAGATTGAATCCTAATAGTTTTCACGTTGGTGGTTGTCTTCGCAGACGACGGACGTGTACGGACGTGTGAGTCACCAGCATAAGTATTCTAGAAGAAGAATAATAAGAAAAAGGCCCTCAACCGTGGTTCTGACAAAGCCGTTAGATGCCGTTGATTTCTAACTTATTTTGCTTTACTGATGTTTACTTGTTTCATTAAGACGCGTGATTCTGAAATGTAAATTTATGTACGCTAAGAATTTGAAGGGAATGCGAGTTAGCACCCGACAAAAATAATCAATGTGTTGAGCCTCCACTCATTAACTTGTCTAGACATGCTTATAATGAGATTTTCGATTTCTGCCTGTACCTAGTTCCAAAGTTCTACTATACTTTGTGGGCGTTGGGGAAAATCATTATCTATAATGTCCTATACGTGTTCAATAGGCGATAGATCGGGGGATATTTGTAGTCAAGGCAAAATAGGTCAGTTTGGATGTGTTCAATGTAGTCTAACGTAAATCTCGCTACATGCGATCGTACATTGTCGTGTTAAAACAAACGAGGGATCCTAATATAGGGCAGAATGTACCATATCTTAGAAGTAGCATCCTGTTGCTTATGATAAAAACCAATTCGGATATACTGCCAGTAGCAACAGCCCCCTAGGGCATCATAATTCCTCCTAGTGAAGCCAGCATGCAAACAGAATTTGGTAGCTGTTCTCGTCACAACCTAAGTCGGTAACATCGATGATCAGAGGTAAAAGTTAAGACAAAATGAGGAGGGTATTGATCCAAAAGTTCTTGTGCGCCTATAACCATTTGTTTTGCTTCGTATAATATACATGAGAAACAGGTGACTGCACAACTTACAAACACTCTCTACGCAAATAATATGCTTACTAAAACCAAAAGTCGTTGCCTTTGAAATTCTTTTTAAAATCAAAACAATATAAAAACAAGTATGTAAGATTCGATTACATGGGCATTAATGGGTTAAAATGAACTTAATTTTCTCTCCACGAACCTAATTCTCAATCTCTGAAACTAAAGTGTTATTCTAACGCATTTTATAAGTATTTTTTATTTTAATTGCTTCTTTTAAAAGGCTGCTATTATATATACCACGATTTTAATTATTCCGAGTTTATTCTGAAAACAAACTGAACTCATGATTCAATGGTAGAGCAACGAATAATAAGGTGCAACAAAAAATGTATGTACAAGTTCATTCGGTGCCTTAATGAAACCACCAGAACCTCCTTTTAGCCCAACTAAAACGAGAATTTCCATGTGCCTTTGACAACGTTAATTTATATACAACTGGAACGTGTTGCTTCTCTAAAGAGTCAGTTCATGAGAATAGTCCAGTTAGGGATAACTTCCAGAAACTCAAATATTGGAAGACGGATAATTGAGAAATATTAGTTCAAAATATATACTAATTTATTACAGTAAAACATGGTGTAATAATTTAGTTCACAAGTTCAAAATTATGTTAATTCTTGCTACGACTACTTAAAATGTGAGCAAGGGAGGGCTCACTGGTCTCTAAATGGCATGTACAACTACAAATTACATATAAAAACAGATTCCTAAAAGCGAGTAAATCTTCATTAAGAATTCACAACTTTAGGACCTTTATGTCTGTTTTTAGTTTAATAAAACACTATATTGATATTTACTGTGTTGATAGTTTTCTATTATATTTCAAAAAAATTATTAACGAAAATCCACCAAAAACGGCTAGCATCTTGGAGAGTTTGTGACATACTTTGAGAGATCATGACATTGCGAGGTTTTCATTTATAGAAGCTATCAAATAACTGAAAAGGGGGGTAATTTTTTTTGTTAATATTACTTATTCGAACTGTTTTACCATACGAAATAATACCTTGTATGCTTACATCATTCACATTTAAATGCTATAGATGTTTTACCCTGTATACGTTCAACTTATATACTTATACCCAGTATACGAACATTCAGTTACTTATACCCTTCAAACTTACTCCTTGTAAACTGCTTAAGCACTGTCGACAAAGGAAGGGCATTGTCACTGCCGACAGATATCAAAGGGCATGGACCAAATGTCTTGTGTCGAATCACCAAAGATTAGTCAACAGCCTGTAGCAATTATTGAAACCGAAAATCGGGCTCATCGGCACCATGAATACTTATATCCTGTAGCCTTGCATCCGCTATACTGCTCTGGGCACTTCACCCTATACTTACGCCCTGTATACTGCTGTAACTCTATATACTTACTCCCTTTATTTTTGTTAAAACTTTAGAGCCCCAAACCACCACCTGACTGTGTATTTCCGACCAAATCAGGTCCCAATCCGGTCGCAACATCAGCTCCACACGTCCCAACTTTAATCAGTTGTTCTGTTATAATTCAACCTTTTAAGCGATTGCTGGCTCCAAGTGACCGTTGGATTGAGTACAAAAATTTCATTGATATTTATATTGACAATCAAATTAATTAGTATTTAAAAATTTATATAATAAGTTTATAGCTGTAGTACTTACTGTAAAATTGTATTGTGACAGCCGTATATCTATTTCAACTAACGCACAACAGACAAAACGACGATTTTGGGGTCAAATAAGGGTATTTCTCAAACAAGCTCTCATGTGACGCTGCGCATCTGTTAACAGGTTGAATGACTGGATTCTCAATAAGATCATACAGCAAAACTTCTATTTGTATATCAATGTAATAAATAATTATTGGAAATTGATTTGTAAAGTGTCTAAACTATGTGATTATTTTGACAGTGTGTCGGACCTATAGGGTGGGCAGTGTCAACCCGACAGCTGCCTTCGGAAACCGACCATGTCAGGCTAAATGCTTTTACTACACACCACCTGACTTCTCGCCCGACCTGACCAAATTGGCTCAACCGCACTACCAAACAGATATGTGTAGAAACCTTTTTCCTTCCCACGACCGAGCCCGTAGCATTTCTATAAAAGTTTGGCTTTAAAAGTTAACAACACCTTTAACATATAACCTATTAAGCAAAAAAATCATTAAAATCCATCAAAATGAATGACTATAATACGTAACGCATATAGCCGTTTTTGAAGTCTTAAAAATAATGTTATATAGCAATCCAGTCGATTCGAGATTGACAATAGTGACTACACTTAATATAAAAGTTTTTTTAAATCGGAATGTGTTGCATCGGTTAGTATATTTGGTGCATGCACTGAGAGCCAATAGACTGAACAGAGTCATTCTATTACTCAGCACATATAATAGATTTTTAAGTCTAATTAATTATAGGTGCAGGGAAATGCTTTCACAAGATTGAAACTTTTTTTCTATATAATCTGTTTATTTTGATTTTTGCGTATTAAAATAGTAATAATTAACAGTAATGAAAAAGAATTTCATCCATTTTAACTTTTTTTTTGTTCAGTTTATAAGAAATAATAAGCAGATTATAACTGTTAATAGCATCACATTGTCTATAATCTCATATAATTATTCGTTAATTTACAACAGGCTGCTTTTATGAAAAATTAGTGTACATTTTTTTCAGCGGTCCAGATAACACTATCATGTATTCTTAAACTGATATTTCAATATTGTAATTTTTACTGTTCACGCCCGGTTTGTAGCGTTTTATGGGGTTGGGATTCTTATATTGGAAGTGTCTTCTTCTTTAAGATTATATTTTAAATTGTCTTAAACATTAATAGTTTTGTTTATTGCATATAAGAGACCTGCGTTTTTATAATTTGTTACTAACGTTTGCAATTGTTTACGAGCACAATTTTTTAAAGGTCTACATTTTAAACTTATGTATAAAACTTAAAGGAATATAATAACAGCTAATTCAGGGGGAGAAAATAACCCCATTATAACTGTGACGGTCCCAAAAGTGAAACGCAAACACAAAAAGCAAATATTAGTAGGTTTGACGTCTTCTCAAGCGTGGGCTAAGCAACGTTTACTATTTAAAAAAATAATAAAAGTAGAATACATCTGAATTAAACTCTGCTGCTAAACAAAAAAAAAGAACCTCTGTAATTCCTAAAAGCCATTTACGGATTTGGCTTGGTTTCAATCGCGACATGTTATATGTAATACTGACTAAAACACTTCAAATTGACCTCAAGGTACCCGGAACCATCTTGCCCGAGATATTCATCGGGTATTCCAGTCCCAAATCAACCTAAACCGAATGCGACACCCCACCCGTGTGCCAGTTCCGTTTGCTGTCTCCCTCTTTTTTTAACAACATCCACTACCCTCTCGCTTATCCTTCTCCAATTTTTCTCCTCTCCATCATCGTCTTAACCACGTTTGCCTTACCGACTCTCGTTCCTCGTAACTTCGCCATTTACTCACGTCCATATTTCCACCTCTCGCACTCAGAATGGTATGCTCCATCGTATCATCCACCCCGCAGTAGGTGCACACTTCGTCCCTCATCCGTCGTAATCTGTATATATATATTTGTTCTAAAGTATCGGTACCCACTTAGCTACTGAGTCATTCCATAATTTACAGGTAGTCTTAACAAAACAAAAAGGAAAATATTTTCCATGTCTTCCACAGAACTAGTAAAGACTCGAATCGAATTAACAAAACCTCTTCTGAGAGAAACTAGCACCTCCAAAGGCACCCTTGAAACCGATCTCTCCTGATTCAACCAAATATGATATGACAAATAACGAATCCACCCCAGAAATTTTAAAGGAGTGTCCACAGCTCAAGAAACTGGATGTATAAGTCGATTTTGCAAACCAACCTAATCAAGTGTGCAGGAAAGCAGTGAAAACAGATTTCGAATTTACCCTTATGGTTGTTGGCGAGACTGGACTTGGTAAATCAACTTTGAATATTCATGATGTTCCACAATGTAGGATCCAGGACCCTGGCTGAGTATTAGGACCTTTCCTCCACCACGGGACAGTAGAAACACACCTAAATCTGATTTTTTCTCCAGTCGCTTAACTGTCTTTAGAACATTCCTAGGGTACAAAGGCTGCACTTTCTACTCAGGAGTAGCTATTATCCTTTTATCTGTGGGGTGTTTTCTTTTTGCCCGGGAAAACGGATATTATGTAGTAAGTTTACATATTGAAAATACAAACTCCTTAATTAATTACAATTGTGTTTTTTTTTAACTTTTCCTTTACATTATAGCTCTTGCTCGGGCATAGTCCACAAAAGTAATAGGAGAACATAATTGATTAAAAATCTATATTGGAAAAATTACGAAATATCAAAGCAAATAGGAAAAATGCATTAAAGTTCGGCAAAAGTCCAGATCAAGCCGTAATATAGTTTGCCGCTAGATATGTCCATCGGTTATTGAGATAAAGGAGTTACGCAGAAGGGACTGGCGCCGGAGTCCTATTATCTAGAGGCTCTTATGAAATATTTGTCTGCTAAAGTTTTGCAATTGGTCGGAATTACTACACAAGTTATATAACTCCGTAAAAAGGACAAATTATGGAAGAAATTGTTGGGTGGGAATTTTCAATAAGACTAACCTAACTTTAATTTTATTATTTAATGTACAGGGTGTTTAAGAAAACATGCGCCAACGCTCGGTTGGAGATTTGTTATTAATAAACCAAAATGTATTTTCATAAACATTTATTTCTTTAAAAATTAAAAAAAAATAGTAACTAAAGAAAATGATCAAAATGACCACCATCAGTTTCATTGCAGGTATATATAGCCTACAACGTAAGGCGTTTGGCACTCAGTTACACACATGGCAATTTATTTATTGTCTCAAATCATTCTTAAATTAATTGCATTAGTTCTTCTCTTGTATCAACTGGCGTTTTATAAACAGTTTTCTTCAAATTCCCCACGAAATAAAAATCGAAATGATTTAGATCAGGTATATGAGGTGACTACCCAACAGGTTCATTCATTATTTCCAATTGTTTGTTTGGGGAAATTTTCAATTATTAATTATTCCTGTCAAACTGAAAAATGACTTTCAAGCAATAATACCAAAATTATTTATTTGTCAACAGATTAGAATCTCTATCTTTCAACTTAATACAAAGCCTACTTTTTTGTTGTGCATACATTACAAATATGCATAAATATGCGTTTTATTCATTTTCATTTAATAATGTGGCTTTTATTTTTTCTTTCGTAACATGCAAAAAGTGGTATTTTGAGTAATTTTATGTAATTTTGTCACAACCATATATATTTTTTCTACATTATATAATAAAAAAATATTGATTTGTATCAAAACTGTTTTTGGTTAAAATTTTTTCGTACATATATCCCAAAACCTACATACAGTAAAAATACAGTGATTAATTTTTTTCGCTTTCACGAAGTATAACATGTGAGATTTATTACATTATACTTATACATACGAAAAATTGCAGTATTACGGCGGAAGTTCGCTTGGCTTTAGCGTATTTTTGTTTTGTATTGCTATATTCGTCCAAATATTTGATGTATTCGCAAATATTCCAAACGTGCCATCCACACATATCGCAAAACACTCAAAAATGCCAAATATGTTTGAAAACCAGTGAACAAGACAGCCATGGATGCGTTGACAGCAACAGCAACTTATTTTTTCCATGCTTCTTGATATCATTACATGATATATCTACGTAACTACGAAGTTATTAAAAAACCATGGCGAAGATTCCCTCTTTTTCCGCAATGTGCACGGTTGTTCCATATTATTTTTAAGATCTATCCATGCATCGTTTATTTGGTTTTTATTTGTATGTCTATGTCTATGTTTGCGATCCCAAATGCAAGCATGCATTTGGTAGGAACAACTCCAAAAACTTCATAACATTTTAGTTCGATCCATTTTGCCACAAACACTACTTGTCATGAAAAACAGCACTAGTTGATCACGATCGAAACGCGGCGTGCAACTATGTGAACCAAGTGTGGGCAGTTAAAGCAAATATTTGGCTTATTTGACTCCTTTGATGTGCAGTGAAAACCGACAAGTGGACGGTAAGGCGTATTTGCTCTTAGCGGTATTCGACTTATTTCTTCAAATAATGCAAAAAATAGCGAATACCCTCTCCACACATCGCCGTTTTTGGACAAATATAGCAAATATACGAATACGCTACACCAAATGAAGTGCGAATAGCCTCTCCACACATCGCCGTTTTTGGACAAATATAGCAAATATACGAATACGCTACACCAAGTGAAGTGCCGCCTTTAAAAACGCTAATTAATTACAAACATTGTGTTCGATTAAAACAAAAGGAGTGACCAACCTTACTCATCTATAAGTATAAAGTGTTACGCAGATTCAATGAATGCTAATTGTATCGATTAGCATATTAGTCCTACTTTTATGAGTTTGTTACTTGGATCCTCGTTATCCTAACCTCCCAAGTAGTCTAGTCTTACAAGAAACTAATTGACAGGGAAAAGGAACAATCACATATTAAAAACTGAAGAAGAAAATATAATTACTTTTCTAAGTAATTTATTATGGAATCCAGCTATATTCATTTTGTTAACCGACATAAAAAAAAATTGAGGTTCTTAATTCGTCTGTGTTCAGTGATTACTTGAAACCGACTCATGGAATTTGGATCGTTTAAACTGGATTCTGTTACAGGGGATCCCGGAGTGGTACCATCGTTTATAATATTTTTTTCCTTAAAAACTTTTCAACAGAATATCTTATCTAGTAAAATTTTGGTGGAGGCGGTAGTATTAAAAAAGGGTATATCTATTCGGAACCAGGGGAGTAATCAATCAACTTCAAGATAGAGGTTCTCAATTGGTCTCTATATACAGTGTGTCTTCATAAGTTGTAATCAAACGGAAAACTTTCTTATAAATAATATTTAGAGAAAAAGTTATTCTTCATACAAACCTTTGCATGGTCTAAACTAAAACGTATACTGTAATCATTACATGTCACTTCTCCAACTGTATACGAGGTTTGTCAACAAATATGAAATTTACTTAAGGTTCATAAAATCAAAAATTATTATCAACAGAAGTAATTAGAATTAAAAGCTGCATCTAATTATGCCACATATAAATATTCACTTTTCAACAAGGTTTGACAAAAAATTTCATTTTTTAAAATAACTCAAATTGTTATCAAAGTTTCTTAGAATTGACAAATGCTATTTCAGTAAAAATTTTATAACGAATATTTTTTTTATTTTAAACGAAGAAAAGAAACTGATTTATTATAAAATTTCGAGGAAGAGAGACTATTAAATGAATGTACTTGGAATTAAGTTAAAATGTCTGATAATTACAGACCTAAAAAGTTTAATATTCCCAAATCGTCTACATTACCTTCGGTTCACCAAAGTTGGAATCATATGCAGAACTTTCGTAATACATATAAATATTTAGAAAACAAGTTACTCTATTCTACTCAACACCAAATAAGATTGGACAAAATAATGAATGTTTCATAAAAGTAAAACACGTTATTTTTTTGCAATATTGAAAAAGTTAATTAGATTTGAAAATTGCATCCAATTAAACCACTATATTAAAATTTGTAAAATAAATACATTAAAAAAAACAAAAAACAATTTCAAAAAAGTAACTTAACAAAAAACCAAAAAAAAATCTGCAACAATTTTATACTTTTTTGAAGCCTGTGCCAAGTTAAATTGAAAATAATTTGGGAAGTACATTTGTGAGTTGTACTTTGCAACTTTGCGGTTCAACGCACCGACTTCAGAAAAGGTATTTAATTGTTACAGAAAAAAATATTTTTTTTGTCTTTTAGTTTAGTTATTTTTTAAAAGCCGGATTTTGTTTTTTTAATGGTTTTATCTTTAATACCATAGTTTTCAACCGATATTGTAAAACTTTGTTTACTACCACATTGTTTCTAATATTGCAATATGGGCAACCGTAATAGATTTTACTAAAAATAGTAAAGTTAAAAGTAAAGAGTAGCCTGTATTTCCTGTACTAAAGAGTAAGCTCTTGAAGTGAAATGTTAAGACACTCCTACATTTCCCGTCCATTTCGCATAGTGTTCGCTTTCAAATATGCAGTGGCCTCGTGGGTTTGCTGTTTTTTAATCAAAGTTTGAGGTCAAGGATTCGGGTTGGCATCGCTTATATTTATTTTGTTTGTTTGTCCACTATTCATGGCGGAATGTGTTTAGATTGGAAACAGGAAGATAGGTCAGACTTGAATACCAAGCTTTTTATTCAAACTTTTAACGTTGGAAGTTTTTAATCGTATAGAAGTAAACATTTCTTGGCAAAAATTGTCCTATTTATTTTGCGTATTATATTGGATGCTAAAAAAATTCCATGAATTAGCAAAAAAAATGGTTGACTGTTGAACAAAAGGAACCAGTAAAGTACATTTCATTAACTTATTTGGGAAACTTTAGAAATAAAATTAACTACAATTTTTACGTCTCAAAATTCTAAAATTAATTATAAATCTCAAATTGAATTATCGGATTATTTAATATCTGGGTTTTTTATTCAGATCATAATACATTTTCTATTAGCATTGAACCAGCCAGTTCATTACCTTCCATAAACCTATGCTAATTTTAAATTAACAGTATTAACTTTGGTTTATCTTTCATTAATTTTTAAATGTTACGTGTTAGATTTTTGCGAATTAGCATCATGTTATATAATATTTAAAATGGTCGAACAAGTTCCAAAAACAACTAATCACGCAAAGCTTATGGCGTTATGACCATACCACAGTGAACATGCTACTAGTGTATCTAAAACACAAGTTTTTAATTTTTTTAACAATAAATAACAGTGTTGTGAGATATATAATTTGTTATCGCGATTTTCTAAACTTTTGAGCCATTAAACCTAAGTCCAAAAGATCAATACCCATAGATTAAATAAAGGTTGTTTATATAGTTAACTATTGCACATCCACGAGTCTACCTGTCCTTTAAATGGTTGTGTTTACCGAAAATAATAAATACTGGTTGGTACATCACCAGAAAATTCTAATTTAATTCAACTAATTATTTTTGACGAATTTAAATAATTTAAATGCATGTTAATGAGTTTTCTTTACTAAAAAATAAAAGTAGATAAATAATAATTATGTATCTTTAAAGCTTTGTATGTTGGAGCAGAAGCCAACTATTAGGACATACGTAGGTACGTGACATTTTTCAAATATTAAGCAAATAAAGTTTATTATTAAAACCACATTCAAAACAAAAACTACATTAAAACCAGACATATTAAAAACAAAACCATAAAACACTAACCTAAACTTAAAAAATTGCTTCTAAAAATTCCTTGCGAATGCCAAATTTAATTTAAAATGTATCAATAAATCAACATATAAATGACAAAAATATTGCATAAAAATCACAAAGGTTAGAATTTCTGAACATGCTGGTGACAATTTCATAATTCAGTTGTATTACACATAGCAAAACACAATTCGACAAAAATTCTTTTAAATAAAAACGATTGGATGACTTCGGGTTATATAATTTTTAATCGCTTCTGGTTGCCGATATTAAGAATGAAATTAGCAATAGTTGTGTCATTTTGAAGAAGCCTATGTCGGCATAATATATAAAGTTGTTTTCTAAATTTTTACCTTATGATTTTCTTAGCATCTCTGAAATTACTTCATTATTTGATTATATTTTGTTTGAATACACAATCTTTACAAAGTAGCACCCTAGGGCCCTACATAAAATTCCGAAGGGCTGAATATTGGACATTGTAAAATTAAACTGGTTGATTTTTAACATTGTGTAATTATATGCAAGTTAAGGTAGTAATTTGTTTCCAAGTAGCATACTAGTGCAATTTAAACGTAAGTTGCACTATTAGATTTATTTAGATTTTTTGAGCCACTCTATATCTTTCGTTGCGTCATTCTTAAATCGTCAAACAATTCAATTTTAAATTTACAGTCAAATGTGGTAGTTATTTACAACTATCCATACAGATAGTGTAGTACCTTTCACAACTACATATTATTGGGAATTTGGAGATATACTTCTGGGAGTAACCTGCAATGGACAAATAGAGAAAGTACCTACATGCTGGACCTATTTCATTGGACGCAGGGACGCAGCTCCTAATCGAGTGAAATAGCAGCTTTTTCTTAGTTTTTAAATAAAAGTTTCTTAAACATGTTGGTAGAGGCTGGTTTGAACACTTTGAACAGTTTTTTCAATGTCAGTACGCTTTATGCCTATAAGTTTCTTTGATTTCGGCGTAGCAAACATTAGAGTTGCTTCGAATTTTCTTCGCTTTATTAGTTACTCATTCTTGTATGCATATTTTCTAGAGAATTGAGCAGTGCACTATGCACTATGAAAGACTTACTGTGTATATTTTAGTCATAATTTTTTTTGCTGAACTTTTTTCCATAATATGCAAGTCGTCACTACTATTGTTTGATTTTATTTTAATAAATTGCAGTAGCTTTTATAACATAGCAGCTCCAAAGTTTGTATATACAAGTTTTGTGCAAAATTGTAAACTGTTTACAAAAGTCATCATAAGCTTCTAGAGGCAATAAAAAGAACATTCTAAAAACTTCTCCTCCCGTCAGAGGATTTGAACAGAAACTCCTATTTGACAGATGTGTTACGGTGTCCCTTAAGATGCATTACATTTTTGTACAGATTAATTCACAATAAAATTGACTCCCCCGAATTTCTGTTATTGATTCCCGTACATACATACAACTCAAGAAGCAATACCTATTTTTATTTGTTTGCTAATACTAATGTGCTTATTAAATTGCAATAGAATTCCTAGAAACTATGATATTAATTTTGACAATTATAAACAATATCTGAAGCTTATGACAAGTCAACTCGGTTTCAGATACTAGCAAACTTCTTTTTTCAAGTCTCTTGTATTCTTATTTGTGTAAGTTTATATTTTCTTCCTCTTTTCTTACGGTAATTAATAGTGAGTATATTTTAAGTTTCTTTATATTTATTCCTTGTAATTCTATTATATCATAATTTTATTTTTATACTTAATATATGATTATTTTCATTTAATTAAGAATTATTAACTGTCTGTAATTGGATGTGTACATCTGTTGGACAGTAAACTATAATTTATTTTTCTAGAAACGATATTCTTTTTTCGGTTTTCTACGTTTCATTTGCAGGAATTGTTCTACTATACTTAGGAAAATCACAATATTATATTTTTAATTTATGTATTTTTTAAGTGTTAACTGCAACGACATCTAGAAAATGCCCAATACCTGATTTAATCGATTTTCTCTTTTCGTTTGTTATAAACTAGGACTCAGATTATTAACTTGACTTGTATCTGTCTTTAATGTCACCGCAAGATATTAATGGCTGAAAAACAAAATGAAAAGTATGCAAAATCATATCTTCCTGATCAATTTGATACTTAATTCATTTAATAATTAATAATATTAGTCGTATAATATAGTTAAATGACGTCCGAATTGATTCTCAACTATTATTTGTTTTATTTAATCACTCATGAGTTATTGTATATTAATGCAGGTCGTTTTTGAGGAAAATTTTAAAATTAGTGCTATTATAATATTTTATCTCTGGCTGAGGAAAAACAGCAATAAATTTAGGACCTTCCAGAAAGTAATATTTTCAAATGGTAATCTTGCGGTGAACATTATAGGCAATAAAAATTTAGATAAAAGAATCTGTTAAAGCATGCGATCCCTATTAGAAACTAATTTTCTTTTTCCATCGTTCCGCAAATCGGGTAATTACCATTTAAATTATTTTTGTGCCCTATTTCTCTCAACCGGAGTGAATTCGATTCCAAACTGTGAACCGAAACATTCTTCTGTTAAATAAGTAGATCAGGCGACGTGATTCACTGGATGCCGCAAAAACAGAAATCAAGTCAACGATCCGCAAAAGAGACATTATTTGTTCCTCTTATAAACGAAGAACTGTTATAAAATATTTGAAAAAGCTTAAAAGAATTTTATGTTTTGTTTTGACATCTTAGAAAATGAAACAAAAATTCACATGATACTATGTGGAAAAGTTTCTATATTTTACAATCCATTGAACGCAAGACGATATATTGTCTCTAGTCGAGAACTCTGATCAATTGCGTTTCCTTCAACTGTCTTGTGTTCAGTGGTTTTTAAAATCTCATAATAATAGTATCCTAATTGTTTTGATAGGTGTAACCTGTGTAACTTAACCTACCAATTCTTTCTTGTAATTTCTTTCCTATGAATTATATGGAAACAGTGTTATCGTTGATTCTCACTATATGTTCATTCTCCGTTCCATTCCAATTTCGTTCTGTTTACGTAAGAAAATATTTGCTGTAAATGAACGGAGATATGCACACCTTCCGTTCCGTTTCCTGACAATACCGTTCTAAATAGATGCAAACATATTTTTTGCGGGCAGGCTGAGAAGTAACGGAAGCGGTATTCGTAGTGGGCATTGTTTCCATTGCAGTTCAATATATCTGATGCACAATTGGTGTTATGATGATGGATTAACACTGCTATTCATTGTGAATTACCCTTGCCTGGTCCCAGTTGATGTTATCGTGTTCGGTCCATGCGTGATTAGCTAACCCAAACTTTGTTAGCTCCTAGCCACATATGGCCAGCGACGCATGAGCTGTTAAGGGTACAAATACGACGGATAATCTGATTTTCCATTATTCGCCTGTTGACGATAGCAGATCCAAAGCTATTGAAACGTCATCATTCGCCTAATGACGATACCGATATAGATTCAAAGTTATTGAAACGTTGCGTGATCAACACCTCCTTCACCCCCTGTTCCCCTCCGTCCCTCACAGTCCCATTTTAAGACGATGGAAATCCAAGGAAACTTCGAAGATTTTAAATAGGTAATGAGATATTATGTAATATAGTTTCTGAAAAAATAATTGAGCGCCGGAACCCCGATTCGGTTTGGATGCCCCCCCTGGGGGAAATACCCCCTGCCCCGTATGTGCAGTCCAGCCCTGGGACGTTGACACACGAAATAACTTCACCGCTCAAGTAAAGAATCTTGTCTACATTTTTTTGCAAATTAAAAATGACATTTTTTCCGGTTATAAACTAAAATATCTCAGTGATCAATATGAATCGTGAAATTTATATTTTGAAATTAGGAAATGCTGGAAAATTTTCGTTTCGTCATCCGTTAGCTCTCTAATTATAATTATATATTCTACCTCAATGTTTCTTTTCTTTGACATCTTGTGCACTTAAATTCGCCCATTTTTCTTTTTAACCTGGCTTCATCATATAGGAAACAAAATAGCAGCTAGGATTAACTTTTCGTCTGACCTCATTTTGCCATATACACTACTTTTTTTTATCTAAACAGAACTTACCATGGGCGGTAACTACATTTCCGAATGAACGGATAAGTTAGGGTTATGGAGCGGAGAAAGAACGTTTAGTGAGAATCAACCTTTATACCTAGTGCGTCTCCCAATTTAATCTATTTATTTAATATTACTGTATAAAATATTAAATTCTGTACAAAAATCAAATAAATCTGTACAAAATACATAAAAAAGAGCGACAGTTATTTGGGACTGAAGGATGGAAGCAAAAGCTTCTTACGAAATATACTTCCCGTCTCTCGTTATCTCATTGTCTCTTTCTCTTTCTTTGTGTCATTAGTGGATATATATTTCAACTAAATTAAAATAATTGTCAGTATTTTGTTGCAACATAAGTATTAATTCTAACGTGTAATTTAATTCTTAATTTAAATAGGTCTGGAAAGGAACATATGGTATGTAAATTTTTAAATACATAATTTTTCACATACAGTTGACACAATTTGTTTTAAAACAGTTACATTTGTATATCACTCAGTGTGTAATGCAACAAACGTTTAATGAAGAAAGACTGAATTCTTCTTTTTCATTTGAGATATAACTTTGGATTTTTTTCTCTTTATGTCATTTAAAATTGTATTCACAATAACAACCACTAATAGGTATCATCTGAAAACATGTTCTTTACAAACATATATGCTGCTTCTTGAAAATCGTTTGCAAATATTTTCCCTCTACTTTTAGTCCTTCTGCAACACTAAAGACAGATAACTGATCTATTCTTTTTTAAATATTACAATTAGCTACTGCTCAACGCTAAACCATATTAAATTTTAAAATAATGTTTTGCAAAAAATATTTACACATTACACTAATGCAACCCTTAACGCACTAAGCCATATATATGGTAACTCCCGTTATATGAAAGGGAATAGCATAACTAAACGAATCAACGATAGATATCTATTATATATAGATTTATATAAAAATTATTTTTACTATGAAGAGGTAGTCCCAAATATAACAAACATCAGTGTTGCATTTTATTCATAGGACTGATTTTTTTTTTTTCAAAATGGACTCCCGTTAGTCGTGATATTCCGTGTCTAATAAGGAGAATGACCCTGAACAAGCAGTAAACGTGCAGCGGAGACACGGAGCCCTCTGCAGTTGCTTCTTAAAAGTAGGCGAGATTTTGATAATAGCTTGTGTAGTGCGATGGGATTACCGTCGTTCCACCTTTTTACTATACTGTTGTAAATAATTTCCTAAATTAATGTCAACTATTATTCAGAAGTCTTAATGTAAAATGTTTATAATATGAAGCTAATCACCATTCAAATGTTTTAATGGCAAGCAAAATGATATCTATCGTGTCCCTTCTTTTATAATAAGTAACAAAAAGTTACATTTTCCGATTTTCACCTCTTTTTATACATACATTTTACGCCATGAGATTAATTTTTATTTTACTTTCCGGTCCATTTTTAGTAAAAAAGTAATAACCTTCCATAGGCCATTTGTTCACTCTGCTGCGGGGACTAGAAAATTCTTAAACAGATATTTTAGAGCGTAATTGATAAATCGAGGTGAGCCCAATGTTGTCTCCAAGATCACCTGACTTAAAGCCTGTCCACTGTTTTATCGAATGCTATATGAGTGGTTTTAGTATAAGAAATCATTATTGAAAATAAAGAAGTTTTAATAACCAGGCTACGAGGCATAAGCTGCTGCAGAACCCATTCAGTCTAATTCGATATTTTCAAAGACACGTTTGTCAATAAGAAAATAATGTGGAATGTTCTGTCATATATATAAGTGGCCAACATTGAACAACTTTTAAAACTGCCAATTTTATTATTGTTTCAATAAGTTTGCTTGAATTAAATATACATTTTGTTATTGATGTCATTACATCAACATGAATTTCATTTTGATAGCTTCTGGGCTTTTTTAGTTGCAGGGACTAGTGTCCGAAATTAAAGGTCACCAATAACCCGTTATTTTTTTGTCGATAAAGTCAAATACTTTAAAGTCTACAACTCGTAATTTTTGATCTAAGTATTTGGAGACCTTTATTAAGAAGCAAATTTCTTCCAAACTGCTCATTTTAACTCCATTAAAGTTTTACTTTTTTATTTAAAAAAATTAACAGCTAACTTAAAAAGGTAAAAAAAATAATCTGATGGAGTGAATAAGGGGGGATAAAATAAGGCTTTTGCGAATCATGGCACATTTTCAATTTTAAATTTTAATATTTGACAATGTATCTGCACAACTAAGCACTTAAAGATTCATATCCCTATATCAAAATACCTTAATTAAGCTTTGTCGTTGGAATATAGTGAAATCTTGTCAATGTTTTACAATTGTCAAATTTTTGTTACTGTTAAGTAAATATCTTTTTTAAATCTACTAGGAGAAGGGCCCGAGTACAGGACAAATTAGTTACTTACTTCACAATTACTTCGAAAACCCGTTGTTTTTTAAAATAATTTAATTGACAATCTAATTTCATTAGTGGGATTTTATAGCGTGTCCCCGAGAAATAATATTCCGCGATTTACAAAAGGTATTTAGTTCACAATGTAATAAAGAATATAGCCGTTTAAAGTCTGTAAGAAGACATCGCTTTATATGGTCACATAGAAAATTTAATAATTTCTTTTTACATAAGCTCCAAGAAATCCATTTCACAAAGTAATGAGAAATTTGAAACGATATCGCGTCTCACGGCTGTAAGTACTCTTCCGCGATTCTCTCTCTTTCTCTCGCCGAGTGGCATTATCAATTGTCTTGAACAAATTTATGACGGTTTTACAACAACAAACAAGAACCGAAGACACATGAAGTGACTTTCAGTCATTGTTAACTGTGATTTCATCGAGTGAACATCGATATTACGGATGATTTATCGTGTATTCGGATGAGTGGCTTTGTGGTGTTTAATATCCTTCTCACCTAATAGAAGAACATGGGATTTAGGAGGGTGAGATATTAGATAGTTTATTCAAATTTTCTTCTAGTGTTAGTGACAGTTTTTTTCTATATAATGGTGTGATTCTACGGATTTTATTGAAGTCGAGAATTAGCGTTTTGCGGGACCTAGTGACATTAGTCGCAGCTTTCGAGTTAGTTCCGAAAAACATTTTTTAACTCTTAAAGTGTATATGAAGACAGTTTACTGATGTCGACAAAATAAGGAAAAACCTTTCACACTTAAATGACTAAAATGAAGAAGATATATGTCTGTCAAGAAATCTTCCTCCCCTCTCTGTCCGAAGTTTTCTTATTATTTTGAAAGCTCTATATTGATATAATCTCCTTGGCTGTTGTTCATGTATATATTATTATAGAGCTTACTATCATGTTTAGTGAAGCCTATTTGAAGCGGACTGATCTGGATTTCACTCAGCTAAGTATTTTGTGAAGTAATCTAAGCAATACAGGGCTAATAGTACTAGGTCTCCAATTGCATGTACATGTATTCGGTATTTTCCCCGGTTTTGGAATTAATATGGTTCTGCTCTTCTTTAGAACTTCAGGAGTATGCTCAAGAAAGATCTTGGCATTAAATAATAGCCACCAACAAAAACGGTGCTATTTAATAATAGATTTGATGTTTATTTTGTTCAATTTCAATAGCAGAATATTTTTTGTAAATTTTGAGACGTGTTTCTTTGTTGTTTAATTAGACATTCGGTAGAAGGAGAGATTATAATTTTAAACAGGTTTTTGTAGCTTTCTTCCACAGTATTGGTTAGTGGAGTTTGTACGAGTCCTAAAGATCTTTTCTTTTTTATTTCTTTTTTACAAAGTTGCATTAATTTGTTTAAATGTGCCCTACTATTTAAGCCACGAGTTATTTTTAGAACCGACCTTAGAGTCTTGTTTTTATTTTTGATTTTTGCCGATAAAATTTGAGACAAAAATTTCAAGCAAGACTTTTCTATCATTAATATTTGAAATTTCTGTACATGCAGACGATACTAAGATTTTATCGTCAACATATATATTCTTTAATATTGTTTTGAGAAAAGATAGATCCTATAGTAAGGAGTAAATGATTAAAATGATAAATGTTTTTTCATGTAAACTTTTTTATATCAATTAATGTGGTAGTCGTTACTTGCATTTTTTGTTTAAATTTACCAAAAAAACAAACTGAAGTGATCCAAAATCGATGTTTACTAATATTAAAATGCCTAGAGTACGTCTACGTCGAATGTATCGCCAGCTAAGTGAATTTGAAAGAGGTCGAATTATTGGCTTAGGGGAGATGGGTTTTTCATTTCGAGGAATCCCTAACCGCGCGATCAGAAATCCAACTACTGTTATGAGATGAAATCAAGCGTGGTTTGATAATACCCAAAATTGGAAAAGACTAGGTACCGGACGTCGAAGAGGCAGAAATGAAGTTCAAATCAAATTTGGCTGATGAGTAGTTAGGAGAATCTTGTACGTGTCCCAACAATTTACCGTCTTTTAAACAGTGGTACCGAGAACAACATTGGAATGTGAAATCACAGATCATACATGTGTGAAGTGGCATGAAGTCGTCTCCTCTGATAGCCAAAGAAGGGTTAGAAAACGTCGAGGAGAAAGACGTTAACCTCAATTGGATGTTGAGCGACATGTGCACCGAACAGTACGCGTTATGGTATGGGATGATATTGCACATGAAAATAGGTCACCTTTAGTCTGTATTCATGACAGCGCAACGTTATCTTCAAGAAGAAGTGGAGCCGTATGTATGCCCTTACCTTAATCAGCTCATAGATCCTATTTTTCGACAAGATAATGCTCGGCCTCATGCTGCTCGAGTTAGTTTATACTTTTTTGAAGAGACACATGTTAATCTGTTGCCCTGCGATCACCCGATCTTTCGCCCATAGAACTTGTTTGGGATATGATCGGAAATTTGTGTATTCAAATTTTAATCATTTACTGCTTACTATAGCATCTATATTTTACCAAAACAATATTAAATTTAAACTTCTCCTCAATTTGCGTTTTTAGATATATCTAAAAACAACAAATTTTCTAATGTCAATTTTAAATGTCATAAATCAAATTTTCATTTGCAATCTACATCAATAAATATAAAGCCATTGCCAACGAAGTCAGAATAGACTTTGAAACGTTTGGTATTCCTGCAATATACGTCGTTTTATTTCTATTGTGGTGTTATTGCCCAAAAAACATAAAAGTAATCAAGAATATGCCACAAACAACGTTTAGAAGACAATTAGTTCATCATATGTTCTAAATCATTTGGGTACCTCGCTGAATTTATACAGTTTCGTGCACAAAAACGAGCATTTACTTCTAAAATGAACCTAAACAGGTACCATGAACACAATCTTAAATGCCAGCTTGTGACATTAATGGGCTACATGGAAGGAGAAAAATCCGTAAATGACAGCCAATCTATATTTGTACAAGTAATAACCACTTATATGAAATGTTGATGATTTATATTATTTTTTGATTTGTATTTTTTTGACAATAGCATTGAAACTTCTTTTTTTGTGATATGTGACATATGTGCCTTAAGGGCAAGAGTTCTTCCTGATTGATACTAAAAGTCCAAATTGTTATTAAACACAAATTCCTTAGAACAGAATATAAAAAACGCTAAACAACCCGTTTAGTTGTTTACTAACGCAATATATATTCATCGAATGCTCAGTTGATGATTTTATGGAAATTACCGGCGTTTTACGATACTTTATATTTCACATCTTTCGCAATAACACCAGAGTTATTTACATGTTTACCTCAACCCACTAATAAATTTTGAGGGACATAAAAGATTTATAGTTTTTGATAAACTTCAAAGAATATTATCGCTTGGCAGGGAACGTTTGACATATTCAGTATTATTTTATTATTTTTTTACTATTAGGGATCTTACCAAATTCATTTCACGAAAATTATACCAGAATCGGCAGTCGTGTCGTAATGAAAATGTAGATACTTAATATCTACATTTGTTTTATTACAATAAAAATGCCCCTAAAATGTATGTCTTTAAATCAAACTGAGATAATCTCCACAGCCGCATTCTGGACTTGCAAGTTTTTCAATCACAGTTCTCTTCTCCTTTAATTTAGATTCTGCTTCCTTAATTTTTTAGAGTATGTTTCAATGTCAAATTTAAGACGGCTTTTTAATAAAATCATTTAATATTTGTTATTAAAATAGATGATTTTCAAACAAATCTTTGAGCTTAGGTATACTTCTTAAGGTAGCCTGCAATGCACAAGTATCATGCCATTACCAAAGAAAGAGGGCAGTAGAGAGAATGATATGAAAAGTTTGTTATATGACTATATTTTTCAGGTTTTTGAATTTTTTCTTATCATTAAAGAAATACGGAATTGTCCGAAATTATGACCATAGCTAAAAAGAATTCTTCCTTGCTCCTCATGTGACATTTGACTTTTCAAAATAATTAATGTCCGTTTAAGAAGATTAGTTTTTCTAATTTTCACGAACGTATCGCTTTCAGATGCGACGGTATTAATATCTAGTTGATTTAGTTGGATCATTTTCCTTGCGTAAATATTGAATTTTCTTTAAAAAATACACCTCCCATAATATTCCAAATTACGGCTCTAGGATCAGTGGTTTACACTATATTTTTAATGTAAACCTTAGCTATAAACCATCGTCTCGATTGTGGGAATATAACTTAAATCAGTTGGTCGTTCAGAAGTTATACGATAACTAACAGATACGTTAACCATTATAATCAGGGTTATTGCAGTACAAGCAGGTATGTACAATCAAGCATGAGCTAACAAACTCTGATATAACCTCTTTTATATTTGCACTGTGAAGAACTCTTGAATTAAACTTTCATTTGCACAAAAATGTGTTTTTCTGATTTTAATGATTGGCTATATGCCTTCAAAAGTAGGCCTTAAAAAGTATTCATGATAAAAAAAATAAGCGATACGGATAATTTAAAATTTAATTATATTGAGTACGGAAACAACAGAGTGGCTTACACTCTGTTGTTTATACAAAACTTATTACCGTTGGTCAACATAACTTTAAGCCTGAAGAATACGAAATAAATTTACACTAACCGAAAAAAGGTTTTTCATTATTATAATTATTTATAATTAGATATGAGATATAGCTTTCTATTCTAGAAGTTATTTTTCAATACGTACCTATATATTAAACTAAAATATTTTGTGGAATTTCATTAGCAAACGTCTAAATGATTTTTTTGTTTCAGACTGACCCGAACACCGCTTTCTTGAGAGCAGCTAGAGCGGGACAGCTAGATAAAATAATTGAATATTTGGACTCGGGAACCGTCAGAGATATAAACACTTCTAACGCGGTAAGTTAATTTAATTACAACCTACAGGATCTAAACATTATAATAATATTCAAGAATCACTACCGCATATCAGAAATAATCATCTAGCACCTCAACTCCTCTGTGTGAATGATTTAGAATTTGTATTGCTTCACACTTAATTCCTACTCAGTGGCGTAGGTGGTATGCAAACCGCTAGGCAACAGTTAGAATATTGAGTTTGCTGTTTTTACGAATATTAATTCGATATTGGAGTAACATAATAGCATAATATATGTGAGTTTATGCAATGATCGAAACAGTTTTCTGAACCCCGCTGGTAAGGTGTAAAATAATTGTTAATAAGACTTGAATATATGTGTAATCAATGCGTAAATCGATATGTAAATCGGCGATAATGTCGCCAATGGTTAGTGTCTGAAATACTCTTGTGTCATTTCAGATGTTAGTCTTTTTTACGCATTTATGCAACTCATACTTGTGGTGTTGGACTAATTCAGAAAAATTAAAAATTTAAAGTTTCAAAGAAAAACTATAAAAAAATGAGTTTACTCAGATGAATAAAATAGATTCAAATAAAATGAGTACTACAAACAATATTATTATATTATTAACAAATTAAAGTTTGAAAAGCGGATTTTGATTTTTGCAAATAATTCGAAAACATTAATATTTAATGGTTTAAATAAGTTTCTTAATAATTTATATTTAAAAAAGAATCGAGTTCAACTGGCTTAAAATAAAATCGTTTAGAAACCGTGTGCAATCAATCACTATTTTCTGACATATATTCTTTTTTAGCTGATTTAAGCTACAATTCTATTGATTATTCTAGCGTATTCTTATCTCTCTCTTTCTCCCTCTCTCTAATTAGTATTTTTTCTGTATTTTTCACATGTTTTTTCACTTTTTTATTTGTTTTGTTATTTGAACCAGTTTCTATAAGTGTAACTCTAATTCACTCTATATTGCAACCACCCTGGGTTTCTGTGTGTTGGCCACCCAATATAAATTATTTGACAACCCTGTACAACTATAATTCAACTGCATAGATGTTGCAAACGCCTTGTATAACTATTAATCTTCTCCACCCTATTGACTGTTTCTATTTTTCTATTGTTCAAATCACCCTGTATACATATAATTTTACTTCGCCCCATATATCAAATATAAGCAACTACTTATGTTCGACACTATATAAAATTTTTTAACCACCCTATATACCTATATTTCCACTCCACCTTATTTTTTAACTATCCTATATATATATGCAACTGCTTTTAATTAACATTTTGTGAACCCTCCGCCCTATTACTCAGATATCCTTACTGCATATGCTTATTTAATAATTCTTTAACGTTTTTTGATCCACTCTGTATAACTATAGTTTTACTCCACTCATATTTCATCCAGCTTGAATACGCAACTACTTGTGTGCCGCTAATAAAACATTTTTTAAAACCACCCTGTATAACTTTAATTCTATTCCACCTAATATTTCAACCATCCTATATAGGTAACTGCTTATGGACCACCCAATATCACAGTTATTTTTTGAACCCACCTCTATATAACTGTAATTTTACTTCACCTAATATTTCAACTGCGCACATTGCTTGCTGCTTGAATTTGGATGCACACACACACACATTTTACCGTATACAGTATAGAAAAGACCGCTCACATAATAATTTTTCGTTTTGATACACTAGTCGAATATTTTCTGCCATTTTACTCGACTGTAAGATCCCTAAAATGAAAACCGTTACAAACACCCTGTACGATATACTTTCATGGCATATCTTGTTGACATTTAAGCTAGATATTTATGATGAAAATTTGACATTTACATTGATGTTAAACGTTTTTTGCACATATTTTCCGATTTTCAGAAAAACGGTATGTTTTACATTATAGATATATAGAATTATACGGAATCAAGCTGGAACATCCCTTTGGAGAATAGAAAATTCACTGGAAAACCGTAAATCTCCCGTTATAGAAAATTATATGGTACCTTTCTGTAATACTCCTTAATACAACGCCCTTTAAATCATGAAAATTGCGCAAGCCGTTTTAGAATAATCACTGAGCATACTTAAAAAACGAATTGGTAACCTCCTTCTTTTTGGAAGTCGATTAAAAAGGAAGACTTCCTATACAAAGCCCTAATTCCTAGAGTTATTCTACTGTAAGACAATAAGACAATTGTTATAATCTGTTCTTAATAGAACCTAACACAAAACTAAATAAACCAAAAAAGTGATGTTGAAAGTTTTTTATTTTTTTTTTTATTATTACTAATTTAATATAACAAAGAATTAGATTACATTAATTTTAAATTTCTAGTGCAATTTTTTATTGTTAGATGCTATGATGAATCAAATCAAATATTTTCATCGAAACAAATCTTAGATCTATCAGTTAAAGCATACTTTAAGAAAAACTGTTAGATTAGCTTTTAGGTGAATATTTTTGTTTATAATTTATTGGTTTATTTATTATTATGTATTTCTTGAAAAATTAACATCAGAGTACAAAATCGTACAACGAAATTTTCTAAGAATAAATGCAATAATTCTATTTGGCTAAAATTTTACACATTTTTATTGATAATTTAATACAATTACATATTTATAATCAACTCAATACAACATAATACAATTTTTAAAACAATTGTATCCCAAACTCTTTTTGGATCTGTTTAGTACTTATTATCTAATTTCATAAATAAAATTACAATTATAGGAAAACATAATTCATAATGACACCTAAGACAAAGCCTTGTGTTGTGTCATTAGGAAAAATAAATTGGACAATAACAACAATTTTACCTATAATCTCTGAATTGATAAATATGCTAAACAAACAATTTTTATAAACAAAGGCGGATTATTTGTAGATGGAAAAAATGTAAAAAGCAACCGTGTGGGTAGGTAAAACTGTTAGGGATATGTTATTTGTATATAAAATAGTAAGAAAATGTAATTACATTCGGCTGTACTTTTTTATACATTAAACAAATTATAGATAAAGAAATATTTTTTCTGGAGAATTGCAAATGATTAATATTAAAAAAAAACATTTTTTAATGCTTGTTTTGTCACATGTAATATATGTTAAAAATTGTCAGTTAACCAATTTTAAATAAAATTTTGAAAAATATTCAACCAATCTAATTGTTACATTCATTTATGTATACCAATATAAATATAAATTATGCTAGTATATTAAAACTGTAGTTAATTATTAGTAAACAATATTAATATTTTATTATCTTCTATAATTAAGAACAAATAAAAACATCTGAAGATCATAATCTAATAAGGTATTATTTCCGATAAAGTTTCCATGATGTGAAGTCATTTACTATTTTCGGGTTGACAACAATTAATTTGAGACTAAAAAAAGTTTAGGGATTAAAATTATTAGAGTTCCTGGAGTAGACACGTTCTTATGGGAAAATCTTCCTCATTGAGATTTGTATTTTTTATATATTAATAGTTTTCAAGTTACTTACAGTAAACAAAACTCCTTTATTACTATTAATTTGTTGTTTATTTACTGGTTTCACAGTTTTGGAAATCGTTATATTAACATTTGCAAAATTTTACCGTAATTTGAATTTGAGGACTAGGCTAGACGCAGATCGATTTAGAGAAGATACATTTACACTACACATCACTCTACGAATTCCATTCAAGCCTGGTATTTATATTAAGAAGGATAATTATTTACCGCCGTTTTTTTATAATAGCCCTCCCCTTAATTAGTTATAATTTAAGAATATAAGGTACATCAACATTAATATTTTCTTTTAGTTGACAAATGATTTTGTGCTATTCTTCCTGGCAGTTCCTATTGCTCTCACCTTCTCTTTGTCCATTATTTTTATGCAATCATAACTGTTCATATAATTATCGAAAAATACAGTGTGGTGTTTGAAGGTTAAGCAGAAGAATAGGTCTAAAGCAAATACCAATGTGTTGATTCTAATAAACATGTCAAATAGACCCTGTCTATTTGATTTATGAAGGAGCAAACAGAACAGCCAAACAAACAAATACTATTTAGAAACTAAAGTTTAACAAATAGCTAATTCTAATTTTTTAACATGCGCCAATTTAGAATCTCTTTCGCATTTGAAAACATAGTTAACCATAGTCCCATTTGTGAGATATACTCAAATAAGTATCAGTCTTTTATATTCACTTATGGGTTGTCTGCTTAAATTATTATTATCACTATCTTTTCCGATATCGACCAATATTTCTTCTACCTGCTGGCAATTTGTCTTTTGCTAATCTTTCTACTCTATCGTCTGCCATTCTACTTACGTGATTGTTCTCCTCTCTTTTCCTTTTCAATATCCAATCGTGTCTTCTTTCAACTTTGTTGTTCTTCGTATTCTCATCTGTGTGGTCTCTAGCATCATTTGTAAATTGAAAGTATCAGGTTTTGTTTCTGTAGTGTAGCTCAGTATTGGGCATATAGTAGTTATGTAAATCCTTGTGTTAGTTTCCGTTGTTTGTTTGTTTCTTATTGCTGTCTTATTTAAGCCATCCTCTTCTCTATTGGTACTCTGTGCTTCTTTCTCTCTGTTGTTGGTTAGGTGACTCTAGATAGTTGTCTTCCATAATGTATTTTATCCTGATCTCTATCTTACATCTAATCGGTTCTTTACTAATGACAAGTGTTTTTGTTTTTTGGCTTGAGATTACCATATTTAACATTGTTGCTGCTGCGTCAACCATTCTTTTTAAGTCATCTATCTGCACTTCACTTCTTCGATTTCCAGCTTATATCGTTGCCTTTATTATCTCATTCATTATACGAATGAAGAATAGTATACTTAAAGAGTCTCCCTGTTATATAACTGTGCCTGTTTCTATCTTCTCTGTTAGCTGTTTATCTATTCTGGTCCGTATTGTGTTTGTCTTAAATTACAGCCATGAAATTAGTAGGCAAATATACAAAAAAAACATACAGGTATACGTCTAATTGCACCCAACATTATTTCCATGCTTGCAATCCATAAATGGAACTGAACCAATATAATACAGAATTTTGGCACATACGTGAATGTCTCCTCAGAGTCGTAACTAAATATATATTCCGTATGACTCAAGATATTTCCTATCCGTCTCTGAGAAATGCTCTCGATGTCTGTAAAGTACGCCGAATATTCGACTATTCCATATTCCCAATATCGCCGAAGAAACTTTGCAAATAATTCACTCCAACGAATTGATTTTATCCCGATTCAAAACACGCTGCGGCCTGGCCCCAACGTCGACTACATTCGCAGCTCTTTTTTCCAATGTCAGTATTGTAATTGGGCCAAGGGTATTTCATAAAATTTCATTCTATTACTCGCCGAAATTTCGGCGGAGAATTTAATTTTGAGTGTTTGTAAAGCTTGCGTTTTTCTGACGTGATTTTCTAAAAATGGATTATGTGTGGAGGTGAAAATTCGAAACGTATTTATTTCGAAGATTGTTGGGGTTCCGAAAAAGGGAAGGAAATAATCTCAAATTGATGTGAAACTTGAGGTAACGCCTCTTCACATTTTTATAGACGTGTAAGGAATATAAATGAAGTATATTAAATTTTAGACAGGGATATATACCGATATAGTACGATTAAGGTTCTCATGACATTTTTTAATATATTTTTATATCTCGATATATGATCCCGTTGAAGTTTAATATGATTGAATTTGTGGCGTTCGAACAATAGACTTGTTCATAGTAGCCATTTACCAACCATTCCAACGGTTTGAGAAATTCTACTCCAATCGAGCGTTCGCAGAGTTAACTACCGAGCTCGCTGATTGGCGTAGAATTTCTCTAACCTTTGGAATCGTTCGCAACTGGCTACTATGAACAAACCTAATATAAACATTTTATATTGCTAATTGCGGGGGATGAGAAGGTAGGAGTACAAAGATCGTAATGAAAAATATCTATGGTTCTAGTTATCAATGTTTTGAAAATAAACGATATGTTAAACCAACTGCCATGAAAACATCGATGTATCGAAATATCGATGTTTTTTTTTAATTTGTATCTAAAGGGTGTTCCAATTTGAGGTTAATTTTTAAATTTGCCGCCATTTATATTTTTTGTACTTGAATACCGTATGTTATTTGACAAATGACAAGTAGGAATATTCCGATTATTAAAAAATGGGGAGATGTACGACTGAGCAACGCGTGTTTGTTATTAAAAATTATTTTAAATTTGGTGAAAGTTGTGCAGAAGTTGGAAGAAAATTTCGTACAGAATATGAGAAGACAACTGTCAGTCAAATGTCACCATTGGAAAATTGTTCAATTTGTGGAAACTGGTTGAGTAAAAGATGAAAAAACAAAACATCATCGTAGTGTACGTTCAGAAGAAAATATTGCAACTGTTACTGTTAGTGTTGTTGAACAACCAAAAACATCAATTCGTCATCGTGCCCAGCAATTGAATATTCCAAAAATCACTTTATTCAGAATTTTGTACAAAGATATTCATTTAACGGCTTACAATATTTGTAACCGCAACAGCGCTCGAGAGAGATATCTTGTTTGTTAAACAATACACCTCTCTCTCTCTCGACTGTCTTGGCGATATTGTGCCGATAGGATGCTCAGTTAGTATCCGGTGGCGTGAGTTCGTTGTTCAATTGGTAGAAGGACTATACAAGGGCGCCAGGCCAATGGATACACACAGTTCACAAGAAAAACGACAAGATAACGAAAATTTACAATTTATTTTATTTAAATGCAAATTAATCAATTTTTCTATTAGTTAAGTTGGTAACAGAGAACAAAATTTAAAACAATCGAGGTATATAAAAACTGTTAGAGTGAAGTTACAAACAAAATAATCTATAAATTCTTGCCTTACAAAACCCTCGGTAGGAATGCCTTTCCGTTGGTTGATCTGCTGTCCAAGGTCCTGATCTCGGAGCTATATGCTAACCAGCAGCTGGGGTTCCAATAACTTAGGGCGACCAGGAGTTGCCACTGTCCTACCAGAGGACAAATCGAATCAGGTAGTACTGCCAGAGTTCTGCTCCCTTGATAGGAGGCTAGTGGTTACGTATCTGGGCACTCTTAGCCCCAGTTGATGGCATACATGAAAAAATTTATTGGCCAATTAGTTATAGCCCTTAAAGTATCGATACTGAATTTTCCCCCTGACTAGTATAAGCGTATATATGCTCTATAGGATCGGTTCGGCACGTGTATGAGGTGAGGCACTCTACCTTAGTTTTCCCTAACTTCTTCACTCTAAATTAACTATTTGAATACTACCAAAAATGAATGAAAAATACTTTAACTAATAAAAGTAAATTTGAAATGCTTCAAATTCTAGGTAAAAATAGATAACGATAAGACTTAAGATAAATTGCAACTGCTAGTTATAGTTTCAAATTAATTTAGATTTAAATAACAAATCAATTATTAATTACAGGTAAAATTTAACGGTAAATCAGATATATAAACAATTATGTTTGAGAGCTAATAATGTGTTTAAAGATAACGATATAAAAAAAAAGTTATATTCAAGATGTAATGTGCCTTCTAATCCGACAAACCGTTCGACGACTAAATGAAAGCGAATTTCCTCCGAGATAATGGGAAAACTCAGTACTCTAAATTAATGTCAATGTACGATACTTTAAAAATGATAAGGTAATATACGATAAAAATGATTATTGCATCTATATTCATAAATATAAAAAAAAATCAGATGTGAAATCTGGTCATAAACATTTCCCCAAGTTAAACAATTAAAATAAAGAAAACTAGACGTAGCAAAATGCTTTAGCTCAGAACCTGCTTGGCTCTCTACTGCAAACTTAGAGAAAGGAAATTAAAAATTTAAATGTGATTTATTTAACAACATATTTAACAAAGCAAACAAGCAACCAAATCTGGGCCAATGAATACTGAAAGACCAGCGAGTGACTTAAAAAAATTAATATATTTACTGGTATATCTGTATATAAATCCAATTCAATAAAATAGAAATATATATGAAATACTTAACGAAATGCAAAGAAAATATATATATATATATATATATATATATATATATATATATATAAAAATAGAAATTTTTAAGTCACTCACATGATCATTCCCAGTCGCAGTCCAACCCAGTTGGGAAGCTTCGTCAGCTACTAAATTTTGCCTCACAGGAGATTTCGTCTAGTGGATCAATTTGTCCTTTCATGAATTTTGGTAGATATTGTCAATCAAACTCTCCAGATTCACCGATACCTAAAAATGCAAAAGAGGCCAGCAATAATTGTTCCCTTTTTCTTTATTTCTTTATCACGATACGTGTGAAAACTCTAGCAACTAACGATTGCTTATCGATGCCAACTACGTCGCAGATGCAAAGCAAAAAAAATTACAAAAAAATTAATGAACTACGCAGTTAAGCCACCAACTATTTATCGTTGCAAGAAAATGCGGTATATCGATATTAAGAGGAATATGAAACCAGATTCACCCAAAAATTATTTCCAAAATTACTAATAGATACGATAAAATATGCACTATAGCCGATAAAAAAACTATAAAAAAAATTCATTCGATAAATCAAACTATAACGATTAATTGAATCCGCTTAATTAGAATCAAAGGTAGGTAATAAGGAAAAACGATAAATTAAGCAAATTCTAGCAGATATTTTCACGATAAAGATAAAGAATTTTCCCAATAAAAAATTAAACTCAGAGCGAAATTCTCCCACATACCGTCTTTCCCGGCGGTCGAAACAGAAGAGAAGCAAAAATCTTACTTCCTTCGACAAGTGTTTATCCCACTTGTCCAATGATAAAAGTGGGGAAAGGAATCAATAGTTAGTCAATACAGGAAATAATACAAGATAATTTCGATAAAAGAATAAAGTAAAATTTTACTAATTAAATCGTAGATGAAAATTTAATAATGTCAGTTTCCTTCTTCCCAACAAAATTATATTAATTTAATATCTCCAGTTTGGAGGGAGGTTACATCAAAATAGCACGTGGTGTTCGTTCTGTCCAGACATCTTCGCGCCAAATCAAAGGACAGAGTTGGACTGAGAATACCTTCCAAACGAATTAACTTTGATTTATCAATTAAAAGCGAAAAAAAGCGATTGCATAAGCGAATAAAATAGGAGTATTTACTTACATGTTTATTTATTAAGGTAAAGACACTGTTTTATTACGGTAGAACTCAGTTCAGAAAACGATATAATTAAAAAAGTGATTTGAAAAATATAAAAGGTAATTTATTAATGCGACAAATATTAGTAAATATCAATGTAACGGGGAGAACGGCAATTTACCCGTTACAGATTCAGATAATGCAAGAAATAAAGCCAACAGACTTTGGTTTACATCGTCAATTCGTTTATTGGGCCATACAACAGAAACTTGAAAATGTGAATTTTTTCCACAAAATCATCTTCAGCGATGAAGCACATTTTGAACTGGGTAAATTTGTTAACAAGCAAAATTGTCGAATGTGGGGTGAAGCAAATCCACGAGAAACAATGGAAAGACCGATGCATCCACAAAAAGTAACTATTTGGTATGGTTTTTGGGCTGGTGGAGTTATTGGTCCATACTTTTTTGAAGATGACAAGGAAAATGCTGTTATTGTGAATGGTGATCGATATCGAGCGATGATTACTAACGTTCTGTGGGATGAATTGGAGCTTATTGATGTGCAAAATATGTTGTTCCAACAGAACGGGGCAATATGTCATTCAGCAGCAGAAACAATCAATCTTTTGAAACAGAAATTTGGTAATCGAATAATTGCTCGAAGAGGAGACATGAATTGCCCCCCTAGATCTTGCTATCTAACACCTTTAGATTTATTCCTATGGAGCTATTTGAAAGAAAATGTCTTTGCCAACGATCCACAAACAATTGATGACCTAAAGGAGAACATTATTGACTGTTTTCAAGTAATTGAACCGCAGTTATGCCAGAAAGTTATCGAAAATTTTGGCAAAAGATTAGAAGCTTGTCGTACAGCAGCAGATGGTCACTTACAAGATATTGTTTTCCATTACTAAACCGAAACAATTGTACTATCATTTTTTTATTAACAATTTAAATTTAACCTCAAATTGGAACACCATTTATAATGAGCATTGGAGTACATAATACAAAGAGTACGTGCTGGTTTTATAGAGAAGCAAGTTGCGCCCCGACTAATAATAAACGGAGATAATACATTTTTTTAGACAGATAATATCTGTATTTAATGTTTTTCTTTCAATTAAAACCTTGAGTTTTTACTGTCTTTATCAAATGGTGCAGTACTTTATGCTACATTATAGTCCAAAAGCTATATAGGTACTATTCATGGTGTTTTTCGAAATATTTTAAATTATTTTAATACAAATTATTTGTACTCAATTAATTAATAGCTTTACTGAAAAGTTCAAAATATAAATTTTTATCACTGCCAGTAAAAAAATTGGTGAGGGCTCATTGGATTCTGAATGACGTGTAAAATCCGTACAAAATTTTCAAAACCGCACATAAACAATTGCACATAAACGATTGCCACATTTATTAGCAAACTAAGATTTATACTCTAGTCATTAGAGCAAACGAAAAGCTGTTTTTGAAAGTGCACGAAAGTTGGTTTAGTCATTTTTTAACAATAAAAACGGATTTTTATTTGGATTTTCCGTTATAATTTGAAAACTAGTGACTTCCACAATACTTCCAAAAGGACGTTTGTAAAGAATTGAAAAACCGCCAAAATTAGCAATTTGTGTAAAATTCACAACTTGACAATTTTGTACATATCTTTTAGAACATAATGATTTATGACATGTTCTTTAAAAACGCTAAAGGTGGAGGTTTTCATATCCATAATTGGATTATAAATAATTTTCCATATGATTTTCAATACTACCGTATTAACTGAGATGGACCAACTATAATTTAGCAAAGGATTTTGAAATTAGATATACTGTACTAGAACTTGTCTACCTTCCATACAAACTTCGGAAAATGTGTGAAAAGACAAGATTCATCACCAAAATCTTCTGCCTTTTTTAAATAAAAACTAAAAAATTAAGCTCTAATGGCTAAAGTATTGACGAAAAATGAATTTATTTTGTTTACACAATAATAGGCTTGATTGATTGGAAAACCTATTAAGTAGTGTAAAATGGATGTTTTTATTATTTGTTGTTTACCTACAAACAAATCAACAGCCTTTTTCTTTCAAACTTCACTAGCATGTAAAATGTTCTAAGATTTTAAATTTGTTATAAGTTAAAGAATGTTAAACAGCGGTCCCCTTTCAAACCGAATCTATTTTCCAGAATTAGTTTGACAGATTAATATTCTATTAAACTTCAAATAACATTGTTTCCTGAGGGACTCCGAAAGTTTTTATGATAGCAATTATTTTGCCTCGAGCTAGTTCCGAAAATCCTTGAATTTTGCAACAGTAAGGGATTAGACAACTTTTCAGATTTTTTTAATTATTCATCCATGATATTTATGCCTATAATTTTTTTATTGTAAATAAAACCTTGTATGTTCCCAAAATTATGCTTTAACATTATTTGTGCGGTGCAAATGGTATATATTGTTACCCCAGAGAGCGCGTGGCATGAACAAACTAGGTACAGATTAATATTTTATAACAGGAATTCACTTCCTTTATACATAAGATGTTACATGTTTAATGCATCTTATATTTCTAAATTTGTTTAGTTGCAAGTATGTGTTTTATACAGTGATGGGCAAATGTGTGGAACCAAGCAAATATCTCTGGAATTATTAGAGATATCAAAATGAAATTTGGAAGGTGGATACTGCAGTAGATTGCCTATTTGTTTCCATTTTTTTTTATAATTTTGAACTTCCTGTTTTACCGGAAATAATGTCGATTTTAAAATTTGCAATGAAAACAGGGTGTTTCATGGTATTTTAGTTTCTGATGAAATATTTTATTGCGAATACAAAAATATCGGGTTTGATATTGTTACTTCAATACCTACCGAGATATTAACCGAAAAGTAATTAAGGAAAGGAAACATCTAATATCCATTAAAGAAATACATAATCATAATTATTAACTAAATCAAAGTGATTTTCAAAACATTGAAACTTAACTAAACTTAATGTATTAGATGTTCAAACTGAGCACCGTTTACTTCTTGACAATAAGCAAGTCGGTTTTTAAATTCTCTAGTAACATTAGCTATTACTTCTGGTGTAATTCTCTGGATGTCTGTTATTCTTGCAGCTAATTCTTGCAAATTATTTAGTCTATCAACATAAACCTTAGACTTTAAGTAACCCCACAGAAAATAGTATAGTGGATTAAGGTCGGGCCTTCGTGCAGGCCATTCTTAAGTACCCTCTTCTTCCAATCCTTCTGTGATGAAATGTCCTATCTAGATGATCTCGAACAATGCGAGCGTAATGGGTGGTGCTCCATCCTGCTGAAACCAGATATTATTTGGTAATTGTTCATTTACCTCCAATGCCGGAATAACTTGTGTCTCCAAGAGCTGTAAATACCTATCTCTGTTTAAAGTTTCTTGTAGGAAAAATTCTGTTGTTATAAATGCTGGCCCAAACGTTAAATTTTTGGGGATGTTGTGTATGTACTCTCTCTTGTACCCAATTAAGATTATTTTGCGACCAGTAGCGGCAGTTATGTCGATTAACCGTACCATTTAAACAAAATGTAGCCTCGTCTGAAAACACCACATTTCTTATAGAATCATTATCACGGTTACAAATATCCATTATCGTTTCACAAAATTGCAAACGTCTGTCGAAATCGTCTTCGGAGAGTTCTTGAACGAGGCGAATTTTGTATGGATGAAATTTTTCTCGCTCTAATATCCTTCCTACTGAACTACGGCTAATTCCATGCATATTGGCGAGGTCGGTAGTGGATAAGTGAGGATTTTCTTCCAAAGATATAGCAACATTTTGAGCTACACCTTCATTGCTTGCACTTTTTAACCGTCCACTTTTTGGTAAATTGCTAACTGTTCCACTTGTGTCGTACCTTCGCAAAGTTTTCGTCACTACTGAACGGGATATTTGTGTATTCGGATGAACAATGTTAAAAAGGCCACAAACTTCTTGATGCGTCCTTTTCCTCTCCCCATATCCAATCATCATTAATATTTATATTCTTTCTCTTTCAGTTAATTCGGCCATTTTACGATCAAATTAAAACAATACAATCTTTTTACGTTCAAATAAAAAAAACTAATAACTTATTTTGACAACTACTGTCACTTCTGCAATGAATTTCATGGCCTACTAAACTTGATTCAGATTTAATTTGCGCTTGATTTAAACAAACGCACGTATATTCGACTATGGAACAAGCAGTGCTGTTGGCTGTGACGGTATAATGCCACCGATTGGCCAATAGAAATACAAATCCTTACCGAGCGGTTTGTTTATATCGGGCGTAAATGAAATCTGAACCGAGTTTAGCTACCATCCAATTTTTCCTTTCCTTAGTTACTTTTCTGTTAATATCTCGGTAGGTATTGAAGTAAACAATATCAAACCCGATATTTTTGTATTCGCAATAAAATGTTTAATCAAAAACTAAAATACTATACAGGGTTAGTCTGAAGTTGGCAGACAATGTAACTCGTTCCTCAAAGTTTCCTTGGACTTCCATCGTCTTGAAGTGGTTGATCTCACAACGTTTCAATAGCTGTGTATCTGCTATCGTCATCGTCATCATTCACCTGATACACAGCTATTGAAACGTTGTGAGATCAACCATTTCAAGACGATGGAAGTCCAAGGAAACTTCGAGGAACTATACAGGGTGTTTCATTGCAAATTTTAAAATCGACATTACTTCCGATAAAACAGGGAGTTCAAAATTGTAAAAAAAAATTCGAAACAAATAGGCAATCTACTGCAGTATCTACCTTCCAAATTTCATTTTGATATCTCTAATAATTCCAGAGATATTTACTTGGTCGAAATTCGCCAATTGTGTCAGTGAGTAGTGAAATTCAACTTCTTGTTCATATATAATAATTAATAGGACTTTATTTTTATTTTTTATTTTCTCTCCTCGCAATGGTTTCTGAAAAATACATATAAGTTAAGGACTTGAATATCAAGGTGTAGTATCTAAGGGCAGTTTGTGGAAACTGTCCGGAACACTAGTTGCCCTGTTATAGAAAAAACTCTCCCGCAGGATTAACTGTGGGAAAGTAGGCCTACAGATTTGTCAACTAGTATTCCAGTATAATATTTATAGTGCCTAACCAGCACTTTTTACTTTAAAATCTTGAAAGGTTCAGCTATAAAAATGTAACGCTAGAAAAACAGTAATGAAATTTGCATTGAAAGAATTTGTCATAGCAGTTTTATTCTCAAGTAGGTCACTAAATCACCCTGTATTGAACAAAGCTGTCATAACTTAACATTCTCATTCTTTCTCGGTAATACGTTTTTCCCGAACAATCGATTTGTAGATGCCAAAACCCCAAAATGGAATTTCGACAAAATGATAAAATAAACAAACATTATATGTATTATGTTATTAGATAAATAATTAAAAATATATTTGCAGCATATATATCATATCTCGTTAAAAGAACATTAAACAATTTTTGACTGGCTGCTATTTTAGATGACTTAAAATTTATTTAAAAGATTGCCTTTGAACGCAGTAATGGATATACCAAAATATTAATAAATTGTTATTAGATTTGTGATAAATTCAATACTGAGGAAATGTATATACACAACTTGGCCAGGATCGAAAATATATAATTTATCAATTAGCTTTAGAATCTCTAAATAGTTATTGTACTTACGTAAAACTTTGCATGTGAATTCTTCTGTAAATGCGCAAACTTCTTAAAAACACATTCAATTCGATCATAACACAATAGTTTCTGAAGTCAATGTTTTTGTAAAAAAGTAACGTCATAAATGAATAGAAAAGAAGGTTTTTAGAGCATACATCATAGTAAGTATAAAACATTTAAAAAATATATATAACCGACTTCAACCTATAACTAAAAAGCTAAAAATAATTATAACAAAATACAACTCTAGCAAATAAATAACACATTCAATGTTGTTAGGTACCTATCCAGGAAGTAAAAAATGTAAACATTAAAAAGTGCTCATTCTGTACAAATTAATTACCTACCAATCTTGTATATTTTTTAAGTCGGTGCCAAGCAAATCTAAAATCCTTCATTGCGTACTTATTTACTACTACAGCAAATATTGCCTACCGTGCCAATTTTTTCACCTTGAAAACTTGAAATGTCTAGCTATAAAAATGTAATGCTAGGAAAATATGACGGAGGCATAAAATAGTTACATGTTCGGAACATACAAATACATTATTATAATTCCAGTACATCCTATATTGCAACCACCCTGTAAATACAAATGCTATAAGCTACCCTATAGGTATAACATTCTATTAACATTTTTTTAGCGACCCTGCATAACAATACTTTTTCTCCGCCCTGTATGTCAGCTATCATTAATTTCCAACTGCTTATGGGGTACCCTATAAAATTATTTTTTCTCGATTTTTTTCTAATTATACTATAATTCCATTTGACGCTATATTTTAACCATATCCTGCATAGCAACTCTTATGGACCATCTAACATATTTTAAAAGACTCTGTATAATTATAATTTTACACCACCAATTCATATTATATGCATCAAATTAACATGCGGAATTATGAGATCTTACTTATCCAAAAATTGCCTACCGTGCTAATTTTTCCCCTTGAAAATTTGAAATGTCTACTTATAAAAATATAATACTAGGAAAATATGATGGAGGCATAATACAGTTACATGTTCGCAACATACAAACACAATTTTTATTCAAAGAATGTTTAAAAAAATTTCACTCTCAAATAGGTCACCAAATCACCCTGTATTAAAATAATTTTTACAACAGTAGATTCACTCTTACGTAGGTTAGCAAATCACCCTATATTGAACGCGTTGAAATTACAAAGCAGCCGCCTTCATTGTCAAACTGTCAATAAATTTTTTAATAATCTAATTTCTCAGACAAAAAGACAACAAGCGGGAAAATTCAACTTAAAGAATTGTATTGTCATCGGCCCTTCACACGTGTATCAATTTTCAACTTAATTGGACGTCTTTAAGTTGGTGAAAATTACGTTGTAAGTTTCCGTTACATAGATAGATACATACATACATGCACATCGACTTAATAAAAGCGTATTAAAAAAAGATAAGTTTGTGTCATATCTCGAAAACAAGAGCTGTCACGCAAACGAGGATATGACAATCATATTCGGGAAAGAATTCCCTTCAATTTTGATATTTACACTTTTTTTATAAAATCAAAAACAAAGGAGCTAGAGGGATTTGACTAAATCGACAGAATTTCGTTTTTTCAAAATATCTAGTAAGCCGAAAGTGTCATTAAATTGGGCCAGTAAAACTGCAAATCTGTCCCAATTTACTGATCATCAAAAAAAACTCACCCTGTATACAACAATAAACTACCTTTTAGTTAATGCAAATTACAAACTGTAAACTATTCGTAAATACAATAAATGAAGGTAACTGGGGGTTTACTATAAGCGAAACTTTTGGAAAAAAGTAATCTGTTTATTGAAGTTTTCTGTCAACTTTTATATAAATTTTACATCTGCAGTATCTTTAATACGGTTGTTTTTTATATCCTTCAGGAACACTTATTTTCCGGTGTAATGTTCAAGAAAAAAAGTTTGCTGTAGATATAAAAATAATATTTACAACACGGGATCTGTTTTTATATCCCTGGTCGATCGCTCTAGTGTTCAAACCAGCCTATCGTATGGTTTTTGTGCGTGTGGTGGATTATGCATTTTTCCGCAACGAATGTAGGGGTGAGATGACAACTTACATTTTTTGTATTCATGCATTACTATCGAGTGGTTAATGTAACACCAGTTTTATTCTATTTAGAACTTATGATTAATTTAAATTTGTCCATAATTAAAAATTCCCCCATTATAATACTAACTTGTAGAACAACATTATAAAGTCTGTTCGTTCAAAGTTATGAATAAGTTAGAATAATGTTAAGAAAATTAATCAATTTTCAATAAGTTATTTCTTCAATTAAATGTCGGATAATACCGGCATACTTGATTTCCATAATACTAATTTTTCTACACTTTATTTTATAAACGACATGTGTTTCGGCATACAATGCCTTTATCAAGTTTCACAAAATACTAAAACTATTATTCTAACTACACCATTATATATACATATTACTTAACTAAACTAATTATACAGAGCCATTAAAAAGATTTAAAAGTGGGGATGGATTAAGATCTAATTGGTTATTTAATAGTCTACCTGAATATTTATACCTGTTAATTTCTAGGGATTCTAATATATTAATTTTACTGGGGTTATTTTCCAAATGTAATATTTACAGTATCGTTAAAGTTGTGATTATCCTCTACTAAATGACGTGCATAATTAGATTTATTGTCTTGTGTGGAATAACTTCTTTTGTGCTCTCTAATACGAGTATTAAAATTTCTAAATGTCCTACCGATATATAGCTTGTCACAATTGCCGCAGTTAAGTTTGTATACCCCGGATTTACAATTACTATCTACTCTTGATTTATTATTCTTAATATATCTGGATAAATTATCTTTGAATAAAATAATTAAGATAATGGGGTGTCTTGAGTACTAAAAGATCTTACATCAACCCCCTCAAACTATCCATTTTGCTTTTTACTTTTCCCAGCGCTAAAATAGGTATTTAATAGTTTTTAATTCCTAATTTATTGTTGTACTTTTAAGCCATGTAGGATTTTATTAATTCAACCCCTTCCGAAAAACAATGGCTAATGCGGCTTAAAATTCATTACACATATCGCCGGATCCATTAAATATAAACGAAACAACCTGCTTTGGGACTATTTTAAATTTCACTTCAAATTATTCGCTTTCTTTCGTTAATAAAATGTAGTTGCAATACAAAGTGTCACTTTTTCTGAATATTCATGTAGATGCAATACAAATGTGATTTATGAGTCAGCAAATTTTAAAATGATAAACTTCATGTGCGAAACAGTAACTTTACTGACTCATTTATAATACGTGCAGGGTAATTTTTTGATAAGCTTATCACCTACAACATTCTTTTTATTTACGAGGGGCGTGCAAGTAACAATGAAATTAAATTAGATTGTATAAAAGTTATAAAATTTTAACATTGTTAATTTGTTTAGTGAAATAATAATAAATATATTAGCAGAAATTAGCTTTTGAAATTAAATTTTTGCCGAAAATACAAGATTTTTTTTGTAGTATTTGGAAACAGTTGAACCTTTCTTTCAGCACCCTAGGAGGAGTAAAAAATATATTGTTTTTTTTTTGTTATTAAAAGCGGTAAGAACTGCAAAAAAAGTTCAGAATAAATTTGTCAAATGAAAAGTAAAGTTGTGATAATTATTTTATTAATTATTGAAATTTTTTTCTCACCATTTGTCAGGCTACGCGCGCCCCTAAAGGTTTATTTAATGTTTTCAGAGTTTTGTCAAGTTTTTGACAGACACTGCAAATGTAATCGAATCGAATTTACAGTACCAAAAAATAAAAAAATATGTCAGATTTAAACCACATTTTAAGTTGATGTATTTGGGCTTAATAATAAGTTGGCTGCATCATGTATTAAAATTGATGCATTAAGAAAATTCTTGCTTTAAATAGAAAAAGTACGCAAGCGTAGCATACTTTTTCAACGATTTATACAGAAATCCTTGAAGTATTGGGGATGTTAGCTGCTGCGACTAGTTTTATCACCCACTATAGCCACTTTTGTGTAGCACCACAAAGTAACAATACCTAAAATTTATTCGTCGAAAACTTGCCAAACCAACAACTAATGCAAGTTAAATCTCGCATAAAAGCTCAGCTTGAAAAACAGTTCCACTTTGCTGAGAATGACAAATACTTGGTCGACGTTTTTCTTGTCACTCATTAATGCGCTGAAAATCAGTTGTAATGAGACCTATAGAACCGACTCCAATAACACCATCGCATAAAACAAGTATCATACCCAGAGATGCGACTTAGGGTTTCCTGTAATTCACATGTGGTTCTCGTAGTATTTTTGCTAACTGAAATGGAATCTGAGGCGAAATATCGCTTCAGCTTTCGTCATCAGTTATGTTGAGAGATGAGAAACACGACGTTGGATATGAAACATCAGCAATATGGAGACGGTCTAATTTTGAAAGCGATTGTTATTTTTGTATGAGAAATGTAAGGGGCTGCAGCAATCGAAGCAAGTCAATGAGAATATTGCAGATATAACATATGTGATACAACTATTGAAGGTGAGGAATTAGTTTCGGCTGTATAAATAGAAGAGTGTACATGGTCATCTGGAGAAACGCCGAGAGTAAAGAAGTTTAGTGATCAAAGAAAGAACCATGGCTATTCGTAAAATATCAAGTCGATGAGCTCATGAGAAATTTAAATTTACCAAAAGGTGAAGAAGAGTTTTAGCTATTTTTCTCAAGAGGAAGATATACTAGTTTATTGCAACAAAATCAAAGCGCTTATGAATGAAATGATATGTTTGTATGGAGACTTCGATAGATTTATCAAAACCGGATTGACAAGCAGTACTACAAAAAAGAAATCTGTAAGAGTATGCTTTGATTTAAGAGCATATTCATATTCATTGCACTTAAATGAGCAGTCCAATGTTTTTTTTTCTCCAGTTTTCTGAGGATTTTTCAGCGATTTGCTGAAAAGAGCAATACATTTAATTTTTATTTTAAAATTCCTCTTCTCTAGCGTAGGACAAACCCTTGCTTGCAACTGATAGTCGGCAGACACACATACATCACTTCCATTTACCCAGACTACGCCAATAAAACCTCCCTAACCTATCAATCTATCTAATAGTGTCCGTGTAGTAGTTTCTGAGATTATCTTATATATACAATCAGGTTGACAGAGAAACGCAACTAAGTGGTATAAGTTATATATTAGTACTCTCTAATTCAACAGATGTTGTTCTGCTCTTCACTGCAAGTCACAAAAAACTTCCTGCAATTTCCCTTAGTTACTACACTTTAATTTGAATAATTATTTAACTTATCTGTTTTTTCAGAAACCACTGTAAGGAGTGGAAACCATATGAACAATCAAAATAAACCATAATCTGTTGAAAAAAAAATACGCCAATTTTTCAATTACATGTTGACTAGATTAATAAAGATTCGCTGTTAATCGAAAGTAGACAGAGTATTTGATACTTAAAATAAAGTTATCGTCTAATTTTCAATCTCATAACCTGTTTCCTATCTGACCGTAATAAAACGTAAAAACGTAATGAGAGTTACAATTAGATAATGACCTTTTTTTAGTAATAAAAAGTTGCATTCGATTATATCTGTCATTGTAGAGGAACTATGCCAGTTTCACAATATTAAAAGAAATTCGTGTCAGTTTTTATCGGAAACTAGAACTCTAACACTTAAAAAACTGTAACAGATTTTAAAACGACAAAGTAAGAGGCGTCAGTATGCTCGTATAATTTATTAAAGAATACAATAACGGTGCCTCTCGAGGAACACATTACTATAACCAAACATAATAAAGGAAACAATACGGATGGTGACATGCAAGAATGCGATTTATATTCGTCTAAAGTACAAATTGTAATAAACTGCGGAATATCCATTTATTTATAGTTACTGTGAGAGTGCACAAATTTGCATTACAGCTATAACAGGAAAAGTTCAAACGAATAATTTGTTGCGCTATGATATGTATAACTCTATTGATAATAATATAAGAAAATGTAGAGAGATTCCGGAGAATGTTTTATTTATAAAAGAAAATCAATCAGTGGAATTTGCTATAAAAATATTCTCGTCAGTTTTCTTCATTCTATGTCGCCAGTTTATGTTTTCTGTAGTCTGTATGAAAGCTCTCGCTTTTCCTTCAAGTTCAAATTTTACCCTTTAACGTGTATTCTTTAAAACATTCAAATATAGTTTTCGACAATTTATGAGAATCTTCAGTATTTAATCAATTAATATGAAAATTTGAAAGATTTAGTTGAACAATAATTAATCATTTGGTTTCAATGCTTCGTACAACTACAAACAAGAGATTTCATTTCTCATTGCGAAGCAGCTCCATTCTCCTGGATTTTTTCAATTATATTGTTTTTACTCTACTTAATGTTTGTTATTTTCAACATTTTGTTTTATCTATACGTCGCTGCAAAGTATTAATCTCCTGGGTTTTTAATTATGAAAAGTGGTTGCAATCCATTTTTTTAACCTTTACATTATTATCAACGTCAAGCAACATATAGGAGAATGTAGATAATTATTTTTCAGAAAGATTTATTAATATATTTTGCCTAATTAATTTCACTTAATTAAATTATTGTATTATTAAATTCTTCATGTTTAACGTAATGAACAACTATCATATTACAAATCTTGACAATTTAACATTTTGTTCGTAAATACCTTTATTTTCATTTGTTTCTAGAGAGGAAGAGTCATGAGTTACGCTACCCTCGAAAAAGTGAAATCTCGAGAAATTATTTATACCAATTGTCCCAGATAAAAGCAACTACATGTGGATTTTCGAAACTGTAATAGTTACAAGGTGGCTTAAATGAGAAAAAAGTGCGCTATTCCAATCCCAATCAGGTGCTGTATCCAAATAAAAATTATCTACAAGGGGTTTTCAAAATATCGAGGAAAACAAAAAATTGTGCTTTTCGAAAATTTCCAATATATTCGCCATTTTGTAAACAAATTTGATAGTTTTGTGTTCGCGACTACGGCCAATTGATTGACGTTAACATTTTTTCTAGGCCTTCTACATTTTTTGCAACCATAGCCAACTTTGTTATTTTTATGGCCACTTTATTGGATCTATACGTCATTGAATAGCACATAAAAAGAGTATTACAGGCTTATCTTTGGATGTCAGAAAATGTAAATAAAAAAACAGTTTGTTGTAATAGCTGTGCATCTCTCTATCAAAACTTTATTATTTATTAGGTTCTATCTGTTAAGAGTTTAATATTTTTCAAATTAAATCTGATTTTTTAAGTAACCTAGTTATTAGAGCATTTATTCAATTAAATTAAATATGGGTAGGTATTCAAATTGGGAAAAAGTGGTTATATATTCTTAGAAATAATTTACTTGCCTATTATTCCTTTAAAAAACCTTATCGAAATAGAGTCTATAATGAAAATATTGAAAATCTTGTTTTACAAAGTGTTATCCACAAGCCTCGTATTTAGTTAAGAGAAGATTATTTTCCAATTGGTTCGTAGACAAATTCCAAGAAAATCTTCAATTTCCGCTTAAGGTTTTGCGGTCTGATAAAAGCAGATTTACAAATTGTGGGGTATTTAACAAACACAATAATATGTACTGAATCGATCAAAATCCCTTCTTAAATCTTGAGGTGCGCCATCAAGTAATGTGTGGCTAGGAATCATAAACGGACACGTTCTATTTTACATTTTTGATGATAATTTGACCGCTCCTCCATATCGTGATAGATTACAATACGTCAACCAATCTTTAGAAAATTGATGAACGTGTGGTTGCAGCAAGATGGAGCACCTCCACATAATGCAAGAATCATAATTGTTTTTGGCAATATGGAAATAACTGGATCGGAACTCGAGCTCCGGTTGCCTGGCCAGCTCCGCTGGCCGGACCGTACGCCTCTTGATTTTTGCATTTGGGGATTCTTAAGAATAAAATTTAATGTAGTACTTATAATACTGTGTCCCTATGTACTTGCTTTTATCTGGAACACATGGTATACTACAAATATGAATAAGTCTAGTTGTCCCGACTCCGTTTCGCACAAACATTGGTGTTTTCTTTTGATTAAAATTTAAAAAAACGTAGAACCCAATCGATGCCCACCTCCCGGGTCCAAGTGTAAATCTAAACCTTACAGGGACCTATTCAAATACGCACAAAAATAATCATAAAAAATAATGTATAAAGATATGATTAAATATTTGAACAGGACCAAAATAGTCCTTCAACCCTGCTATCGTATTATTGCTGTTACAACATGGTTCTTATTCGGTTAACTGGATCATTAACACTCGTTAGTTTACAAAACTATGTGGAAATCAGTTGCCTCAAGGGAGAATAATATATACTAATTAATTGTGATATCTCTGGCAGGTTAAGTAACATGAAAATTTTATCGTGACAATCCTCTTTAGTAATTACACAGAACGGTCCCTCTGTGTGATACTCAATCCGATGTCGGTCTTACATCTCGCTTCTACAAATAAGTAACCAGTTTTTTTCTGAAAGTTTTTTCAGTCATACAACTTTATTTGTGTTATTCGTAATCTTAATTTAAACCTTACAGGGACCCTACTATTCAACCCCCCCTGTATACTATAATTGCACTCAATTCTCTAACATTTATTAAAATCATCATTATAATAATTCCATCTCATTATATAACGACCCTGTAATACTGCTCATGGACCACGCAGAATATAAATTTTTGAAACCGGGTAATGTATAACCGCCTAGACCCACCATATTTACTCTTTTTGTTTATGAAATTTTTAATTATCTTCTTAAATATTTGACCTATATTTCAACATTATATATATGGAACTCTTCGTGGTTTACTCTATAAATCATTTCCTTTTCTAACATTTTTATCACCATCCTGTATAACTATAATTCCTCTCACCCTATATTTCACTTAACTATATAAAATAGTTACATTTCCTTCAACCCTGTATATGCTATGTATATTTTTTGCACCACCCGTATTATTGCTGTTACAACATGGTTCTATATAATTATTTTAAGTTAAACTCTTCTCTAATCACGCATGCTTATGCCACCCACGAAAAAAAATTCGGTTAACTGGAATGCCCTGTATAATTATAATATCGATTACTTTTACAAAGAAAACGCTTGTGCCACTTCCAGAAGTACACTAAGTATATAGCATTGGTCGTCTATATATAATTTCAATGTTTTGAGTTTGGCGGCGGCGGCACATTCAGTTGTTTGGCTTGACATTAACGTTTCTGAATGAACCAATATTATAAATTAAGAAATTCTGAAGGTCATCAGTTGCTACTAAACAAAACAAAAATGAAGAAAATCGGTTGAGAAACAGAGGAGAAAACGGTACCTAATCGTTTTGTCTTTGCCTATTTATATATATGCTCAAGCTATTCGATGATGTAAGCCTCAACCTCTTAATAACTTTCCTAAACCAATCTATATTAATTTGCCATCGAAAAAGAGCTATGCAAGCAAGTGCCAATGTCAACTGAGTAGTCATGTTCTGAACCTGAAGACCGTTTTAAAAATCATACACCAAAAAATGTTTGCAAAATGTGATCATCCTGTGGGAGAGGAATAGTTTGGTTTCTTCTTGGGTTTTGGAACCAGAGAAGCACTGTTTTGGGTTTAATATACAACTTCAAAAATGTAAAGATCAAACACGAGATGTTCACCTATGTTTCGTAGAGTGTGAGAAAGCCTTTAATCGAGGCAGCCATACAGAAAAAAGAACTAAAGCAAAAAACACTTCAAGATCACAGAACAAATTCCTGGCAGTGGCAATAGACAAGGGAGAACAATGGACCAGTAGACTGAAGTGGAGGCACTATCTAGGTGCAACTTGGTGCGCTGGACGAATGATATTAAGAGAACTTCCGGATAGATATAGATCCGGGAGACACACGATAGAACCAAATGGCAAAGAATGACGACAGTGTGTGTTCAGAGTAGAAGGCTGATGAGATCAGAATTGAGAACAAAGAGCATCTACAAAAATAGAAGATGAGTTGACTAGCAACGTTCCCATCAGACGAGGGATAAGACGGCTACTACCCTAACTCTTTAATTCTGTAACTATTATTAAACAAATGACGTCGAATTCAAACTTTGAACATAGTAGAATTCACTTTCATTTAGGCACAATTTAGTATCAATAATTCGAGTTCAATTATATAATGATAATTTACATTAATTCATCACATCGGGGATGAATTAGTGGGGACGTCTATTGCGTCGATTTCAACGATATCAGTTTGTACACCTCCAAGACACCTTCAAATAGCTCTTACGAGCAACGGGTATTCAAAACATGAGATCAGGCGAGCTAGTTGCTAAAACTGAAGAAATAACAGAACCATTAAAAGGCATAGCCTCACTGCTCTATATAAAGCATGTAATGGATCGCATTGCCAAGCTTTCATATCATTTTGAAACTAAACAACCTAAGACCTGCCAGACAAAAGAGACTTGTTTTCTATAGCAGGTGTATACCGTATTGCATTCATGTGGTGCAGTGTATATTGGAACCACAAAGCGCAGTAATAATAGCTGCTTGAAAGAACAGAAGTACAACTAGGTGGGAAAAGACGTAGAAATCCGTAGTGGTAGCTCATGCAAATGGAGAAGATCTCTATATTGTTTTTGAGCGTAACCACAAAACAGCTTAGTATCATCGTATGTATCCTAAAAAACAACTTTAATTGATACTGAATTGATTCGGCTGATACTTCATGAAAATTTATAATGACAAATTATCTAAAAGTAATTTCAATTGAAATTCTACTACTTCCATTTTTTATATTAAACTGGTCTACCCCTTTCCATATTTTAAATCTCTTTCTCAAGAACTAACTATAGTATTTCAATATTTACATTCAAGTTTAAATATTTACATTCTATCAAAATTGTAATTCCGGACAATTAACTGGTAAAACGGGATTTTTGTAGGATTGCGTAGATGGATATTCACTGTCAATAGAAGGATTATAAAGGATATTTACATCATTATTGACAGTTAAATAAATTTAAGGAGGGAATTGTTAAGCTGATTGATTTCTAACCATTGTAAAATTTTTAAATTTCTGCCATTATTTCCTGAATGTAATAAGTTCAAAGTTACCTTAAAATTATGTTTTTTTTTGTCACAAGATGTTCGGTGTAATTCAACCTAACACTATTAAAATAAAAGAATAATTAAATATAGTTTCGAAGATATACCGGACATTAGTTAGAACAATCGAACCATGACATAATTAAAACAAAATTGCCAGGGGAGGGTGGAGTACGGTCAGGACTCTTAAAATAGACAGATTTTGATAAAATTGTAGGATATACCAATGTAGGATTTACGAGAAGACAGAAAATCTCATTTTATCAGGAAGGTAACACTACATAACGCCCTTATGGCAAGTAAAAGTCGTCCACTAAAGTGGATGACTGACATCAGGAGTACAACGGGACTAGCACATTTTATGGAAAGATCAGTATTGGAGAACAAGGAGAATAAAACGGGGGTACTATGTTCTGGAATAAACCAGAGACTAATGAATGACTAATGTCTTTTCAGAATCAACCTTTACTTATCCCACTGTATTAATAACTTATACTTCACTATTGTCTTTATAACGGATCTCATGGTCATCACTTGGTAAAATATGTAGATTTTTGGAGATATAATCATCTCGTGGTTTCCATAAAACAAAAATTTGTTCTAATTTGTTAAGTTTAACAGCTGCCAGAAATATTTTAGATCGAACATTACTTCTGACTTGAATTCAATTGTTTTGGTCAAGTTTATAAGTTTATTGACATTGATGAGAAGATACAAGTGATTTACATTATGAGTTTTGTAACATAATTAGGTTACGCATTGCACATTTATAAACCAACAGTTTGTACTATCTTCTCTGTACTCTGCAGGTATCTTTGTTATTAGAATTTACAATTATGAATATTAAACGTATGTGTTTGTAATCAATTTTGGAAGTATTTCCAGGCCTGCGATTCAGCTGAAAATTTTTATATCGATGTTGGTCTGATGACAATGATTTGTTGGGTTCAACCCCCTCCCCCACCCCAAAAAAAAGCTAAACAATATTCACTAAAAACATAACGAAGAGAAGTAATTCAAATCCTTATGCATTTAAATCTATTGTACAAGAGATTATTAATATCATATTACTAAGTAAAGCCTTTTTCTGTAAAGTTTTTTTAAACATTGACTAAACACCCCCTCCCCTCGAAAAACTGGCCTGGCTACTTGTATGATAAAGAGATAATATTACATATGAGAAGCAGTAAAGGTAGATGATTAAGTAAGTTTTATTTATACTAGAAATTAAAAAAGGAAATCAGTTTTATTATTAACTTTTCAATAAGATGATGACATGAAATTTTTAGTGTTAAATTTCGTTTCTTCAGGGCCACCATCAACTTAATAATTTATTAGGAATGTGATTTTGATGATACAATGTCAATATGATTGAAAGACTTATTCATTGATATCTCATAAGTAAAGTAATATACGAAAATTTGTGGCAAAACTAAAAATTACAAATAAAATGACCGAAAGTAACAATTCATTTACAAGCTTTTATTTAATTTCACCTTTCCCAGTAGGGACCTATGTGCCGTCAAATCTGACTTGCTGATCTTGAATGAAAATCGTAAACTCGGCCATCCAATAGTTACAATAAACCATTAAAGAGGTGTAAATGTAGCTTTCAGTTATAAACAATTGAACACTAATTTTGTAATTATATTTTGATGGTATATTTTCACTCACCATTGAAACAATAAGGTGAGTAAAATGGTTTTCCTGAAATGTTGGCAAAACTATGGGTCATAAACAAATAATGTACAAACAGTTCTTCGTTATTATTATAATTTTGTTAAATTCTATCAAAATATCTTTATGAGTTTTCCAAAGCTTCAGAGATGTGCGAAATTTGACCAGTGCAAAATCCTATTTGCTTTATTTAAAAATAGTTAAATTTGTAAACGGAAATTATCTTAACCCAAATCCTACCGAAAAAAATTGTTTAAAAATGTTCAATTCAATAATAAGTACAGGTAAAAATTTAGAATAACTATCATCTCTTGTAATCTTTGATAAATATGTTAATATTTTTATTTCCTTTTAACTTTTTCATATACTATTAAGCTGTATACACATTTTCCCAGAGGGATGTATGCAACATATTCTTTTACAATTACATTCTTACCCTCCGGTCTTTCTTCAAATGTTATTCACACCTGGCTGTCGCGCTTCAAACCTCCACAAAAATAACTTACCTCGAAACCCCTGTATGTCATTACAAACCACTAAAAATGCATTTTGTGCGTTTCTTCAATCAACGTTTAGTTAAAGTATCAACAGTAATGTGCTAACTTAGCTACTGAGAATGTCGGATACGAGCTCATCAGAAGCCACTAATTCTAATTGTAGTGATAGCGAACGTAGAGAGGTAATATTATTTTTTATTAAATTCCAGAACGGTTTGAATGCTCTCCATCTTGCTTCGAAAGATGGGCACATCGAAATTGCACGGGAACTGCTGAAGAGAGGTGCTATTGTGGATGCTGCCACGAAAAAGGGCAACACAGCTTTACATATTGCTTCTCTTGGTAAGTACACATTCCATATTAACAATTTGTATAATTTTTAATTTAATACTGTAATAACAAAATTTTTAATCATTGAATAGTATTTATCATTGACCTCTTTTAGGCTGAAATTTATATAAAAAAGAGTGGGTCAAAAAAATTATTAAAAACTATAAAAAACTTAAAAATTTCAACTCAGAACCTAATAGTTTTTGCACAACTGCTTCTCTAGTTCAAAATTATGTTAATTCTTGCAAATTTGGAATAAGGGCTTATTTGATAAGGTTTAGAAAAATATCCAAAAGTTTTAAACCCATACATAAGCAAATGTAAAAGTTAACAGATTAAGATTAAAAGTGTGAACCTATCGTAATGGCATAAGCTTTCCACCGTAAGGAATTTATGATTTGTGCTTCTGATCCTTTGTAAAAAGCGTTTTCGTTACTCCGTAAGAATATTGTAAAGAACTCAAAAAACACATTTATTAATATTGCTAGATTTTATTTTATTATTCATACAAAAATATGAAACGAAACAGTTTTTCATGCTATTTTTGCAATTTTGATATTAATATTTTTGACATTTTAAATAGTTGACAATTTCCAACGAGGTTTTAGAAACCCTGGAACTGAAGAAAATATATTGTCTTGCATGTTAGGTTCTCAACTGCTCATCTTTACACACTATGGAGAACATTCCATGTTTTTATTTTGTATAAATTAGGTTCTACTTTGTGCGCCAGTCAGGGTTTGTGTATGTTATTTGTTCATTTCGTATTTCTTTGGTCAAGTTTTATTATTGTTTGTATTCATTGATTGAACCTTCAGGGCCACAATAATACTTGTATTCAGACAATTTCATTTTCAGATGTTGTAAACATTCAAACGCCTTTAAGAAGCATAATACACCCAACAAACCAATTTTGAAAGTAGTAGTAATCTTGTAACGTTTTAAGATGAAAAATTTTGTGAATTGTTACATCTATGTCAGTTTCAAACCGATAAAGCTTATAACGGGTGTTTTTTTTTTAGGTATAGAACTTTGAAATGGAATAAAACAAGGATATATTTTTTAAATTGTCATGAAATTTAATTTATTCGAAAGAGAATCTTCTGGCATTATAATTTGAATGTCTAAGTGCTTCTTGGGAAATAACACCACAGTTTAAAGAAAATTGCTGTATATTCCAAACGTTTCGGGGTCTAGATCAGACCCCGTTGTCAATGGTTAAGAAACTACAGATTAAAAAGGCACAATTCTAAGATGTAAATTAAAATATTTGACAATTTAATTTAGTCAAATCCCTCTAGCTCCTTTGTTTTTGATTTTATAAAAAACTAGCCGTTACCCGCGGTTACACCCGCGTACGGAATGTTCAAACTTCGCAAAAAGAAATAACTTATAAAACATATGGATTATCCTAAATAAGAAATTTTCTAACTTGTTTAAAGCACTCTACTTAACTATAAATCCACCAATCCCGAATATATTTCACCCAAACTGCAAGTACTTAAGGGCGACCCTATATTACAATTTTATTCGACATTTTTTAATCGCTTTGAATAACTTTCTGTAACCCTACTTCACCCTATATTGCAACCATCCTGTATATGCTGCTGTTTATTTATCACCCAATATAACTTTTTGAACACCTGAATATAACTCTTCTCTACCCTATATTTCAGCTATGCACCTGTATAACAATTATTTCTGATATTTTGTGAACCAACTTTTAAAGTACAATTTCTCTTTACCCTATATTTTAATCACCCTTTATATGCAACTTTTTCTAACAATGTGTTAAACACATTCTAATACTATAATCTTGCTTCTCCCCATATTTCAGAGATTCCATATAATAGAATACAACTGTTCAAGGTCTACCCTATATAACAATAATTTTTTAACTTTTTTAGATCCACCCTGATAGAAATACCGGTGGAACCCTTGGAGTGTCACAAATTTAAAAACACAGTTTTGCACCCTAACACCAAAATTTATTTAAACACTCACCCAAACTGCAACTGCTTATTGGCCAGCCTATATAACAATTTTATTCAACATTTTTTTAACCGCTTTGTATAACTAAGTCTACTTCCATCTACATTAAAACCATCCTGTATACACTGCTGCCAATTTGTCAAACTTATTTTTGAACCACGCTGTATAATCATAATTTTACTCTACAAAATATTTCAACCACCCTGTTGTGCATCTGCTAAGGGGCCACCAAATATAACATTTCTTAAACACTTAACTATAACTGTGGCCCACTCACTAACTTATATATGCAACTGCTTATGGACTTCGCTATATAATATTTTTGAACCACAATTGAAAGTATAATTTGTCTCCACCCTGCATTTCAACGACCCCTTATATGCATCTTTTTCTAACATTGTTTTAATCACACCGTATGAATTATATATAATTTTACTTCGATACATGTTTCGGATATTACATACAAAGCTCATGTTCTACAAAAAAAATATCCAACCTGTTTAACTATAATTCTACTCCACCCGCTATTTCAACCACTTTGTATATTCAACTACTTATCGGTCACCCAGTATAACATTTTTTTGTACCACCCTGTATAACTATAAATCCATCAATGCCCAATATATTTCACCAAAACCCCAACTGCTTATTGGCCATCGTATAAAACATTATTTTCTGCCTGTTTCTGAATCACCTTGTATGTATTACAACTACCCTGTATACTCTACTGCTTATTGGTTAACCAATATAACATTTTTTAAATAATTAACCATAACACTTCTCCAGTCCATAATTCAACTATCCTATCTTCTCAACTTACTATGAACTACGCTATTTCATAATTTTTCCTCATATTTTTTCAAGGACATTATAAAGTATAATTTCTGTCTACACTTCATTTAAACCACCCTTCATTTACAAGTTTTTCTAACCTTGTTTGAATCACACTGTATAACTATAACTTTACTGCGCCCCATGTGTCAGGTACTCCATATATGCAACTGCTATATAACAAAATTTTTCTAGCATTTTTACCCACCCTGTATAATTATAACTCTACACCACACTATATTTCAACAACCTTTTATATGCAACTACTTATTTGCCACCCTTGTATCCTTAGAATCCTACCCCACCCTATACTTCAACCATCTGGTAAATGGAACAGATTGTAGATCATTACATTACTTATTTTTTTAACCCACCTGTATAGCTGTAATTATACTCGGCGACATATTTCACCTATCCTATATATGCAAATGGTTGTGGATATAAAACATGTTTTTAACCACAACACAAACTATTATTCCACTCCATTTTATATTTCAAACACCCTGTATAAACATCTCCTTCTAACTAACATTTTATTATGAACATAATTCAAAGATCCGAACTACTTACATAACACATTTTTTTATCCAAACTGTACAAATATTCTACCCTTTTTCACCCAATTGGTAGGTATATGGAACTGTTTATGACCCAATTAATATAACTTTTTTAGACCACCCCATGTAACTAATTCCACTCTCCCTTATTTCAACCACTTTTTGTATATATGCAGCTGCTTATAGGACACCAAATATAACTTTTTTTTAAAAAATTTTTTAAATCCATTTAATTCTACTCCGCTCTAAGTTTCCTATAATAGAGAACACCCTGTAAAATGACGCTCGTTATATCAGTTGATTTGTGTTATTCGAAACATTTACATTGGCACACCTTCTGAATTTTGAATAAAAGCTAAGCTGATGCCAGTATCTACTATTTGGTGCGTACGGTGGAACCAATTGAGTAATTGTATTACCCAACATGGTAGAAGTTTTTTCGCTATATCTACCGTTTCTGTCAATTTAGAGATAAAGTGTCTACCAGATTTTAAGTCAAACTATAGGGTTGCAACAAAAAAAGATTCAGAAAAATCAGTTCAGTGGTTCTTACGTGATGCCCGAACAAACAGACAAACAGACAAACTTTATAATAAGTATAGAAGTGTAAATATCAAAATTGAAGGGAATTGTATCCCGAATATGATTGTCATGTCCTCGTTTGCGTGACAGCTCTCGTTTTCGAGATATGACACAAACTTATCTTTTTTTGAATGGAAACCATAGTTGGCTATATCCTCAAAAAATTGTACATTTTAGAGCTTTTCAACGATATAATACTCGATATAGTTATTCATAAAAATAACGGAGTTATGGATGCTTTTCTCTCTTATTTTTACTTTCAACGAAGGTAGCCATGAAAAAGATTGTTTTCACTTTGACGTTTCCTCATTTGAGAGTAATTCCATTAATAGTGCTGAACTGACAGTCGATATTGACGAGTTTTTGTGATAAAATGGAATAATCTAAGGAAGAAAAACTGAATATGGTGGAATGTTATATCATATGCCATAAAAATTCAGTTCGTGCAGCTGAGGAATACTTTCATAGATATTTTAATCGTCGTCAACTTGCTCTATGTACATTTAAGAGGCTTTTCGATAGTTTATGCAGATATGGATTTTTTACTAAACCATCAAAGGAACGTAATCAAATTAACGAAGCAGCACAAATAAATGTTTTGGTAATGGTAAATCAAAATCCATCTACATCAACTCGTGAGATTGCGGCACATGCAGGCACATCTCAACGAACTGTAGTTAAGGTACTGAAAGCGCACAAGTTCCACCCGTACAAATTTTCAATTTCTCAAACATCACACCATCCTGGTGACGAACATCGACGTATTTTGTTTTGTACATGGTTTAGAGACATGTGCTTTGATATTCCACAGTTTCCATTAAAGGGTTATGGTCACATGAAACTAGATTTACTAACTGCGGTATGTTCAATAGACACAATGAGCATATCTGGGCTGAAGAAAACCCTTTCCATGTAGAACAAAGACGACCCCAGATAAAATTTGGTTTTAATGTTTCGTGTGGTATCATAGGGTCTACTATTCTGGGGCCTTTTATCTATGACGAATCACTTACTGGGGAGCGCTACTTGCAAGACATGTTGCATAATTTGAATTTGAGAACTCGTTTAGAAATTGAGTGGTTCCAATATGATGGAGTACCTGCTCATAACTCGTTATTAGTAAGACAACACTTAGATAATATCTATCCAAACTCTTGGATAGGAAGAAATGACCCAGGCGAATGGCCACCCCGGTCTCCCGATTTGGCAGTTATAGACTTCTATTTATGGGGTGCGCTAAAAAATAAAGTATACAAAAGAAAGTATGAGACAGTTGGTGACCTAAGGGAAGAGGTATTACAAGCAATTGAAGAAATTGATATGAAGAAAGCGGTAATGTCAATCTTAAAAAGATGCAATTTTTGTCGTCTAAATAATCATATTCGGGATACAATTCCCTTCAAGGGCGGCTGCAGGTTGGGACCTTTCCGGACTACTTCGTATCCGAGATCGTCGGCTAGGTCATTCTCCGCTTGGTCTGCTCTCCGTGGCGTCTGAAGTGGAAGTGAGCTCCGATATGTGCGCGCCGCTATTTATGCTATCTCCCGAGTCCCCTCCTATTTCTTTGCCCCGCCTCCTATTGTGTTGAAGGGGCGGTGCCATTTGTTTTGATTGGGTGACACCATTGCGTTGTCGCAAATTGTACCGATGACGTGGTTCTGTTTGTACCGATGGCGGCCGCAGATGTTCGTTAGAAGGGTGGGCGTCCTGATAGCTACGAGTGACGGAATGCAACGTTGTGGTATTGTTGCGCTCTCTTTTAATTTGTTTTTCTTTTCCCGTAAGATGTTCTTCCAGGCTTGATGCAGGTGCATATTTCTCCTTTGACAGGCAACTTTACAGACAGGTCGACGGTGCACCTATGGGCTCGGCGCTCTCACCAGCGGTGGCAAACCTCTTCATGTCTTATTTTTCGAAACGGCCCTTTCAAACACAGCCCCCTGAAACCAAAAGATTGGCTACGATACGTAGACGATACCTTGATAGTGTGGCCTCATGGGGATACGGAACTCAGCAATTTCCTACACCTGGCAAACTCTCTACACGAAAGGACCCAATTCACCATGGAGATGGAAGAAGATGGTTGCCTTCCTTTTCTGGTACAAACAGAACCACGTCATCGGTACAATTTGCGACAACGCAATGGTGTCACCCAATAAAAACAAACGGCACCGTCCCCTCAACACAATCGGTGGCGGGGCAAAGAAATAGGAGGGGACTCGGGAGATAGCTTAAATAGCGGCGCGCACATATCGGAGCTCACTTCCACTTCAGACGCCACGGAGAGCAGACCAAGCGGAGAACGACCTAGCCGACGATCTCGGGTACGAAGTAGTCCGGAAAGGTCCGAACCTGCAGAAGAAGAGGATAATGCCAAGTGAGATTTTGGCGAAACGTCAGGCGACCGTTCCTTTACAGGGACAAAACTTTCAACGGACGAACACCCGGACCATCAAGAGAGATCGATGGTAAAATGACGACGTCTCGGCAGAGTCACATCTGCCCTCTATATATATATATATATATATATATATATATATATATATATAAAGATATATCTATATTTCACCCTGAACCTAGCTTAGTACATATGCGAACCGACCTTAACTTAATTTATTTTGACGTATTTTATATAAGTATGTAAAAAACCTTTTAAATGACATGTTTTATTAAAAATAATAAATGTAAAATATAAATTCAACTGCCAATTTTGAATTCCTTAAGTAGGCACTAGTTTTGTACCCAGGGGCCCCCACTAGTTTATTGCCCAGGGGCCCCACCATTTTTGTACCCAAGGGCCCCCACCAACTTATAGCCGGCCCTGCATTGACTGATGGCACATGTTTTACCACCGATCCATTTTCTGCTGTTTGGTAAGGGTGAGTGAGGAACCATTTCGAACGACCTCATTTAAACTCAGCCACCCAATATTTTAGTGTTAGAAACGAAGAAGCAGATTACCTCACAGCATAATCAAGTTCCGCTTTGGTATTAGTTTCTTAAAATAAATATATTGTATCGCATAACTATGCACTTTTTTGTGATAGCGCTATCAGACTTCTACCTTCGCTATTTTCGGGGTACATCTGGGACTATCCTCCTATTATTTATTCAATTGAGTTCTCTAGATCTACCTAGAACTAAGAATATATAGTATCTAGCGTATTCCTTAGAAAATTAAGACTTTGGTAATATGGATTTATTATTGTTAGTACAATTTAAGGATGCTATTTATTAAGTTGACAGCCAAATTAATCTTGATAGTTTTCTTTTTCAGCATTGGTCTCAATAGCATTTCTTTTTCTTTAAGGTGTTGGGTCCATTATTCTTCTGTAATGTTATTTATTGGCATGAGTTCATTCATATATTGTCTCAGCCTTTTATGCATTTTCTTTTCATTGGAAACCAACATGGATTATGTCAACTATAGCATGTATCATGGAGACTAGGGGTAAGAAGTCCATGAAGGATAGGTCTTAGTATGAGTCTCTGACTAGAAAGTGTCCGTAAATCGAATTAATAAAGAGGTAACAAAAAATAAAATACTAAATTTGTAGCAAAATTATTTGGGTTTGCCTGAAACTCGAATCACTATTTACAAAGAGAAATGTCCCAATATTTGTTATGGAAACGCTGTGGAACGTTTGATCTGTCACAAATGTATAAAAACACAGTTTTGCACCCTAAGGTGTTAGGTGAGTTTTTCCATTGGGTGTTCTGTAGTGGTACATGTGTTTTTAGTTCTTCGTTTTTTCTCCTGTTAACTTACATCAATGATATCGCATTTGATTTTTGTTAGATCTTGTTAAGGGCGTACCGGGGGCGGACCGGACCTGAAAAACCTGCGTGAGCCATTAAACCTTAAATTTTCTGTATTGCCCCCCTGGACCAAAAAATTTTCTGAATTGTCCTTCTTAGTAAGACTTTTTTTCTAATTTGCCGCTCCCTATACATTTCTAGTTAGATTCAACAGTCAGATGTTGCCAAATGTAGTCTTGTCGAATTTTCACGTACCTGTATATCCTGGTGGCACACGGTTTCCCTATATAAAACTGGATGAATTTGTTTGGAAGCTGTTTTCACTGGTAGTTGTTGGTGGTTGTTGCATTTAACTCGGTTCACTATATCGCTCTTTTTGTATATCTGAATGATTGCGTTAATCGCCACTATTCTTTATAAACTATTGTACTGCATTGCTATTGAGATAGAAAAAAGTTATAAATCTTACTTTATTATTTATTTAACAGACTTCATAGGAAATTATTGCTGTTTATACATAACCATATTTCAATTTTCAATTTTATATATCAGTGGGATGAACAGAAAGTTCACCTTTACGCGTATGAATTAGCTGGAATAGTTAGTATTATAATGAATAAATCAAATTATACATAGAGTCTACTTCATTTTGCTTTCCATAGCGCCAAAATTAACCAACAAATTGGTCTCTTTGACGATGCGAGTCGAGTTAGCCGACAAAGACTACGGCACTGATTAATTCGGGAATTTAAAGGACTCATTGCACATAGTAATAGCAGCTAATTTATTTTGATGGGAAGATTTAATGAGTTGGAAAGAGCTTTTGAATATGCCAAAAAGCAGCAAAGTCAACAATCAAGTATGTAAACGGTTTTGTTTCTGCTCATTCGCTCAAAAATAATGGTTATTTGCCTTCTAAAAATAATTCCGTAATTTATTTTGAAAGGAAAGCTTCTTAACGGGGACCCCCACTTATACACGTGAAATGACTTGTTAAACGAAAATTTTCGCTAAATAACATCTACACCGCGACTTCGACACCCCTCAAGGCGAGTACAAGATTAGTCCATAAGGGGTCGGAAAAAACAAGTCTCTCTGTGTAAGGCAAGTGCCAGTAAAGTCCACTTAACAAATTATTCAGTAATAAACTCATATACAATGACCATACAAAACGTTTTACAATATTTCATACTATTGAAAGACACATTTTTCATATTTCAAAACTCACGAACTACAAAAAAACTTCTTTGTAATTAGAAAAATGTGTATTTATAATAGATTTCTGTGATTAGCAATGTCGGTGTAAAATATTTGAATTATTGTTATTCGCTTCGAGGACTAAAATTCGAAATATGTCTACATAAAAGATTAATACTTCCTAATAATAATAAGCCACCCATCTTAAAATCAGTAGTCAGATGTACTTTTTAGTCAAAAAGAAGAAAATGCCTTGTGGCGATTTCGTTGATCTCTCACTTTAACAAATGCTTCAATTAATATTCACTCTTTCAGACTGTAGCTAAGATTTTTGCTTTACTTATAGGCAGGTTCAGATCTCTAATTTTATCAGGAAATTATCATCGATGCTATTAAGCTGTTAGAATTTTTTAATGAAAGTATTTATTCATCTCTGTAAGAAGAGGAACAAAAAAGTATATCTGAGGCACCATAAATCTTGGGTTCACTCCTTATTCTTGGTACTGCAATTTTTTTTCTCACCTGTGCCAAAAGAAATATTTTGAAAAATCAAAAAACTATCAAATGCACCTAATATTGTATCTTATCACCTTTTCATTAGCAAGCTCTATATTTTAACTTGACGTTGGAAGATTAAAATAAATCTCTTAGGCTTCACAAAGTTTTGTTGTATTTATTTTAATCAGTGTACACACTATGTCACTGGCACCACCACCCCCACCCCAAGCCCCTTCTCTTGGATATTAAAACATGTTATAACTTTTTCAGTCATTCAAACCATTCAATATTTACTTATCACTCTAAATTAACAAAAGCAGATTTTATTATTTATTTTGAATATAAGGAAAAATAGTAATTATATTATAAACTAAAAAAAAGGTTTGGTTGGCCTGTGTTTACTACTTAAATAACTTCATACAATTCTTACCTTGTTTAACTCACTATTATTTCACAGCAAAAACGCCTTTTATTTATTGCAACATGATAACGACTCCATAACACATTTTATAATAGTTCTAATGTGTTTTTGTCTTATCTACATGATTCGAAAATAATTCTTTACTTATTTTTCCAGCTGGTCAAGAAGAAATTGTGAGACTTCTGGTGCAAAATGGTGCTTCGTTAAATGTACAATCACAAAATGGATTCACACCACTTTATATGGCAGCTCAAGAAAATCATGATGGTTGTGTTCGGTATTTATTATCAAAAGGAGCTAATCAAGCTTTAGCCACCGAGGTAAGTAGAAACTCAATTTAAATGAAAAGTTAAATAATTTACTGATTTATTTTTCTCTGAAATTTAAGTGGTATACATGATAGTGATTGATCAGGATATGCACAATCGGCAACATTTGCACGTTTGTAACATTTGACTTTAAATCTAGTGCACTTTCAAAGATGAATTCTCTTTCTGCATCGAACTCGACTGGTAAATATGAAACGTTAAGTTTATCAATTTACACAAACTGTGGAGCATTACAAACTCACTTTTCTACATCCACAGTTCGCACTAGAGCCAAAGATAGCAAACTATTACGGATATATTTGTCAGCTTTAGGATCATGTTCTGTAACATGTACCTTCATTCTATAAGTTCTCAAATTTTTTCCTGTCCAAAGTTAGATCTAGAAGTAACTATAGGTTTTCTGCACTTGACTGCACCTGTAAGATCTGCAATAAAAGGTCTATATACGTAATTTTCCATTTTATGTCTAATTTTGAAACATTGAAACACTGCAGATTACGAGGACTGCCTTTTGTATTTCAGGATTAGAGAACAAAAACAAATATTAATCATCGAAAATCGCTTTATTGTTTTTCAAAATATTTCCCATGAAGATCTATACACTTTTGCATGCGTTTGAACCAATTGTCGAAGCACTTTATCCACTATAATTGAGGTATCTCCAAAACATGCATTCTGAACGCAGCAACCGCTTCTTCAGGTGTCGAAAAACGTTGACCTCTAAGTTTGTTTTTTACGTACGGGAATAAAAAGAAGTCATTTGGTGAAAAGTCAGGACTATACGGGGGATGACTCATCAAATCGATGTTTTGAGTGGTCAAAAATGCAGTTGTTTGAGCCGATGTGTGAGAGCTCGCATTGTCGTGGTGAAGAGTGATCCGTCTTCGGCGGTTAGTTTTCCTCATTTCTTGGAAGACAACTGGCAAACAAATGGTTGTGTACCACTCAGAATTGACTGTTCTGCGTTGTTTTAGTGGTACGGTTGCGACATGTCCAGTTTTTCCGAAAAAACAGGCGATCATTTGCTTGGAAGTGCTTCGTGCGCGAACAACTTTTGTTGAATTCTGCTCATCTTGGAAACACCCATACAGTCGACTGCTGTTTACTTTCAGGCTCATACGTGTAAATCCACGATTCATCACCTGTCACTATGTCATAAACGTGTTTTGAACCACCGCGATCGTATTTTTTGAGCTTTTCTTTCGACCAATCGACACGAGCCTTTTTTTGAACGAATGAGAAATTGTGTGGGATCCAACGCGAACAATTTTTTTTGAAATTCAAATGTTTATGCAATATTTAATGTATGTTGGTCCCACTAATGTATAAGGTTGACTCAATCTCACGATAGGTCACATGACGATCTTGCAATATCAGTTCGCGCACAGAATCAATGGTTTCCGGAACATCAACTGTTTTTGGACGACCTTCACGAAATTCGTCTTAGAGCGAACTACGACCTTGATTGAATTCACCATACCATCGATAAACAGTGGTCCTTGATGGAGTTTCATCGCCAAAAATTAAATTAAGTTCATCCATGCACTCTTGCTGACTTAATCCACGTCGAAAGTTGTAAAAAATAATCGCACGAAAATGTTGACGATTTAATTCCATTTTTTGGCCGAGATGAATCCTTTAAGTTACTGTAAACAACACATAACGCTCGACGAGCGTCGCTCGTATGTCAAAACGTTCTGAGTACGTATAACCTCAAAAATGTCAAACTTTACGATAGAGATGTCAGTTGTCAGATTGCAACACTAGGATTGTCCAATCCAAATATAAAAGGCAGCCCTCGTACTAAAAGAAGACATTCAATATTCATATATTATGTCTGGAACGTTTTGAGGATTTCGAGTTTTGATTCTCAACATAGTGCTGATGTAATGTCAAAAGCAGTAGAGGCATGCAAAAATCAAATATGTTGTTATTTAACTTGAGTATTTTTATTCTCTTCGAGATGTCATTTTTGTACGCGAGACAAGATATTCATATAATGTTTCTGATCAGGAATGTACTCTCGAATGTCGTTCTTTACATCTCGCATCGAGGATTTTTGTCCAAACAGATGAATACATTCGTTTATTTACATTTCCTTTTGTATTTTTAAACAACATTCTTGTTGATGAATTTGCCTTATTAAAGTAACACTCTTCGTCAAAGTGACGGCATAATATTGTATTCAGGTATATACCTGCCTATCCAAGCAGCACTTTACTGTTAAAAAACGAAACATGTAGAATATTCGTTCTACTTAATCCTACGACAAATATATTTTTTAATGTAGGTATATGTATGTGTATGTGACCTAGAGTCATTTTTCTTTTGTAATAATTATAATAATAATCGAAGACTTGCGACTTCACATTTTTTCTTCATTCTGCTGCTTCTCAGTGACAAATTGCTAGATAACCATTTTTTGTTAACTGTCGTCCAAGCTTTTTTTGTTCTTGTATGTATCTAATTTATCTGAGCCTGCATTACTTCAGCAAAATAATGGAATTCTTCGTTTAAGTAAGCTGCTACTTGAAACTGCATATTAGCAAAACCTCACCCCATAATATTTCTTCAAGCATTCCAACCATCAAAAATTTTAAAGCCAGTCAAGTCAAGATTCAAACCGGTACTTAACTTAATGCATGCTGACACCTATTCAGTTATGTCAACTATTCTATATATACTTTTTGCGTTTCATTCATCAAACTGTAGCAATGGCGTATTTCGTTGGGTGCAAAGTCTTCTATGATATTTTCATTTCAACAGGAGAAATTCAGTATATAAATATTAAGAAATTACATTTTTAATAATAAACATCACAATGTAAACACCAAAGTGTCAGAATAACATTGTGCTTATAGTATATCTAATATAAACACCACAAGTTCTAATAAGTCGTTCGTTATTAGTATTGAACATTATTTATGGTAGTCAGAGCAAAAACTAGTTTGCTTATGTTACTCAGTTTCGCATTTGATTGTGATTAATCTTAATTTTGATGGATGCAATTGCAGTTTGTGGCTTTGGGGCATGCTATTTATCCAAATATATGCTGTTTATTGGAGTTCGATTTTGTGATAACGTTTTGGAATAAATTTATAATTATGTACCTACCGTTTGAGAAGCCCCACATGTTCTCTATGCTATTGAGTTTCTCGGCCATTGTAAAACTCCAATGAACTGGCACACTTATTCTTTCCTTAATGTCAAATCCTGCATAAAAATATATTCATTCTCAACAATTTATCGAGCTTGACAGGAGCCATGTTTCTATTACATGCTTATACTGTTCCTGTCTCAGGATCTCTTCCACGGCACAAAGTATTATCATAAATCCCAGACCACGGCATGACCCAATCCTCTTCACGAGACAGTCAGCATAGAACTGCGTCCATGAACGAATGAACTTTTGTCAACCAAAATCTAAAATGTTGATATGTGTAAAATATAAAAAAATATGTTCTACTGCGTATTTACGAAGACAAATAAAAAAACACCTATGTCAAATACTAAACTAAAGAATAATACAAATATTCTTGCATAATTATTTTATCATTAGTGTTGCAATCATGTTTATAAAAATGTAGCCAATGAGATTTCAGGGGAAATGGGGATTGGAAGGATCCTACTTCACTGTACACCTATTATCGGGCGTACTATGTACTAAGTCTACAGCCAATCCGTCTTGTCCTTTTGATGTTTTTGGACGTATACGTACGTTCAATGCTGGGCGTGGTGTACCCTTTTAAGGCATTTTCAGTAAGCTTGTTTTCGTCAATTTTCTTAAAGAAATACTCCATGGAATTGTAAAGTTATTAATATCTGTTTCTCTCTGCATTTTCTTAGGAGCGCGCACTAATAGATTTCGGAAAAAAAAATCTATAAAATCAAATATCTCAACTTTGGCCAGACATATTTTAATGAAATTTTGAGAAGGAATAGCTTACAACTTTCTGGTTCTAGAAAATATCACGTGACTCAACACAAAATTATACAGGAGTCTCAAAACGTTACGGAATCACTTAATTTGAGGGATCAAATACTATATTTATATATATATATATATATATATATATATATATATATATATAAAACTCCCATAACTCAGTTTAAATGGTATTTCAAAGGTCAGAAAGGTTTATTTTGGAAAAACAAAAAAATATTACAATTGCGATAATTTTTGATGATATTCATACACAAAAATAATAATAGCAGAGTGGAGTCTGCATTCATTAATTATCCATGGTACCATTATTTTACATATTTTTATAAATTAATTACCTAATAAATTAATATATAAATAAACATATATATATATATATATATATTTTTTATTTTATTATGCATTACTTCTTAAAGTAAATTCAAGAAAGTATGAATAAATTTATTGATAAATGCAAATTAATTCTATATTTGATCGATTATTGTAAAAATCAGTTATGTGAGTGCCGAACTCTAGGCCCGCGAAATAAATTATTATTTTACTTTACTTTACTTTACGCCAGTGAAAACATATTTTTGTATTGTTAGTTTTTATAAAACTACGATTACACTTCACTCAAAAAAAAATGATTTGCTAGTGTGCGACGAGAAAAAAGAAATTATTTTATGCCAAATACTGTTATTTCGACCACTTTAGAGCCACAATTTTTTCAGAAAGTGCTTTTTTAAATTTTGTAACGTAAAATATAATTTAATCTTTTAGGTAACAACTTGTTGATTTTTCAAGGTAAAAAAACTATGAAAAAACAAACTTTTTGAGAAAATTATTCGACATGACAATAATTTGGCACCAACCACACTTCAGGCATTCATCGCACGTACATACTTAGGATGGCCAAAATCAGTTTTAACGTGGTCAAGTTATATCAGATTACATACAACATTTTCTTATTTTCATTGAGTTAAAATATCAAAAAAGAAAAAAATAAAGGTTTGCGACTTCCTATTTCTCGCCAATTTGTCTAATTTTATATGGATTTTACATAAAGTAAGTTTCATGAAAAGAAATTTTAGATGAAATATTGAATTGTTTATTTGGCCTGTAATCCACCTTAAAAATGCAAAATAATGAAAAAAATAATTTTGTCCAAAAGAACATTCAGTTAAATAAAAGTTTGTAAATGAAAAATATATAAAAGTGAAAGGGCGTCCTAGATGCCAAGTCTTATTAGACATAAGGAGGTTTTTATAGATGAGGAACAAATAGACAAAATCAAATATATCAACTTTAGACAAAAGAAGTTGAATAAATTTTTGAAAGTGAACAGCGGTTTAAAGACTGCCAGAGACACGAAAAATAAGAAAAAGAACAAAAAATATAATAAAATAATCATATTTCTGTGGTTCAAATTTGTTGTCTTCCCTTCTTATTCATAAATTTTAATTCAAGTCACGAGACAACCTGTAATTTTTTTCTTACACCTAGTTGTCAGTTTTTCACTTTCAAAAACTTATTATACATTTTTCCATTTTTAATAAAAAAGGCGGTTTTGATATTAGAACGTATATAAAGTAGGCATCAAAATGGGCAGAATGACTGGGCGTCCATTATAAATTTAGTTAATTCAGCTAATTTAGCAAAAATCGCGAATTCAGTGCTCCTTGTGCAAAATGCAAACACTGCTACCTTTTAATCAAGCGAGCAGTGAAAAGTGCTTCTTCAGTGCTCTTTGTATATCAATTACAAATTAACTGCTAACTTGATCAGCAAGTAATATCTTTGAAAATTATACAAAAGCGAAATCGTCTAAAAGTAATAAGTGCTCAATAATTCTTTATGAAAAGGAAAGAACGAATTTTTTTTTTATTTTCATGCGATAAGCTCATTTCACAGAATAAAGAAAAGTTTGAAAGGTCGAAAATCGGGAACGTTCTCAAAAAGTGCTGCCACTATATGGGAAGAAAATAGAAACAACTTTTTTTCTATTTCATGAACATTTTCATTGAAAAATTAATATAAAAGTGCTCGATGCTGCCAATAAGAGAAAAGAAGTAATAAAAATTTAACCTCCATTTTTAAAGTGCTCGTTTGACCTTCATAGCATCTTACACCGTCAAAAAGCGCACTGAAAAAGCAAAATCTTTTACAAATGATCAATCCAGGATACTTGATGAGAATGAAGAGAATATATTTTTTTTATTTATTATCAATAAGCTGCTCATTTCAAAATGAGAAAATATTTTTCATTGAGTGATGAAGAGATCACTAATCTTAAACATGACATAGGAATTAAGTGCTCAATAAGTTGTAACAGATTTGCTTTTTCAGTGCTCCTTTTTATTATAAGGATCAAAGAACTTGTTTCAAAAAATAGAATAGTTACTTTTTGCTTATATTGGCCACATTGCGACTTAATCTATGATTTTGATCTCTTCAATCTATTCAAAGGAAAATATTTTTCTCATTTTGTCATGAAGTTTAGTATAATAAATAAAAAAAAATATTCTCTTCATTCTCACAAGTAAACTTATCGAGCACTTGGTACTCAATATTTGTAAAAGATTTTGCTTTTTCAGTGCTGCTTTTTGACGGTGTAAGATTAGATAAAAGACTTGAGTCAAAAATGGAGGTTAAATTTTTTATTACCATCTCTTTTCTCAATAAATCGAGCACTTTACCCATGAATTATTCATGCCTGAGTGAACTTTATTTTTATAATATTAAGTTCTAGAGACGAAGTAAGTTTAATGCATGAAATAGAAAAAAAGGTTTCAACGTAGTTTCTTCCCAATATAGCAGCACTTTTTGAGAACTTAATTTCTATATCTCCCGATTTTCGATCCTTTCAATCTACTCTAATTCAGAGTAATATTTTTTTGACTGTGAAATGAGCAGCTTACTTAAAAAAAAATCTCGTTCTTTCCTTTTCATAAAGCCAGCAAGATCACTTATTACCCATACTTCTTTAGAGATTTCGCTTTTGTAGTACACGAAACTTGCTGAATAACGAAAATTTTTTTTTCTTTCAGTTTATAATTTTTTTTTCGTATATACAAAACACTGAAAAATAAATAATAGACACTGATCATGGTGTTATAATCAATATATTGTTATTAATTCTTGATTAAAAGGTAGCAGTGTTTGCATTTATCGCGAAACTTAAGGAGCACTGAATTAGCACTAAATTAGATAAACCCCGTATTCTGCCCATTTTGTCATGCCTACTTTATATACAGATATTGTTTCACTTAGCCTTCTTTGATGTTTACCTGTATTTGGAGGTGTATTTGGGGGGGTTCAACCCCCAAGAGGTATATTGGGGACTCAGTCCCCCCCTAAATAAAGCAAAACATTATTTACTATATTAAGAAAGAAGACAGAAATTATAATCCTTACTAATTTAGCACTACTGTACTAGAAATTATTAATAAAATATAATTACTAAGTAAAATCTTTTTTTCTGTGAAGCGTTTTTTAACATAGTCCCAACCCCCAACCTTGAAAAATTGGTCTCGGTACGCCTATGTTGTTTACTGGTGATCACTAAATTAAAACAGTATACTTCATAAGAAATTATATTCACAATCACGAGTACCTACTGCAAATTTCAACCAACCAGTTTTGTACATTGATAAATTGAAGTCTTAAAATTCAAAATGATCATATTTTTCTTAAATGATTTACTTCCTTACAGGATGGTTTCACACCTCTGGCAGTAGCAATGCAGCAAGGACACGATAAAGTAGTGGCTGTACTTCTTGAAAATGATACACGAGGAAAAGTGCGATTACCAGCCTTACACATAGCTGCCAAAAAGGATGATGTTAAAGCAGCAGCTCTTCTACTTCAAAACGAACACAATCCTGACGTCACGTCCAAGAGCGGCTTTACACCTCTTCACATAGCAGCTCACTATGGAAACGATAAGGTAGCTTCCCTGTTGTACGAAAAAGGAGCAGATGTAAATTACACAGCAAAACATAATATTACGCCCTTACATGTTGCAAGTAAATGGGGTAAAATTAATATGGTAACGTTATTGGTTGCTAAAGGGGCTGACATACAAGCTAAAACAAGAGACGGGTTAACGCCTTTGCATTGTGCAGCTAGAAGCGGACATGATCAAGTTGTTGATATGTTGTTGGAGAACGGAGCTCCGATGCACGCAAAGACAAAAGTAAGTGACTTGAATTTGTTTATTTAATTAACACTGTTATGGATTAAGAACACACATTTCCCTTTTCTCTTGGCGGTCGAAAAAGAAAAAAAATACGGAAAATGTATGTAAAAATTTGTAGATTAAAGGACTTTATTACTTTTTAAACTCGCTGATTATTGAAAAAAATAACATTATCTCTGTCAATTCAGGTGGTGGATTCTGTATCCCAGTTCTAGGGTAGATAGAGACTTATTTCAATAAGAGCCCAAATTTTAAGGTTTAATAAAACATGATTTTCTGTGGCAAACAATGACTTCTAATATAAATGGACGGCACTTTCATATAGGCTGAAACGAAATTTCGGTTGAAACATGAGACAAAAATAGAAAGAGACACAAATATATTTGTTTACAAATATTCCGGCTCCAATAGTGGCGTCCGTGAGCATTAAAAGTTCATGTTGTTCAGTATCAAAATAATACAACTATATAACCCAAAAATTACAAATATGTTTAAAGTCATTAAAATATGTACACAATAACAAATACTATTTTATAGCTTAATAAACCAACATGTAATATTCATTATCGAAACATTCATTTATGCACGAAAAATGTAGTCTTATTTACAGCTTAAATTATTTTTTGTAAAACTCAGTTGCTACGTTTATGATTTGACTATTACCCCTGGAAAGATAATTTGGTAAATGAATGCCGATTTTTCCTGTATATAAGACACTGAAATACCATTTTATTCTAATACACATTTCCGTCATGTTAACCCCACTATTACTGAAATTCTTTTCCCATAAATTTTAAATTGAATAATTTTGATCATTGTGTTTTCAGATCATACTCTTTACATTGTTTTAAAATCGAACATTTTATATTTTGAATCGCTTTAACTGAGGCTCTGAAGATGACTCTCACAGGAGTCGAAAGCGCTTAGCAATTAAAAGATTTTTGAAAAATTGCACGATTCATATAATTTTCCCACAACCCCTGGACTATTTTGTTATTGATTTTTTACACTTCAAGAAAATAATCACTGATCTCAAACTAGTTTCAACACCACAAACACTTCAAATAACATGACTCTGGACATTAACCTCAAAATCACAATCTAAACAACCACAAAAGTTTCGCATCCCACTGTTGCGTGCTGATCACAAAATCCCGTAAAGCTGTAAAGCATTGGCATTTAGTCCTTGCCTACAGTGCCCAGATTTACGTCTTTTTGGTTACAATAGAAAGAAGTTTGGCATCGGTAATGGATTTGTTTACTATTTTCCGGCAAACATCTTTCAACCCATTATTAATGTGAACAGACAGGCCCATTTATGTTAAGTAGTCATTGGTGGCAAAGGATTGAAATATTTATTGATTTATAATGTATACATCTAGGAATGATGTACGAAATGAAATATCTGATAAATAACCGTCACGGGTTTGCTGGCGCATGCGAACTCTGTTCACACAATTTTTAATAACATTATTGTATACATGTGGCATTGACACAACATCCAATTTCTGTCTTTAATGCTTCGGTGCTCGCGGGCTTGTTGGTATAAACATGTCACTTTAGATATCCCCACAGCCAGAAGTCCAAAGCTACTAAAACACAAGACCGTGAAAATACGGTCCAATAATTGCTCCAGACCACAATGTACACCAAACAGCGCCACATGTAAGATGCATTGCTTTTTTGATGATTCTGTCCTGGATTTATGTTATTTTGTTAAAATCTTAAAAAGCTGGCCTAAAACTTTTCTAATGTATTATTTGAACCTCCTGATTTTTCTATAACCGACTTTAAAGGCAATGGAGTCTGGTTACTGATATATTATTACTAATTTATATTCAAGTAACCGGAAGATTGAGCAGAAGGAAACACGAGAACAATGCGAACCGACCTGATGAGGACCGATGTGACTGCTGAAACGTCATTTCACCCTTGTTTCGGACAGGATTATTTAGTAACTACGCTGATGAACGCCCGGAAAATACCTGATACATATAATATAATTTATTTAAATATACAAGTTGCAACACATTGCAAATTTTTTGGTAGATATAGAACCGATCAGTATAAATAATAAAGTCTTATATAACTGATGACAAAAAATTATGGTTTATGAGAAAAAAAGTTGTCAACCAAAGTAAGCACTTAAGTGGATATGTTAAGGATACATTAGTTTTTACTTGTAAAGTATTGTACATCTATTTTGGGCAAGATTTTGTTTAAGCGGTGTATATCCAAATCTCTTTATTTTGTCGTATTTTTTGTTTATTTTTACGGACATCCTCTCTTGCCAGAGATACTTTAGCTACCGTCCTGTTATTTGGTTTAGGTGAAAATCCAACAAGTGCGAAAATACATACAGCGAATATACAAAAAAGCAGTGCCTATCAAGTTTCTCAAAATACAGTCCACATCCTAGGGACGAATCAAGTATGTTCTCTGGCATAACCGTTTCTTTTTTCTATTGTTATTATCAACTTGACACCTTAACACTCATTTCACAACCAGTATAATTAACCATTTATTTGCAAAACAGCAACAAATTTATCAGCTGAACATAAAAAAAAATCCATTGCCATTTTTATTAAATGAAGTAGCAAAATTAATTTCTAATTACAATAGTTACTGAGATAGAAAATATGACAACATTGGATTAAATTCGCTTTCGTCCAACAAGCATAGACCGTTATAAAGGAATTATTGTGAAGGATCCTATATTGCAAAAAAGTAATGTTATATTTATTTGTTTTGAAAGTTTTATTTCAATACTAAATTGATTTTGTGGAAGTGTCTTTCAGTTGTGAATTTTTGTTTATGGGTGTGGAAATCTTATGCATGGAATAAAAAACAACTGAATTCTTGATGAGTTTTTCAGAGATTACAAATTCACGTTACTTGTAAAATTTCCCAATTCTGTCTTGCTAGTGTCGGGTAGGTAAGGTGCTCATAGGGGGTCAGTAAAGTTAGCACCGCCATTTTACAGAAACTCAAATTAAAACATATGGGACTTACGAGCTATTTAGGAGCTCTTGATTTTTACCTAAATTGATTTTTGAGCTCAATATTTACTATGGAAAAAGTGCAAAAAACTATTGGCGGTGCTAACTTTACGTAAAGTTAGCACCGCCATCTCAGAAAACAAACAAAAAAATTTTGTGAAGCGTCTCAAATTAGGAGCTATTTACGAGCTTTTAATTGATGTATTGAACGTCAACCCCTAAATTTGTCTAAGGGGCAAAAACCACCCCCGAAAAAATATTGAATTTTAATTTTAAACTTAAAATCTATTAAAATTATCTACGATTTACGAGCTCTTTCCTGGTGTAATGCACAATAACATCTAAAAATGTTCAAGGGGTGAAAACAACCCCCCAAGAATGCAGTTTTTTCGAATTTTATGATTAATAAATTTTGAAAAATACCAGCATGATCTACGATTTACGAGCTTTCCAACGGCATATTACACGACAACATTCAAATTACTGGAAGGGGTGCAAACCACCCCCCAATTATGCAGTTTTTTCAAATTTTATGATTTATAAATTTTGAAAAATACCAGCATTTACGAGCTTTCCAACGGTATATTACACGACTACATTCAAATTACTTGCAAACCACCCCCCAATTATGCAGTTTTTTCAAATTTTATGATTTATAAATTTTAAGAAATACCAGCACGATAAACGATTTACGAGCTTTCCAACGGTATATTACACGACTACATTCAAATTACTGGAAGGGGTGCAAACCACCCCCCAATTATGCAGTTTTTTCAAATTTTATGATTTATAAATTTTAAAAAATACCAGCACGATAAACGATTTACGAGCTTTCCAACGGTATATTACACGACTACATTCAAATTACTGGAAGGGATGCAAACCACCCCCCAATTATGCAGTTTTTCAAATTTTATGATTTATAAATTTTGAAAAATACCAGCATGATCTACGATTTACGAGCTTTCCAACGGTATATTAAACGACTACATTCAAATTACTGGAAGGGGTGCAAACCACCCCCCAATTATGCAGTTTATTAAAATTTTATGATTTATAAATTTTAAAAAATACCAGCATGATCTACGATTTACGAGCTTTCCAACGGAATATTACTGGACTACATTCAAATTACTCAAAGGGGTGCAACCACCCCCTAATTATGCAGTTTATTCAAATTTTATGATTTGCAATTTTTAAAAAATACCAACATGATCTACGATTTACGAGCTTTCCAGCGGTATGTTACATGACCACATTCAAATTACTGGAAGGGGTGCAAACCACCCCGCAATTGTGCGGTTTTTTCAAATTTTATGATTTATAAATTTTGAAAAATACCAGCATGATCTACGATTTACGAGCTTTCCAACGGTATATTACACGACTACATTCAAATTACTGGAAGGGGTGCAAACCACCCCCCAAGGTTTCCTTAAGGAAACTAAATTTTTTCAGTGTTGGATTAACTCACAAAATATTGTTTCTCAATTAATACATTCATTATGCGGTTTGTACACCAGTAATGTAGTTTTGCCAATAAGGATACTCAGTAATGAAAAAGATATTACCATCTTATTAGTCCATCCCCAATATTTTTACATAATTATTTTAGTCCATTTTCAAATATCTAAATTTAGAACGTTATTTTTGGCCTATTAGAGAATTTTCATTTTAGATTTTGATGTAACATTCGAAAAAGCCTTCTTGCCGCTGTTTGTAATGGCCTTTTCTGTAGCATGAAAACATAAATTTGAATAAACTGATTATGTGAATATATTGGAAACAGTTCTCTGATAATTGTTATCTAATATTTGATTGGTGCCACTGGTTCTAGTGGATACAATATATTTTATTAAAGCAGTAAAAAATTCCTAATGTGGTATTTTCTATTGCAGGGGTTACTTAAATTCTTAAATCACATAAGTAATATACGCCACTCTGTACTCATTCTTTACGTTCAAACTCATATACAATATACTTTATCATACAATTAATCGCTATCATTTGATTTAAGAACATTTATTTTTGAAATTCAAGTACGTTGAAATTCTCTCAATAAGTAGGTACCTATATTGAAATTGTTATTTATATAATTACTATCAATAAACATTTCCTCAACAAATGAGAACCAAACTGTTGCTTACCCTCCTAGAAAATTCGAATAGCAGGTTGCAGATCTATACACACAGAAATCAATGACATTGGATTTTAACAAAAAATTCTAATATATTTTATGACATTAACCAGTAATTTCAAATACGAAATCGTCCATCTATGGAAATTTTATTGAGTTATTAGTTACAGGTAGGAATATTGGCACCTAGATGGCGAGACAACACATTTGTTTAATTCATTCAAGTACCTTTGATCTTTTATGTCTTCCTATTTGTATTTTTGGGTTACTATGAATAATTTGATTATTGTGGGTACAAAATTAATAGTTGAAAGAATAATAACGAAATACATTGCCCTCTCAGATACCAAACTCCTGTTTTATATTTCTTGTATAGATTATAGATTCAGCCCATTTTCAAATGGTTAAGGTTAGATAAAAATAAGAATATTATTTGCCTTATATTTTCTTAAGGTTGTTATGACTCGTTTGGCGAAGGTTGGTTGAAAAATGCCGACTGTAATTAATCTGTGCATTTCGTAATACATAAAAATATTGCTATTTCTATTTGAAACAACTAAGTTTTAATATGTTAATTAGAAACAAAAAACTTTGAGGTAATTATTAAAACTTCGACCAGCAGATTTTGAAGAAGAAGCGAGTTGAATACAAAACCAGAAGAAACGGTAACAACACGTGGTCTATAAAGATGGTTACAATTTTTCGTTAGATTCAATACTTAATTAAAAGAACATAATTCATAATACAATTTTTATCCGAATAATGACTAACAACAGTAGCCGTTTTTAAACATATTGTTGGAAAGCTTATACATCGTAGATAATTACACCTTACACCATTTCCAAGATTTCAAATCTCAAAATTTGTAAAATCTAGATTTCTAAACCTTTGCCGCAGTAAGGATAATATTTAATATTTTCATCCATTTCAAAACTCTGAAGGTTTGAAAATTTAAGAACTACAAATTTGGAAAAAATTTCATAATTTGGGGGTTGTTTGCATTCGTTACAATAATTTGAAAGTAATCGTGTTATATATCCTTGAAGAGCTTCTAAATCGTAGATTAGGCTGTCAGTTTTGAAAATGAACAAAATCACATAATATAGACAAACTGGGAAATTAAGGGGGTTCTTTACATCCTTTCCAAAAATTTTAATGTAGTGTTTAAAGCTCGTAATTCGTAGATCATCCTGATATTTTTTTAAATTTATAAATCATAAAATTTGAATAAACTGCATAATTGGGGGGTGGTTTGCACCCCTTCCAGTAATTTGAATGTAGTCCAGTAATATACCGTTGGAAAGCTCGTAAATCGTAGATAATGCTGGTATTTTTTAAAATTTATAAATCATAAAATTTCAATAAACTGCATAATTGGGGGGTGGTTTGCACCCCTTCCAGTAATTTGAATGTAGTTGTTTAATATACCGTTGGAAAGCTCGTAAATCGTAGATCATGCTGGTATTTTTCAAAATTTATAAATCATAAAATTTGAAAAAACTGCATAATTGGGGATGGTTTGCACCCCTTCCAGTAATTTGAATGTTGTCTTGTAATATACCGTTGGAAAGCTCGTAAATCGTAGATCATGCTGGTATTTTTCAAAATTTATAAATCATAAAATTTGAAAAAACTGCATAATTGGGGGGTGGTTTGCACCCCTTTCAGTAATTTGAATGTAGTCGTGTAATATACCGTTGGAAAGCTCGTAAATCGTAGATCATGCTGGTATTTGTTAAAATTGATAAATCATAAAATTTGAATAAACTGCATAATTGGGGGGTGGTTTGTACCCCTTCCAGTAATTTGAATGTAGTCGTGTAATATACCGTTGGAAAGCTCGTAAATCGTAGATCATGCTGGTATTTTTCAAAATTTATAAATCATAAAATTTGAAAAAACTGCATAATTGGGGGGTGGTTTGCACCCCTTTCAGTAATTTGAATGTAGTCGTGTAATATACCGTTGGAAAGCTCGTAAATCGTAGATCATGCTGGTATTTGTTAAAATTGATAAATCATAAAATTTGAATAAACTGCATAATTGGGGGGTGGTTTGTACCCCTTCCAGTAATTTGAATGTAGTCGTGTAATATACCGTTGGAAAGCTCGTAAATCGTAGATCATGCTGGTATTTTTCAAAATTTATAAATCATAAAATTTGAAAAAACTGCATAATTGGGGGGTGGTTTGCACCCCTTCCAGTAATTTGAATGTGGTCGTGTAATATACCGTTGGAAAGCTCGTAAATCGTAGATCATGCTGGTATTTTTCAAAATTTATAAATCATAAAATTTGAAAAAACTGCATAATTGGGGGGTGGTTTGCACCCCTTCCAGTAATTTGAATGTAGTCGTGTAATATACCGTTGGAAAGCTCGTAAATCGTAGATCATGCTGGTATTTGTTAAAATTTATAAATCATAAAATTTGAATAAACTGCATAATTGGGGGGTGGTTTGTACCCCTTCCAGTAATTTGAATGTAGTCGTGTAATATACCGTTGGAAAGCTCGTAAATCGTAGATCATGCTGGTATTTTTCAAAATTTATAAATCATAAAATTTGAAAAAACTGCATAATTGGGGGGTGGTTTGCTCCCCTTCCAGTAATTTGAATGTTGTCGCGTAATATACCGTTGGAAAGCTCGTAAATCGTAGATCATGCTGGTATTTTTCAAAATTTATTAATCATAAAATTCTAAAAAACTGCATACTTGGGGGGTTGTTTTCACCCCTTGAACATTTTTATATGTTTATGTGCATTACACCAGGAAAGAGCTCGTAAATCGTAGAGAATTTTAATAGATTTTAAATTTAAAATTAAAATTCAATATTTTTTCGGGGGTGGTTTTTGCCCCTTAGACAAATTTAGGGGTTGACGTTCAATACGTCAAGTAAAAGCTTGTAAATAGCTCCTAATTTGAGACGCTTCACAAAATTTTTTTGTTTGTTTTTCTGAATAGTTTTTTGCAATTTTTCCATAGTAAATATTGAGCTCAAAAATCAATTTAGGTAAAAATCAAGAGCTCCTAAATAGCTCGTAATTCCCATATGTTTTAATTTGACTTTCTGTAAAATGGCGGTGCTAACTTTACTGACCTCTCATAGGGTACCACACTTGTATTTTTTGTTTTTTTTTTTAATTTCATTGTAGATCACAAAAATACTAAATGGGTACACAGGCGAAGAAAAGTTAAAGAAACAACTCTAAGTTGAGAAAAATGTATTCTTTTGAAGAACTGGTTAGTACCTACTTAAAACAAGCAGTCATGTTATAGAAATTTAAAAAAAAGTTAGTCATGGAATAGGTTCAAAGTAATACTAGATAGATATATCTTTGTTGGGCATTTTTGTTCATAGTTTTTAGTTCATACTGGCCACTTGCCAACATACTGCTACTGCATTATGTTATACCCCATATATGTAAATATATTTATTGACATATTAATTAATTTCTGAGTTATTTTTGTTGCTTGAGAAAGCCTTAGTTATATAAAAAATGCATGTCTGAAATTATTGCAGAACGGTTTGGCACCACTACATATGGCTGCTCAAGGAGAACACGTCGACGCTGCAAGGATACTACTGTACCACGGTGCTCCCGTGGACGAAGTAACAGTTGATTATTTGACGGCGCTTCATGTTGCAGCTCATTGTGGTCATGTCAGAGTAGCAAAATTGTTGTTAGATCGTGGAGCAGATCCAAATGCCAGGGCATTAAATGGTTTCACACCTTTGCACATTGCATGTAAAAAGAATCGACTGAAAATGGTAGAGCTTCTTTTAAAACATGGAGCAAGTAAGTGTAATATATTCAACATTTATTTCCTCTTTAATTGTAAATGTAGTTAATAAAGCACAAATATAAGATTGCTATTAAAAACGGCTAATAACAACTGAGTAGTTTATATTTGACTATTGAACTGCTATATGGTAATTGTTGAAAAATAAATCTTTTGCATAATCGTGCAGTTGAAATATAGACAATCATTTTCTCTTAATCTGATAGATAAATATTATATTCTATTCAGCATTACAAAAGTTATTGCAAGGTTTTGACTCTTTGGTATCCTAACATACCACATATTTTATGTTGTTAAAATATTACCTTTATTAAATTATCATGAAGAGCATCAATTGGATTAATTGGACTTTACAATCAGTGTTTCAATCAACAACTGAAGAACGTTCTCGACTAGAAACAATATATTGTCTTGCGTTCAATGGATTGAAAAATCTCGAACAGTTAATGTAAAAATTTCATTTTAGACATCTTTATCTTTGACATATCTTACATTTTTTCGGATTTTTTGCAGATATATGACGATTAATCAGACATTGAAATCATAAATGCAAGACGACGAATCGCGTATTTATTTATTTAAAGAAATGAGTCCCCTATCGTATTCTTGCACAAACTCCAAAAAACAACATAGTCCTTGTCATTTAAGGATAATATATTGCCATTGTCAGCCCCTCACCACTTTTTGTTCCCCAGGAATTAATATTCTCTAAAAGTTATTCATTAATATAATTTTAGAAAAATGACTGATCACGTCTGTATAAATTTACAAAATTTTCGGTTTTCGACAAATAGTGATTTTGTCCATCTGCCCCCTATCGGATAATTAAATATTCCTAACATGATTAAAATCGTTTTTTCACACCTGTATCTTTCTGTTTCCGAGATATTGAATTTCCCTAAAAACATCCCCCCATTCAATAACAGAATTTTCACAGAATTACCGAACACGTATTTATTTATTTAAAGAATGTAATTAACCTATCAAATCTCAAGTCTGTATTATTTTTAGTCCCCTAGAAGTAGTATTTTCAACCTGTTCCCATGAAATAAGTATATTTTTGTAAAGTAATTAAACTAGTTTTAATTTATTTGGGCACACCTATATATATACTAATTGTCATGCCTGTATCACTTTTTGTTTCTGAAATATTGAATTTTCTTAAAAACAATAGAAACCCCATTGTTGCCCATCCAATAATTAAACTATTTTTCAAAAGAAACTTATAGATCTAGTACTTTCTGTCGTCGCCAGGGATACTGCACCCGCCCCAGCCCCCCTCACCCCGTCCTCTTTGGCGGATCATTGGCAGTTCCTTATATGTGAAATAAACCATATAATAGCCGTCCTGTCCTAAAAGCCGCGACCTACCATTTCTGGCCACGCTCTTGCTTGTGTTTGTAAATTGTGTCATACCTTGAAACCTAATATGTAATTGTAATTACATTTTATTCCAGATATTAGTGCAACAACTGAAAGTGGTTTGACACCACTTCATGTAGCCAGTTTTATGGGTTGTATGAACATTGTGATATATTTGTTGCAACATGATGCCAGTCCTGATATACCAACTGTTAGAGGAGAAACACCTCTCCATTTAGCTGCCAGGGCTAACCAGGTATGAAGATTTTCAAACAGCTATCAATGAAATATATTCATAAAATACGAATGCTGGAAATTAGTATTATTCCATATTCACTAAAATCTAAAGATAATGGTATTTTTAGTAATAATGTTTTCTTTCGCAGACCGATATAATACGCATACTTCTTCGAAATGGTGCTGCAGTAGATGCCAGAGCTAGGGAAGAACAAACTCCTCTACACGTCGCATCACGCCTTGGAAACGTCGATATTGTTATGTTATTATTGCAACATGGTGCGCAACCTCACGCCACCACAAAGGATCTCTATACTCCTTTACACATTGCTGCTAAAGAGGGACAAGAAGAGGTAATATTTATGCCAAAATGAAACATATTTATTTTGGTGAAATATTTATTTGAAATAGTAGCCGATTTTGTCTGAGAAAACTTCAATAGTGTGATTATTTTTTTGAAATATAGATGTATATGTCTTTATGCTACTCATTAGGCAACCTACATTACATACTTTACTGCACCATCTGGTCATAATTCAAACTTACCATACAGATTTTTTCTTATTTATGAAATTTAAAAGTAATGGAATAAAAGCTAGATGGAAATTCATACCCCTATAATACACGGTCCCTTGTATAAAAAACAAAATGATTACCAGCAGGCTACATATTCGTGAGTGGCCCATGATTTCCGAGATCGATAGTTTTGCGTTTATGGTACAACTTGACCGCGGGTAATTTTCCTGTGGATCAATCGGAAAACATTTCATTTTCATGATAAGATGCTTAGTAATGACCAGCATGCTAGTTTTATGTTTAAATGAAAGGAAGTTAAAAATAAAATCGGAAGAAAACTTTGTCCCACATTTTTTTGAGGTTATTTAGTTTGTCCCCCACGTTGAAGATGTCGATTTTATGCATGTTAGATTGATATAAACCGGCAATCTAATTTTTTCAAAAATGTTTAATTGAAAGCAAAGAAATGTAATAGTAGTAAAATTGTCCCGACAAATTTTATTGGAACTTTTAGTAGTCCGACGCTCTGAAATTGTGACATTTAAACATTAATGTCAAATTGTGATTTACGAAATTTGTCATTACGAATCCTTTTAGTTTATTTGTGTTAATACCATTGAAAACGAGGTCTGATTTAGACCTTGAAACATTTGGACATTTTGAAATATACAGACTTTCAAATTGATTCCCAAAGAACTCAGAGAAAATAAAAACACTTTCTGGTAGCACTCAAGATTCAATATCAATGAAAGAATTTTTGCAAATCAGGTCACGTCATCTATAGACACTAGCTAGGAACGACTTCAAATTATTAGTTAAGATATTCATATTAAAATTCAATTTTAACATAAATAATTACTCTTTTATTTAAGCCACTTTTGTTATAATCTATATCATATTCAGGAAAACCATAACATCTGGACTAGACTTTGGAACAAGATCACAAATTAATTAAATTTTTGTTAATACTGTGAATATTAATAGACCAGAAACTGTCTTTAGATTATGATTTAAACTAATATTGTGTACAATTGTTTGTGATTGATAAAACATTTAAATATATTTAAAAAAATTGGTTCATTTTTTATTACTTATAGGTAGCTTCTGTTTTGCTGGATCACGGTGCGGACCTTACAGCAACTACGAAAAAAGGATTTACTCCTCTCCATTTGGCTGCCAAGTATGGCCACTTAAACGTCGCTCGTTTGTTACTCCAGAGAGACGCTCCAGCAAACGCTCAGGGTAAAAACGGCGTTACGCCACTACATGTTGCCGCCCATTACGACCACCAACCTGTTGCTCTTCTATTATTAGATAAAGGTGCCTCCCCACATGCCACTGCCAAAAATGGACATACGCCTTTACATATTGCTGCTCGTAAAAATCAGGTAAATAATTTTTTCAAATTATACGCTGTATTAGAGAGACAAAGATAACAATTTCTGGCAGATGATTTCTCTCCTAGAAATCGCAAGGCCTGTAACATATAAATCATATTTAAGTAAAGCTTTTTTTAGTGAAGCTTATGAATCTGAACAGCTTTTAGACTTAACCTTAAAGTATCATTTATACTGTTTCAGTATATGCAACAAATTATCCGTTGACAAAGCATTTCAAATTTTAATTGATTAGATATTTTGTTTGTTAATGCTACTTCAATAAAACAGTTAAAAGCATACTGGTGTTTTTTATCAAAGCAATTATAAATCCAATAGCAAATAATATATATATACAGGATGTGGTTTGAGTGCATATGTTCTAAGGAGAGATCTTATGCACCAAATCAAACAAAAAAATGTTATAGCACTATTTTCTATAAGCCTTAATAGCTAAAAAATTCAATATACTTGTTAAGTAATTTATTGTCAATGCGGCAACATTGCTGTCCATAAATACATAAATAATTAATTACACCTGTAATTTTCGTTCAGTAATTGAGTAATTATTATTGTATTATAATTGTTCTGCCGAGAATTAGATTTGTTTCGGTAAATACAATAGTTATGATACAATTCTGAAATAGATTTCGTTACAATATATTAATTTTTGGAAGAAAAATTCGCGAAATTATGTGAAAGGACAGAAAGATAAATCATTATTTGCATATTACTTAAAAATAACTCGATACAAAGTAACTTAAACTGATCTATTTTAACCGCGAAATTATTTAGAAGAAACATATTAGTAATTAAATTTTCAACACCAAAACTGCACTATTTATCGACTTTTGGTAAAAATTTTCATTTTCCATTATTATTAAACGTTTCACGTAAACTGCACAATTCCAAACTATCATTTATGTGGAATGTAAATAAAAGAATGCAATGCAAAAACAACGAATGCAAACGTTATATTCGTTGGAAAGAATTATCTCATCTATCGGGATGTTGCAGTATCTTTTCAGTCAATTTGCGGTATACTACCGATTTATTTTTAATTATAAAAAAGATGTTTTGTTATTGTTAAAGTGGTTAGTAAAGATATATAATGTGTTTAGTATCAGCGTTTTAAACGCAAAATGGTATATTTGTGACTATAAGAATGGAAGCGAAATTCGAAACATTTTCTCTTTTTTTTTGGCAAAAAATAGCTCTTTTTGAAAATTGTTATATGGGTTTTAGTTTTATTTTAACTGAACTATCATTCCTCAAACTATTTGCACTCATACCATTTACACCCTATAGAGAACTACACTTGTCCTGATAACTGAAATTTATATTAAAATATAAATAGTACGCTTTTTAACTAATGGTAGTAGTAGTAAAATATTTCTGAAAGCCCAAAATTACTTTCCCACAAAAAAAAACAGAAAACTTATTTATATGTACACTTAAGTTCTGAAATTGTGATTTCCAGTTTTCGATTTTCACTGGAAATAAATTCAAAAATTTTAAATTGAATAAGCTAATCATTATTTCTTTATTCACTTTCAGATGGATATAGCAACCACCCTGCTGGAATATGGCGCGCAGGCAGACGCAGAATCGAAGGCTGGTTTTACTCCATTACATTTGAGCTCCCAAGAGGGCTTTTCTGATATGTCTTCCCTTTTAATAGAACACCAAGCTAATCCAGATCATGCTGCCAAAGTAAGATTTATTTTAATGTTTTTAAAATAAAAACTCTTGCAAGTAACGTTTACTATTTTTCAACGACAAATTTTTCTTAAGTGTGTTTACCTGATCCGGTTTGAAAGAAGAACATGATTACTTTTTTGTGTTTATAAAAATAAATTAAAGTGTTATGTAGTGGTATATTTGATAAGCCGGATTACAGCATCTGAAGAGTCTTTAGCCAGCAAAAATCTAATCACTCTTCGCACTTTACAAGTAGCGGAATCCACGATTATCTGATTAGCAAACGACTAATGAATCAAAACAAAACAACATGACTTAAATATTGGTCACTGGACCTTAGTTTTGAATTACGCCCTAATAACTGTTCAAAAATTGTTCATATTTCAGTTTACAGAATTATCAAAATTGGATCTGCTCTTCATGGTCATTTTTTGTATCATTTAGGTGAAGGAAGAAATCGATTTTGAAACATTACTACTAATCTTTTGTACTTGGCCCTGGAGTAATAGAGTTTTAGCTAGGAACTTGGTGAACACCCAATTATCCAACAATATCTTCCATTCATATATGCTAAGTGAACTTGTTTGCCCCTTCGTTTGGAATATTTATTGCTCTCTTCGAAAATTTGAAAAAATATCCATCAGTGATTTATGACTAAAATGTATTTATTGGTTTCAGAAAATGAAGTGTTTTGAAATGTTTACGCTCACCCATCGATTTCCTTTTTTTTTCAATTTTTACTGAATAAAAGTATTTGTATTATCGTTCCACGCTATTGGTTATTGCTTAGGGGCGGGTTTGCCAAATACTGGGGCGTTTCTTATTCTGAACGAGGGCAGCATTCACCTCCAAAACCCCCTGGTAATTTTTTTGTTTTTAATGGGAATATTGCTTCACAATTCAAATTTATATTTGTGGTGGTCCCCATATTAATCAGTAAACCTAATATAACATGCTTATAATCGACGACCGAAGTAAACTTGCAGAAAATTGTAGAGATGATAAACATATCAAATTTAATACACATAAGCTCTGTGCCTCGTAGATTGGATACAACGAACAATGTTATCTAGCTTAGATAAGTTTAACAAGAATTCTGTCGACTTTTTGTGACGATTTATAACAATGATAGAAACTTGGGTAGATTATTACACGCCTAAAATGAAAGCAGTTATCAGAATAGTAGGTCAGTCGTGAGTCTTCTGTCTGCAAGATCATTACATTTTTATTAAATAAAATATTCTCTATAACGTAATGGTCATCCTCTATAACGAAAAATGGGCCCTTGTTTAGTTATCCACTTTTTGTTTGGCTAAGGCTGTATACTTTTATTTTCAGTTTAAATTTTATTAGACAAACACTTATATTTTTATTTTTTGTTATTTGCCGTTAGGTACTGTCTCATCTGTATAAGGAGCTAATAAACTTAACTAAATACTTAACACACATTGATAATATCAGTTCTGAATTGACTTTTGAACTGTAATAAAAAGAATGGACATAATTGTGCCCTTTTTAAAATGCAGTTAAACTAACTCTTTATAACGAAACAAATTCCTAAAATTTCCTTACGGCGTATCACTAATTCATTATCTAAATGAGAGTCAAACTACAAAATATGCTGATTACTTGGAGTCTACAAGAGACTCATTATAGAAAAGGTAGGCCTACACATTAATAGACCAGGAGCGTAGATTCAAAATGAGAAAAATAAAGATATACTGCTATTTATATGTTTTCTTTAAGAGTTTTCATCCGCCTCTCATAATTTTTAACTGATTTTCTCGTACTTATAGAATGGACTCACCCCTCTCCATCTTTGTGCTCAAGAAGACAGAGTAGCTGTGGCTCAACTCCTCTTAAGAGCAGGAGCTCAAAAAGATGCACACACCAAACAAGGCTACACGCCTTTGCACGTCGCTTGTCATCATGGGCACATTAATATGGTGCGCCTTCTCATTGAACAAGGTGCCGAAGTTAATCCATCCACCGTAGCAGGTTATACGCCTTTACATCAAGCTGCTCAGCAGGGACATGTGCTCATCATAAGTTTGTTATTGAAGAATAAGGCAGATCCAAATGCAATAACAGCTGTAAGTATGACATTTGCAAAACAGTATATCCAACATGTCATTAAAAATTAATAAATGAATTGAATAAATATCTTTAAAGCATTTTCGAATTTAGATAAGTACTCCGTACAGATAATAATACTCAGATTGCATGGAATAAAAGACTATGTGTTGGTGTGGTTAGGGAGTTTTTTGATAATGAGCAGGTCCCGCCTAGACACGATATATCGTTTTTTGTTCAAAAGACTGAAAAAACAAACAACATTATCTAAAATTGAAAAATGAAGTTTAATGAGTGTTACATTTTTTGAATTGATTTCTCGTATTCCTCATCGTCTACATAGTTGTCACTATAGACACTTAGGTGGTCAAAATCGAAAAATTAAAACTATTAATATCAATTTCTACAATTTCGCCAACATCGACTAATTATTCAGTCACTTATAACGCCTCTTGGGTTCACAAGACAAACTCTTCAGTGAACAGTTCATACCATTATTCGACAAGTAAAGACCTTTGTCTTACAGCCTTACAGAATTTATTCAAGTATTAAAGCCTATATGTACTTATTGTTCTAAAGATGTGGTCCAACCTCATTCTTTTTTGGTTACCAAGCCACTGTTGTACTGGCAAATAGACCCGGTATATCCTGCACGCTCCAATTTCGCACAGTTAATTTTCCTGTGTTGATACAATAACACCGACACTGCTTTACGTATCAATACAGTGTATCAGTACAATTGTTTCATGACACAATACCTAAATTGTTTGAAATGTACCAGGTTCGCTGCCAACGGCCCGCGTTGTGTCTTTGTCCGTGCCACTCCGTGCTGCAGGCAAGCACTTCTTGCTTAGAAATACTTAACGACTGCGAGTTCATGTGCCAATGAAATAATTTTAAGATTTTTAATCGCCATTCAGATTTATTTTTGGTCGATTGCTAATCGAGATGTATATAATTATTACTGTTACATTTCATAGCTATTGTACTAACAAATGAAAATCAAGAGTAGATTGTCGGTAATCGTTTCAGTTAGTTTCATGAACAACATATAATACTGAACAACTGATTTAATTTTAAACATGTTATAGTGCCGGCCATAAATAAATTTTGATTTTGTAAACCGAATGAATGTATGGATATATAGAATCATAACACACCAGCCCAACCGACAAAACTTGGCACCGCTTCATACAACGATGACGAGTGTGTCAGTGTCATTACATTCATGAACTCAGTTTCAGTCCCAATGACACACATAAAGGTGTCGTCACAAAAGTGTTAGTCAATACAGTGTTACACATGACTAATTGTAACCATTCATTGTGTACAAGACTGGTTTATAACGTAGAGAAGCAAACATTTGTAGTTTGCTTCTCTACGTTATAAAGCAGGGTGCTGTTTCAACGAATAACTACGACCACTTTTCCTCAATGATACAGATTTGCTAATAGGTTGATGTATCAGCAATGACGTTTTTTGAGGTTCAATGCTCTTTTCACTATAAATCAGTCGGCATCACCCCAGGGGCGATCCTGTACTAAATTTACCTGCGATGGGGGCAATCGCCTCCCTTGGAATCGCCCATGCATCAACTTCCCCAATCTTGGGCACGCATTAGTTTTTAGCGAAAATATTTTGTTCTTACAAAAAGGCCTCGTATTTTAAAATTTTTGAACCTATTAAAAATGAGGTTCTCAATTCGTTTGTATTATATTGCGGTGGATCCCAAAATATTTTTTTGGTGTGCGACATTTCTTTTTCAAAAATAGAAAAAAAAACGTAATATTAAAATATTTTTTTCCGGAGGGGCGAGTACTACATGAAGTTAATTTTGTTATTGGAATTCTAGGCTGATATGAATTGAAAAAAGGATGAAATTAAAAGATAGTAAATGTTAATTAACCAACTGCTCATTTTTTCTGTACTTGAGTTTGAATCATATGAAAAATGTTATTATTATTAATATTAAGAAAAAAGTTATTGTTCATAAAACGATTACAATTTATCAAATTTGGACCACATCTTTTCTTTATGTAATTTTCCCTTCTTCCCAATTTGATGTAATTTAATGTGTAATGTTGCTTTAGGTAAATTGTTGATAGAGTGCTGCAGTTTGACTAATTTGATTCAGAAGAACTCCAAGATCCAATCTGAATTTAAGTGGTATTGGACCTTAAATTTCGAAGATACACAACGAAATTTCTCTGATTATCAAAAAACCGCTCACGAATTAAGCACGGTGTTCATCAGGCTTCTTAAATTATAGTACAGCAGTGGTGTTGATCTTGATAACTTTCATTTCTTAAATGTATTTAACAAATAAGCTCTCATACCCAATCTATTTTCGCAATCCTGTGGACTTCATTCTAATATTTTAGGGACTGTTATTTTTTGTAAGAGTTTCATTTTTTGTCGTCTTCCATTTCAACGAGCCGTCGTTTCCTCATTCGCAAAGTATCGTTATTTGGTTTACCCATCACTGCAAACTGTAAAATAAATGAATTTTTAAAGAAACAACAACCGACTGCAAAAATACTTTAAACTATAACTATAAGATATTCTTCGCACCGACTACAAAATAACTATTTAATTGTAGCGGACCGTTAATAAGTTTTTGCTAAATTATATATGGTAATAGATTTGCCATTGCATAGCTATTATTTTCACCTGAAAATCACATTTTTTTCTCTGTATTAATTAGTAGTAGTATTTCAAAATTCCACAAATTTGTTGGGAAAACTCCAAGAAAACTCGAAATTTTGCATTATTATTTTAGCTATTTTTTTATTCATTATTTTCATCAAGCAAATGCCCAAATATTGATAAAATATTTTTAATATAGCACTGTAATTATTGTAAAGTCAACTATTTTTCAGAATGGCCAAACAGCATTAGACATAGCCAACAAACTCGGTTATATAAGCGTCGTGGAAGAACTCAAAGTAGTTACCGAAACGAACATCACTACGACTACAACAGTAAATATCGAAGAAAAATATAAAGTCGTCGCTCCCGAGGCGATGCAGGAAACATTTATGTCTGATTCTGAAGATGAAGGAGGTAAGTTTAAAGATAAAAAAATTTGATATTTACGTACATAGCGAGCTGAACATAAATTGTGACGCTTAGCAGAAAAATAACCTTTTTTGTGTCCTTATTGGAATGAATAACGCATACTCTAATAATTTATGAAAAAAATGACTTAAATGTTCAAAATTTGTCTTGTGCTTGACATTTCTATAATATATTTATCTCTGCTATTTTCTTTTGCAAATTGAAAAGTAAATTTATGCCTACAACTTTTTAAAACCGGTACAGATAAATAACGTCGCAGTGTAATTGCCCATTCAAAAGAAAATTGTCACTACTGTGATTATTTCAACATAAAAAAATCGTCTTATTGGAGATCATACATGGATTTTCAAACCAGAAAATGAAGGTGTTTACAGTCCAATGTAACTCCAGTTTTATTATGAAGACAGCTTATTTTTAGAATTTGGAAGTAAAAACCACTTATGTCGAAAAGGTATACCAAATTCAGAATAGTTATTTGTGCCCCAGAATGTCAGGTCTTATCTTTGTGAGGGCAGGTTGCAATCAAAGGCATTGACTGCTAAGTCTTTGAAACAGTTTGATTTTTTGGAATATGCAGCCTTGTTCCTCAAGTATGGTGTTATTTCCCAATCACACCATAAAACAGTTTTCTAATTTACTAATTAATGTAGATAGTGATAATTATTTTACTATTATATATTTTTGCTAATGAAATGCGTTATTCCTTTCAAACTAGTGTGTTGTTTCGTTTGTATAATATTTTTGTGTTGATTAATAACCATAAAAAATACAGCAGCAATTGCCTTGTAAAATACATGTAGGTTAGATTGCACAAAATAGCAACACCTTGGATCAACTGGGAAATATAGTTGGGATGGTAGGATTTTACTTTGAACTTTAATTATTGGGAGTATAAGAAAGTTATTAACCAACCACACATGTAATTTCAATTATTTACTGGGAATATTTTACAGTTTGAAGAAAAATGCAATATAAACAAGTGAATGTATTTTTATCATTTTCCCTTGAATATAAAATGAAAGTCTCTTAAGTGACATTAGAAATAACTATAACAGTTATGTTTAACTCAATAATAATAAAAATATTGCATGTTTGCATTGCATAGTTCACAAGATTTACAAATAATCGCAATAAAATATATTTATTTCGATACAAAGGTAATTTGTCATAGAAATGCTGAAAAAAGAATTTTGATGGTGGACTCTTAGTTATGTGAAACAAAGCACACACATAAAATTCATATTTTTAAAAACTCCGTAATAAATTAAATTTCGTTCAGATCTTTGTCTTTCAGAATTTTTACTCATTCTTACTTATTTATATTTTTCTATATCGGAGCTTTTTTATATAGTCTGGAGTTTATCTAGATTAAACCATAATACTTGCGAACCGTGTGATTTTCTTCTTTTACTGATTATAAATAATTTGAAATTCGTGAAAATAGTTTAATTCGGAATTTTCAGGAATATCATATTACAAAAGTTATAATTGCACTCATAACAGTTGCAAAACGATACTAAACCTAACAATATTGGACTGTTTCAGTAATAAACTGCAGAATTGTTTTGTATTAGGTTATGTTAGGTTGCATAACTTAGCCGACCGAGCAATTTTTCGCGATTTTCTAATATCTGTCACTGAATTTTGGAAAATACGATTTTCGCAAAGACCTTGATCGTTCAATTCCTAGACACCGAAAACCCCAAATGAGTAAATTTCTTCCAAATCGTAAGTGCTGTTAATATAATCAATATTTTAATATCAAACGAAGTTTCTTTTATATAAGGAAATACATACGGGCTTTATGAATGACCAGTCTATCGGATCTTGTACTGATTTCACACTTAGTTTTGGAAAGCATGAATTACATCGAAGTTCATTGGATTATGAAACTGAAATAGTAAAGTCTAATTTCTGAAATTCAAATCAAATTTCAGAAGCTTTAATTTTTTATTTTTTCGTTGTTAAACATTATCGAAAAAATTGACATCTTTTTTCTGCACTCAGTCCTGTACTTTTTAACACTACTTTTTTAAATTTTCTTCAATTATAACTCACGTTCATTGACATTTCTGATAATTACAAAATAAAGTTTTCGTCAGAAAAAAATTATTAACTTAAAAGATTGTCAATTCGTCGACATCTTTTTTATGTATGCTCAGTAATTATTCAAAAACGGCTTAAATAAGTTTTAAGATTTAAACTGCATTATATTAAGAAATATTACTGAAAGGTGCCATATTATATAACTTGAGATTTATCGTTTTGCAGAAAATCGGAATAAGCAGTTATTAAAGGACCGCAGTTCAATGAATCTTTACTTATTCCTTCTAAACATCTCAATCAATTTCAATATTTTAAATTGTATTGTACAAAAATATATTCCGACTTAATTTCGTATATTTTTCTTTTCCGTAAAATATCGCATTTTTCAGAAAATCAAAATAATATGTGCAAAAAACAAAACGCTAAACATGAAAGTCAATTAATTTTCTACACTCATCTCGTAAAATATATCTCATAAGAGAATATTGATCATACAGAAAGTTTTAACAGTTGTTTAATAAATTAATTACCAGTTGCAATATAAGTTGTATTCAAAGGTGATCCCATACATTTTACGTTTAACGTACTATTTTTCAGCAAATCGGAGAAATAAAGACCAATAATATATTCAAAGTCTTTTTATAACTATGTTATAAAATTTAGTATGAACACTGGTATTGAACAAAATATTACTAAATTTCTGTCTTGTTTTATTGTTTAGGGGTGCAAAAAGAGAAACCTACTATAGCAACTCATAAGAGTTGTTTTCATGGAAGTAAATGAATAAATTTTCTTTTCGATCAGAAAAATATAAATAAATAGAATATTATGTGTAATTTTTGTTTCACTGTGACTTATCATAAATTACCAACAATTTGTCATTATTTCATATTGATATTAATTTGGGGTAAACAAGGAATTTTTCTACATTACTAAATGTTTTTTTGTGTTTGCATAAGTTCATATCACGTTTACATTGTTTGGGATATTTGGGGGTAAAAATCGAAAAAAAAACATACGTGCTGTTAAGGGTGGTGGTTGGTTGCATGCAGGCGGAGTGGACGAACCACCCATGGCTTACGGCCGACCGACGCATGCTCAGCACGTGTATCTGCCCTTCTACCAGGGACACATGACCTACACACGTAAGTCCCAATCTCTTTCTTGCCTTCTGTAATATGTTTGAAATTTTGTCTAACAAAATACCATGTGCACTTGCCTTAGCTTGTTTAGTAGCTTTGTATTTGCCTAACATATATGTAGTTATATATTTATAATTAGTACATTTCTTCTAGAAATTCGTCATTACATTTACTGTCTCCCATATTCAGAAAATTATGAGATAAACAGCAATTTAATATGTTTTAATGCAAGAGATGCTGTTGGGAGGGAGTGTACTTACAACAACAATGCCCTTTATGGCTCTTTTAGTTAGACACCCAACATATGTTTCAGTAACTAAAACAGAAAATAGAAATAAGATACGGACTCAAGCAGTGAACGAACAAAATCGTTTTACCCGACTGTGGCGGTTTAACAAATGCCAAGATATGTTCAACATTATGTGTTCCACTGGATATCTCGTTTCCTAAGCTTTGAATCTAATAAAAGTTTCGTTTTTTGACTCTTTAATATGCCTTTTAAAACTACTTGTTCGAAAACCATACCTAGAAAATAAGATCACGGAGCTTTAAAACTACTGAAATTACCAGTTAATGATGGTACAAAAATTCCAAAAATACCTTTCGTTTCCTAAATTTTAGGTATTTTGGCTAGCAGGTACATATATTTTTGAAATTGTGATCTTGCATTTCTGTTGCTGTTTGGAGCGATCTACCGGTTATAATTGTTCCTAAATGGTTTGAACCAAACACATTTTAGCGGTTTTAGTTAATACCAATGACGTCAAAATCAGCCCTTTGTTACGTCATTTTTTGAAATATCTTCAAGCGGTAATAACCCAAAGCAGTAATTGTTTTTGATTGTCTGTCTCTTTCTTAACTGATATTTGAGGTTAGGTATTTACTATTTTACATTTTTACGTATATATTTAATAATAACTTTTGATCAGTCTTGCAAAAATCATGTAAGTACCACTAAAGAACCACATAAATACAAAATTTTACATAAATAAAAACAAAACAATTTAACATATGATTTTGACGTTTTCTGCTTGAACCAAATAACATTCTAGCGAATCAGTTTTGGTTCTACTTCACTGATGAAAAGAGAAATGTCAAAGTACAACAACCACTGTCAACCAGGGGTAGAACCAAAGTTATAATCGGTATATCGCTGAAAATCGGCTTATGTGTTAATCTAAATCGTGGGCAGATCCAAGGGGGGGATGGGGGCGATCGCCCCTTCCGAGAGCCTCACAGTTTAATATTAAAACGAGGTAATCATAACTCCAAGAGCCTCGAAGTTTCCTTGGACTTTCACCGTCTTGAAATGACTGATCTCACAACGTTTCAATAGCTTTGGATCTGCTATTGTCATCAGGTGAATGATTCAGATTATCCGTCGTATTTGTACCCTTAACTGGTCATGCTCATTTGGCACCTTAATCCCCTGTCTCGTCCAATCAGGGCCACCGTACCTGGCGATTGGTTGCCGGTGATGCGTAGCGACAGTGGCTCAAGAAGAGGTCTCCAAACGTTTTTAATGTGAACGCGCGGCTCACTAATTATATTCTCATTAGAGATTATGTATGCTGTCTCGATGAATTTTCTTTTATACCAGTGCTCTTCCTTGTGAATTATCATTGCCTGGTCCCAGTTGATGTGATGGTGTTCGGTCCATGTGTGATTAGTTAATCCTTTGAGTAGTTATGCGGTGTTCCTGGACCCTGGTGTTGTTGCTCTTGAAAACCTTTTTAATTCCGTATTCGTGTCCAATACGTCTAAGTTTTTGCGACAAGCCTTAAGTGTTTGGTAGTAATACGGTTGGTATCGTGGCTTTCTCTTCCTGCCTAGGTGGTTTCTCCAGTTGTTCAAATGCCTTGTTAATGATGGTTTCCGGATATCCATTCGTCAAAAGGTCTTCTCTAAATTTGTTATTCTTTGAAGAAATCCCAACTCCTGAAGGATTTGGTAGAAAGGTTTCAAGAAATCAGAAGATACACACACCAGGAGGACCACATGCTGATTTTTGCTTCGATGCAAAAACACCATGACCAACAAGAAAGAAAACAGTGGTCAACCTGTCATCCAGAACTCTTACCGCAATTGAGGAAACACTGCTCTCTAAGGACTGTAGATCTCAAAAAGATGCCAGTACTAGACATCATCAGTTCAGTGGTGTCAGCAATAAGCAACAAAGAGACACTGCAACTCTGCAACTGCAGTTGAGACCCATCAAACAAAACAACATTTGAACAATCGGAGAAACCCCCTAGGCAGGAAGAGGAAACCACGATAGCAACCCTATTACTACACTAAAGGTTTGTCGGAAAAACGTATTGGACACGGATGCGGAATCAAAATGGTTTTCAAGAGCAACAACACTTTGAGGAGCATGATCACAAAAACAAAGCCGGATAATCCTGTAGTACCAAAAAACTGTATATACAGCATACCCTGTGAATGTGGAAATCTCTACATTGGGGAGAATAAGTCACTACTGGACACTAGAGTTAAGGAACACCGCATAGCTACTCAAACAGCGGAGCTAACGAAGTCTGGATTGCTAATCCCGCATGGACCGTATCTCTAGTGAGATTATAATCAGTGAGCCCAGCGTCCAAATTAAAAACGTTTGAAGACCTCTTCTTGAGCCGCTGCCGCTACTCTTCACCGGCAACCAATCGCCAGGTACGGCGACGCTGATTGGACGAGCCAGGGGGTTAAGCGACCCAATGAGCATAACCGGTTAAGGGTATAAATACGACGGAAAATCTGAATTTCCCATCATTCACCTGATGACGATAACACCTCCGAAGCTATCGAAACGTGAGATCAATCATTTCAAGCCGATGGAAGTCCCAGGAAACTTCGAGGAATATTTTTTTATATTTTTCTACTTTTAGTTATATATAATGCATACGCCTTTACTTGCACCTGTTTAGAAAATTAATGAAAAATAAATTATTTTGTGTAATTTCAAGGTGTTTTTTAAAGTAAAATATACAAAATTTACAGAAAAAAAGATGGAAAATGCTAATATGAATATTGGAGAACAAATTAGAAATTTAAATGAAAAAAATATAGATGATCGTCATGTAATGTATGAAATAAAAGGAGAAACGAGAAATGCAAATATATTTTTTGTAATTTTAAAACGCTTTGTTTAAATGGTATGGTATTAGAACATTTCCTGAAAGTATACAGCAAATTAGGAATTAAAATTAACATTAAAAAATAAAAATATATCAGATGAAAATGCAAAGTTATGAGAAAAAAATACTGTAGATTTTGTATAATTTTAAAATGCATAGATAGATATAAAAGGAAATATAAGAAAATCGACCCATTTCACAATTACCAATTTTAAAAAATTTACAAAAAGACCTAAAATTTTAGAAGTATACTGGAAAATTAAAGAATATATTATATTTACCTAAATTATATGAAAAGTGTTACACTAAACCCCTAGTATCCAAGTCCAAATGGCATTTGACCAAATTATTTGTTAATCATATTACTAAAAATCATTCATGAGTTCTGGAATTTAGCCTTTTTTATTAATTTCTGTGATAGTTATTGTACATTCTACGCTTCTATCAATACACGGCCCACTTTTTTCTGCACGGTTGCAACATTACTAGTCCAGTCAGTATAGCTTTTTAGCAAGTTGTGAATATTAAGTAATCACAGACCAGTCTGAACTTTATACTAGAGTTGGGCAGGTCCGGATGGACACGCATCTCCGGACCTGTATCCCTAGTGTTAATGATGGATGTACATCCGACGGCAATTCGGACACAGATCCGCGGACCTGTCGGAGTGGCAACATACGCATGCAATCAGCAGTATTGAATATAGTTTAGGGATGTGTAGGTTCGGATGGACACGAATCCTCGGATCTGTGTGAATGAAGGAGGTATATCGTTACCGATCGGCGGAACCACATGTTGGTATTATACGCGGGAGCGGTATGGAAACATGCCATGATAGGTACTGAATCAATGATAGCGGACTCGGAACTGCGGATCGGAGTGAGGGCAATGGTATTACCTGATCATATAGAAGTGTTGTTGGTTCATGGTTATATATTTTTATCGTTTTAGTTGTCAAATATGACTATTTTTATTTGTAAATATTATTTTTGATAAATAATTATCGTTTTCTCGTAATTTTATTATATAAAGTGTAAAAACCAACAACTTTTTATGCACACTTATTTGCTTGTTTGTAATTAAAACATTATCGATTCAGCGCCATAATGTTTTGCTAACAGTCTTACAAACCAACACTCCGCCTTCAGTCCGACTCCGGTGATCACAGTTAGACAGCCGGACCCATATGGGTCCGACGGGTACGGGTCCTGGACGTACATCTTTGGAACTGGGTGCATATCCGGGTCCAACTCTCTCTACTTTCTACTGAATTTGCGAAATCTTTGAATAACATACCAAAAAAATACTTGCAGCTGTTAACCTCAATATAATTAAAATAAAACATTTGGCAACATTGAGATGTTTTTTAAATCAACGTGTTTTAAGTACATAGTTGGAATTAAAACTTTTACATACCACGAAAAATTTTCTTTATTGCAATATTGGGGCGTTTATTTTTTTAAACGAATAATTGTTCGACGTTTATTTTCTAATCTAGAGATGAAGATAGTTTGAAAACGTCCGTAAGTTTTTCTATCCTTCGCTTATTACATACATATACAGATTTTTACATCAATTATCCAAATATATTGCTAAATAATTTATTGTTTTTATAAACTAAAATAATTCTTCAATATGTTCAGTATATTCGACATCTCATAGTATCTCTTATAATTCTTAACTGTAAATTGTTGTTAATCTTTTTCTTTTCTTGTGGGTGTTGTAAACATTGCAAGGTTTCAATACCGGAAGCATACTGAAATATATTTATAGGAATTTAAATGTATAAATTATGTACATATTAATAAAGTATAAATAACATTAAATAATCTGCGTTGATATTATTTATTTCTATGAATAACAGAATTTTTGATGAATATAGTGTTGAAATTGGAGCTCAGCGTGACGTTGCTTCAAACGGGTCAGAACAATTAGACGAATTTACTTTGTTTGGTTTACTTAATGAAGAAGAGTACTTTGTTGAGTTATTGAAACGGCGTTGAGTGTTTTAAATAAAAATTTGTGTGCAAAACTGTGAATTTATACATTAGTTATTTTACAAAAAATCTCCTTAGTAGAGAAATGCAAATGATTTTTTTTCTCAGTATATGATTTAAATGTTGAAAAATGTGACAGAAATGTTTGTAAACAATTTAAAAAAAAATTAAAAATTATTCCTATTTTCTAACTATAAAACTCAAATATTGATTTTTTTTATGAAAATATTTGTTTGTAATTATTCTTTCACTATTTTCTTTTTTAACAAAATATTAAGATTAAATTTTATATTTGAAACTGGTCATTTGTAATTGCTATTGTTTTTTATTTGTTTATTTATAGTTTTTTAGATGTACAAAAGAACCGTTTGGGTAAAAATGAAAAATAAAATGATTTAAAAAATACTAAAAGAGAGATGAAAAAATTGTTTCGCTTAAAACCGTTGGCAATTGGTTATAACAAATTGTTTATTAAATGCACAAGTAAAATACAAAATATCACGTGTTACATGAATTTTAAGAACTAATGTTTTCAAATTTTGCAATTGTTTATGTGCGGATTTGCAAAATTTGGCAAATTCGAGTTCAATAAGCCCGTCAATTACATTTTACTAGCGGTAGACAATTAACACAGCTTTAAACTTGTGAACTATTTATAAGAAAACTCATACCACCATTTTCTAAATAATACATTCCTTGAAAACATAATATGAAATATTTAATTATTCGTAAATAACGTTTTCTCAGTCATTGTTAAAATCATACTTTTAACATTTTAATTGAAAATATTGTAATGTTTTTATTTTCACACTCGGGTTCAGTTCAGTTCTTGGATTTATTTAAAAACACAGTCCAACTCACTCTAATTTATTTTCACTACTTTTACACAATTTATATTCACAGAAACTACTATTTACATTTTATCTTAACTGTACAATACGACCGTCGAAAACTGAATGCCTCCTATCGCCAGCTGTTCATATTTATATATTCCTCTTCGAATTGTCTGGTAAGCCCACGAACCATCGGGAAACTCTTTCATGTTCTGGAAGCTTTAAGGGAATTCCCAGTAACGGTCGCGGTCGGCCTGTTGAGAGACACAACATTTCGCATTCCCAGAAGTGTCGGAATAACGTCCCTTCCACGAATCGGTTGATGGCCGATTGCACCAGCTGTCGGATGAATTCTCCTAACAATATATTTATCGTCAACCAATCGATCGATTTATTAAAACATTAAATTCTATTAATAGACTTACCTTTTTTACAACTTATGACATACATTTAAAAAGGTTCTGTTATTATAAAAACCAACCAATATACAAACTCATTAGTAATACTAATTTATTCATCGCCTGTTTATCGTAAAGTGATTGTCGCAAATAATGTAATTGTACAATTATAATTTTTAAATAAAAACCTACTGTTCTAACCATAACGAATGAAACCTTGTCATGTTTACTACAGCATCGTTCTCACTTGTCACCGAACTGTATTTATTATGAAACCCGCTAATTTAAATAAAGTAATAAATTATAAAATAATGTGGCCGTCAGATATTATACTCGAACGGCAAACTCTTTCTAACCTAAAACGTATTGCGGTTGATGAGATTAACAGGATACATACGACGCTAATGTTTTCGATAATAATTGTTATTGAAGTTTTTTGTTATCATTATCAGTTTATGCGTTCGTTTTATAACTTATCTTAAATGTATCAATAGAATGTTTGAGTGTTTCTCTTACGTCATTTAGTTCGCGATTATCGTAAGAGACTAAAACTGAATATTACTGTTTCATAATTTCTGTAATTTTGTTCAGGTGAAGATCCTCTCTTGAGCGATCAACAGCAATATAAATATATGACTGCAGATGATATGAAATCTTTTGGAGACGACTCGATGAGGATGGACGTTACCAGTGATGAAAAGAGTGAACATAACAGACATTCCATAGGTAAGTTTTTAAATCATTAATTAGTACGTTTTCTGAGAATTAATGCTAATAAGATTAGCGGTTTTGGTTTTTAAGAGAATATTGATTTTTTTTCTTGAATTTAACACATTAAATAAGTGCAATTCAATTTAATTGTCAAGGATTTTGAAGTAGTGCAAATATTGTAAACATCGTAATGTTTCCATGTCATGGGAAATGGGCTGTGACTCATTTGCATATCAAAAAATAATAAACAGCGCATCTGTTGATTAAACGTTTTACATGAATGTTATTGTTTATCAGATCTTCTGTAATGTAATGGGTCTGTGAATCCATGGTAATAGAAATTTCATTTTTAAAGTAACAACACTATCTGGAGTTTTTTTATTAAAGCTAGCATATTGAAATTGATTCCAGCCAGCTTCTTTCTATAAAAGTATTTTTAATATTATTGTAATAGTAATTACTTTTTCACTTGGTAGTTCTTTGATAGTTCAACCATGTACTTTCTCTTTCATGACTGGTCACACTCATGCAAAGTGTTTTTGTGTTTTTTGATCTGCATGTGAATTTAGTTCTCTGTGATTATAGTATAGGTCAGGGGTATGAAACAGACAAACAGACAACACCGCTATCCGCCTCGTTGAACACAAGGGCGCCGTGACAAAATAACCGAGTATAATAATTTGATTTAAGTACCTTCAAGAGACTTTGATGAATGTTGTCGCATGTCATTGATCTATTGTAATACCTTCTGCAATCTTCCACAGCCAACGTGTGGACGGATCCTGAACGTTTGCGCAGATTCATTTGATAAAACCGACTGTCATCGGCCAACTGCCAACGTTCGCGCCAACATTGGGACCAATACCATTTTCCAGGCCCACACGTTGGACTAGTGTCTTTGACTCCAACGTGTGGACCCGGCGTAAGGGCATCGCCAACTGAAAAAGTTTGGGAACCCCTGGTGTAGAGTGTTATAGAAAATCTATGAACTGACCCCTCTTGAAATTAATTCAATATCCTTTATTCATAATCGGGGAAAATTTTGCGAGGATACAATTTTATTTAGACGGCCATATTATCTCAGCTGTTGGTTCAGACACCAACTTTGATAAGTAGAAGAAAATCAAAATTTTAGTTTAAAGAGGTATACGGAAATATTTGAGGGACTAACTGCAAAAGCCGTTATCCAAGATCTTAGTTTGGACAGATATACTGAAAACCTTATCCAAAATCAAAACATAAACTCCTCTTTGAAAAGCAAACTTTCTGTTATATATGTTTAAAGCCTGCAATACACAATACCAAGGTGTAGACAGTATATTTGCATTGTCTTGCCGTCGCTCGGTGTCGCTCGCCTAGTTGGCCGAGGAAGTCAAACGCCAACATGTATTGAACTCATTTGGCGTAGCTTGTTCCAACTTGCGATCACTCGCGACCACTTGCCGCACTTTGGTTTTTCGGCACAAATCAAAGGCGTTCGCGCGCACTCGGCCAATAGTATTCACATGTTTGTCCTCGGTTATATTGGCCATTTGCATTGGTTTTCGACAAACTTGCCAAACGTCGAGGCAGTACCACTTGCCTTGTATTAATTTGACTATGCTCGCGTTGGCCTAAGCTCGGCCAACGTGTATTGCAGGCATAATATATACTCTAACTGATAGTAACTTTTTTAGATGTTACAATCCATTGAATGCAAGACAATATATTGTTTGTAGTCGAAAACCTTCATCAGTTGAGCATTCCTTAAATGATTGAAATCTCGAATAATAATATTTAATATTTTATTGCGAAATAAATTTCGTTCATCTAGCAGTTTCTCGGAAAACTAACTCACGGAATCGTAGTGTGTGAGATGGCGTCTCTCTGAGATTCCTAGGATAGAAGTCACATGGGAGAATTAACAGGGTAACTAAAATCTATGAAAGCAATTATGATACCAACAAAAAAAGGTATTCCTATGATTTAATGATTATTTTGCAAAAACTCCGGAGATTACGTTATTCCGATGTTTAGAATAGTATTTTAGTATGAAAATAAAATTAAATAAGTTATAAAACATTAAACTATTAAAAAATCCTTTTAGATTTCGAGCCTGACGGAAAATATTTAAATTTTTGGCTGTTTTTTGATTTTTTTGTTATTTAAAAAATGCGTAAATAAATTTTATGACAATTAATCATATTTAATTCCAAAAATACGTTAGTTTTAAGTGACCTGGTGTAATAGATTATAATAGATTGTCTTTATGAATTTACATAATATTGGATTAATAAAGCCTTGACAATGCTGTTCAGTAGACTTATTCTATGTCATTTTTAGATATTTGTGTTTAATTACTTAACATGTAATAATACGTTGCTACAAATGTTTTAAAAGCAAACTTCAATTGAATATTATGTACCAGGCATTCGATTATGAAAACGATTCGGACAAATATAAATAAATTTTGCAGTTAAAATGAGAGAACTAATAAAATAATTTCTTGGATCTTCTTATCTGTGGTAAAATTCAAAATTGTTTTAATTTAGCTATATTTTATAAATTTTATCAAATAAAATGAAATTTAATAATAGTACGTACATTACATTCACATGTATACATATTAACTTCTTACAGTCGTATAATACATAGATAGACATTTGTCAAAAAGCAGTGGCTAGTATTTCTACCTATATCTTTATATATAACTCTTCTGTACGTTTATATGTTCCTGGACTCTTCTTAAATAGTTTGAAATTTTTTGTTGGTATTTGTGTAGGTCCTTGGATGGTTTAGATTCGCAATTGGGCATGGATCCTAGAATTTTTTTACGAAAACATAGAAAACACACAATGACGAATCGAAATTATTGTAATGTCAAACTCAGTGTCATGTGTCAATCATTACATAGTTTTTCGAAAATTCGAATGTCAAAAAGATGTCTGTTAAACTCGCTAATAGCAGAATAGCCAACGTTTGTTTCACAAACAATAGTAAAACGCTAGAATACTTGTGTTTCAATTGTCTTCATATAATAGATCCAATGGAATTTTGTCCTAATAATACTAATATAAATAAGGTAGATAGTAATTTCAAAATTAATAAGCACCTTCTTCATAACAAATTTTTCTTTACTAGTGAGATCAAAGTAAACAATGTTGGACATTTTAAAATAATTATAATACATTTTTCCTAACCCGCTTTTGGCAAAATAAATAATATAATAATTTTCCATATTACATTTTTTCAATTTTCTTTACTTTTATAAAGTACATTGCTAACACAATGTGTAAACAAGATAAATTTGTTGTACATACCTAATTTTTTATTATCTTATATCTTGTTATCAGCTATAAATATAGTATAAATAAGTTAAAGGTGTACACTTTATAGAATAATGAGTGTGTGCTGAAATATGGCACCTTCTTTTTCAACTTATTTAAACTACATTCGTAGTATTAGCAGTTGACTAAACTTAAATATTATTGTAAATATACGTATTATTTTGAAGTAATTTTAATAATGAAGTAGGGTGAATATAAAAAAAATCCTTTGTAAATATTTATACCAAAATGGAAAGTACATTATAGCTACTTTAAGGTATTACTACCTACAATTGATGATTCCAGAAATTTCCTTAAACTGTTAGCTAATTCAATGATCATCAGCTGTGAGTTTCGATGGAATAGAAATTCTTCCCTCGGTTGTTGCAACGTTTGATGTTTATGATATAAAGCAATATTTTCAGGCAAGCCCTAAACTGAAGTGTAAACTCCAGGAATGTGATGATCGTCATATATAGTGTATACGGTGGCTCCATCTTGTTGATAATAAGTTCATATGAAGATAATTCGTCGGGAAGTAATCCTGGAAATTTTAAATCATTTTGACATCCCAATGTCGCATTGAAATCTTATTGTATCACTTTTGTTGGTTTCTTTAAAAATATTTGGGTTTTCAAGAGGACACTATTACTTGCAATGTGTGTTTATGAAGTAGCCGCAGTAACAGTGTATTGCATGTCATCAGTAGAACCACAACTGCTGACGGTGACAATATACTTAATACTACTATACAACTAGCGCCATCTAGAGAACTACGAATTCATCACCTTACACACATATATGCCTTTGTTTCTCATAAAATTACTTAGAGTCATCTGAACATGTCTGAGAATTACGTTGAAAATTAAAAACAATGTAAAACAAATCGAATTGTGGAAAAAGAAGCAGTGGTTTGCTCTTTCACTTAGTTCGTCACAATACCCTTTACGGGCGATAGCAATATAGCGATATCAATATAGTAATATTAAGTATATGCCGCTGATACACTTGTGAACCGTGTGCTTTCCCATATTGACAACAGTTCCTATACAGTTGAAAGGCAGTTACCTAAAATAAAATAGTGTTTAGAGCAAAAACATTGCATGGACTGACATTGTCGTGTTACGCTCAATGAATTGCCATTTTCAAAATACTACCGGTTTTACATCGACTATCGACCCTTTCTTTCCTTGAGACCTTGTCTTCGTAATTTCAGTTCTGCAAGCCTCCTCTCTCAATTGCTTCGCCCACTTCGATTTTCCAGGATCTTCATAGTCAACCTCGTTTCCTTCTATCAAGTGGTCTCCAGTTCGTTATCTTAGATATGCATGACTATCGTGACGTATCAGTACCATTATAACATTTTTTAATCTCTATCCTTATTTTGATTTTATCATTATCCTTTGCTGTCAGCCTCTCTTTATTTATTCCGTTTATAAATAACCACAAGTGTACCCTACTTACCATTATGCTCTGCACTATTGATTAAATATTTTATTTTTATTGGTTTTAACTTGAGCACTAAACATTATAAAAACCTACGTTTCGTCTACCAGACCATCCTTCTGACAAACCACAAATGATTTACTCCAAAGGATAACTATAAATAGTGAATTATATATCAAGGCTTGCTTTTTTATAATGAAATTATGTATTTTCTGACACAGACAATATTAATGCATTGTTACGCGTTCTCATGGTGAATTAACTTTGATTAGCACATTTCCATGGAATCTCATCAACCTTCTTCAGTTCTTAGATAAGAGACTTTCTTACTTCAAACTACTCTATAACATCCGTCTGTAGCTGATGATTACTAGTGATATTCTTCTTTCAGTATTTTATAGGTGACTTCTTCTTTGTTGTTGATTACTGCATGTGTTTGGAGCTGGGAGCTTATTCTCTTGTCACCTTGTATGAGTTCCAATTTATAAACGAGTTCTCATGTTATTGGCGGTAACCTTTGATTGTTTCGTTCGGGTATGTTCGATATTCACCAAAAATGAGTATCCATTTTTAGATTTTGTAGGCAATCTAAATATTCAGTAAAACAATTTCATTGCGTTACTGTCTTTAGCTAAGGTGTAAGTACCTAGCGATTCCTGTATATGTGTTCTTCTATGCATTATGTATGAAAGTGTAATATCTATATAAATTATGAGACTAGTCTTTCCGTGGAATCAAATAAAGAAAGTGTTGTTGGTGTTATGATTCATAGACGCGGGTGCTTCCAATTCAATGTATTCTATAAGTGCATAAAAAATCACTGGCAATAAGGGAGACCCCGTCATCTTAAGAATTTGTTTTAGATATCTACACGTAAACGCTTCAATTAGAACGCTTGTAATAAAGACAGTACTAATGCCAATAAGCACGGAATGTTTTCTTTTCAAAATTAAAAAACTGGTTCTTTACTTTAGCAGCATATGCCTAGAGCTGTTTTGGCCTTATAAAGGTTTTTATGGTCGGGACAATGGATAAACAGTATCTTGTCTCAGAATGCGGAGTACATTTTTTCTTCGATTCTCTTAAGACTTTATCCACCTATATAATAACAAATTTGGGGACATATACAAACCTGTCTTAAGCATTTTGTTGTTGTAGTGAATTCATCTATTCCTTTATTTCATATTTTAATTTTTTACGGTTTCTTCTCTATTATCTGGAACAAACAATTGTTGATCGGGCTGCTATAAAGCCGTTTTCTTCCTCGGACTCATATTCCTCGCATATAATCTCTTTTATTATTCTTCCGTCCAACCTACTAATTGTATTGGTGACAGTTATAGCTCCGTAATTGTTACATATTTCCGTATTTCATTTTTTGTGCGTTGGCGCAATGTACCCTTCTTTCATGATTTTGGTACTGGTTTTCCCGTTACCTAGGGGTATGTTGAAGACTTCTCCGAGGATCTTAAATAATTTGTCTGTTCCGTTCTTTTTCACTGCAGGAATACCTTCTAGGCCAGGGGCACGTCTATTTTTTAATTGTGCAGTTCCATTTGTTATTCTCCCGATATTAATAGTTATTGGTCCTCCATAAATCTGAATTTTATCATGGATAATTGTCTTGCCATTTTCTGGCGGGGGTTTATTGCTATGTTTTCCTTCCCTATCTAAGTATTTTATAAACCTCCCAAGATTCTTCGAATTATTAGCCTCTTAAGTGACTATATTCCTGACCTGACCAAAACTTCTCTTTATTCTTTCTTATCATTGTTTTCTTTCGTATTTAACCAGCTGTGATATAGCTGTTATTTCTGTTCCTTCATCGCTTGTAGTTTCATAAAAATATGGCTTTTTATTTCCTAAGGCTTCTTTTCTTACGGAAATCTGAACAATCAATATCACTAAATAGTATTTGTATCTTCTCTAATAATTTAAGGCTGAAATTTTTATACTTTACTAACGGGAATTTCATATACTACTAATGTTAACTTAATTTTCATTCCCTTTTTTTTAAGTTACGAACTATGAAGGCAATATTTTACATGAAAGTTTTATTTCTTGTGCGGTGTGAGAATGTTTTAAAATTTTAAGTTTTCATATCTATTCCAGCTCCATCTCAATTAAGCAATGACATTATGACTGCTCAACATGTGAAAGAGTACTACACATCAAATGTCAATTCAGCACCGGATAATGTTGACATAAATCGACAACCCATCACTGCTGGGTAAGTATTTAACATAAGCTGTATATTTATCTATTTATTGTCGTTTTCTCAAAGCTGAGATAAAATATTTGTTTAAAAATCTAAAGACTAACCAAGTATATATAATTTTCCGCAAAATTCACAAAACATTTTCAAGACAGTTGTTCTCGATAAAATGTTGGTACAACATCAATGGAATTCAGACTTGGTATTTTAACAATGTTTTATAATTGACGATACAATTTATTGACTCAATATTACAGACATTGTTTTTCACGTTTCAAAATTACATCTTAATGTAAAATAATATTAAATTATTTACTCTATTATAATTGTTATAGTTAGCAAGTTCAATAAACACACTTTAGATTTATCGATTATTTGAAATGATTTGTTTAAAGTTAATAAATTAATGTTTATATAGTTTACATCTGTAAGTATTTATCAGTACCGATGTGTGAGTCAGTTATGGGAAGGGTGGTCAGGGTGGTTTTGCATACTGATAAGAAGTAAAACAATTAATATATTGTTACGTATCCCGTGGGTTCAATTATACACCTGTTATACAATTAATACTCCTTTATTTACGGTGAAACTCAATACATATTTCTTGAAACACAGATCATATAAATACTATTTACAATTTGCTTTACTTTACTACTTATAATCACTGAACTTATGAATTAGACTGACTCTAATGTGAGCGTCACAGAACATTTAATTATATAAAATTTTACATTCGAGAGTCTTCGAGTTTACTCTATGGCGCTAATATCGAACTATGTAGATGTCTCCCGAACTGTCAGTTACATGTGGTAGGTATATACAGGGTCCTCCCTCGGCCGACGTAATAACTTTCCGTAACACTGCCCCCCCTTTAGCCCTTTAGTTCTAATCGTCCCGATTAGATGCATCTCCTCGATACGGGGCCAGACGATCCAGATGAACAACCTTCATCTTTGTCCTTGCGCTGTGTTGGATGCGGCACACTACGTCATTTATCCTTTTGATAACCTCGTAGGGTCCATCCCATGTAGGTGACAACTTCGGTGATTTGCCCTTCGTCCTTTGTGGAGTGTACAACCAGACTTTATCACCTTGCTAAAATCCGGTCGAGTTTGCTTTTAAGTCATACCGGGTTTTCATCCTGGCACTTGTTGCTAACATGCGCTACGTTGCCAATTCATGGGTAGCCAGTAGTCTTTCCCATAATTGATCTGCATAATCATTAACTTCCATAAGGGATTCATATGGCGTATCAAAAGCCAGGTCACATGGAAGCCTTATTTCCTTTCCAAACAAAACCTTAGCTGGTGTTAACCCGGTGCTGTCATCTACAGCGGATCTGTATGCGAGCAGGAACAGAGGTATGTGCTCATCCCAATCCCGTTGGTTACTGTCGCCACTTTAGAAAGATGCATTTCTAAAGTCTTATTAAATCTCTCTACCTTGCTGTCTGATTGTGGGTGTAACGCCGTAGTTCTGGTTTTGTTAATACCCATCAAGTCGCAGACCTTCCGGAACACATTTGATTCAAAATTCCTGCCTTAGTCGAAATGAAGTTTCATTGGTACCCCAAACCGGCTTAACAGCTGCTCCACTAAAACTGTTGCTACTGTGGTTGCTTCGTGATTGGAAGTAGCAAACACTTCTGGCCATTTGCTGAAGTTATCAATAGCAACAAAGATATATCTGTTACCCCTCTTGTCAATGGCAATTCTTTCAAAAGGAATACTCACGTTGTACTGTCTCATTTTCTCAACTGATCGATTTTTGGGTCCCTTGCTGGCTGCACATACGTCGCATTTCCGGCACCATTCTCTTACGTCCTCGTAATAGTTCACCCAATAAAATCGTTCTCGTACCTTATCGAGGGTTTTATTCATGCCCAAGTGACCTCCAGAAATGCCGTTCTGTAACTCCTTCAGGATGGCGGGTACTCTTTTCTACTAATTGAGACTTAGTTTCTTTCCCATCGGCATTTTCCCAGATTCTCTTCGAGTAATTCCTGTTCTTTTTGTCTTTTATCTTCAAGTAATTTCTGTTCTTTTTATATTTTATCTTTCAATGATTTAATTAGCTGTTCTTGTTGGGTTTTCATTGCATCCTCTAATTTGGCACTAAGTTTATTCAACTTATAATCTTATACTTATAATCACTGAACTTATGAATTAGACTGACTCTAACGCTCACAGAACATCTATTTATATAAAATTTTACATTCGATCCAGTACCCCCTGCATTAAATTTTCTTTCGTTTTGGCATTACAGGCATTGCTACTTATTATGTTTTATTAACACAATGAATATGTTTCATGAATGTATAACTTTTTCAAATGATTTTTGTTAATTGGTAATGCACACCAAATTTGAAAATAAGACATCCAAATCATCACAGAAAAAGAGACTAATCTGCTAGGTCAATTTTTGGACACTATTGATTAGACGTGAAAACTATTATATTGGTATGAAAAACCTTTCAATACTGGGATATATATGAACTTCAATTGTAACCATATTCTGAAGACGAAAACCAATTTTAGGTCATTAAAATATAATTCTCAATATTACACCAGTCAATAGAGATTTTTATGTGACATAAAATTCAGCAGCAAACCACATAAGCCATCACGTAAATAATAGTTAATAAGTCTGGCATACTTTTAACAGCAAACTCGTAGAAGTAAATTATTTGAGCCTAAAAACTCCAAAAAATATGGGGTATTTTCGTTTTTTGCTTATAGTGTAAAAAGTAATGACCATAATGCCGTCAATAGAAACATTGTAGAGAATCAGAAAATCTTCAAAATGAATATTTACAAATTTTGATCGCAGCATTCTTCACAAAGAAAAGCTGGAAAAACCGATGTAAAGTGAGTGATTTTAAAAAATTCATAACTTGGTTATTATAACAGCTGGAACTTCAATTTGCCTCCTAATGATAGCTTATAACGTTGAGATTAATAGCGCTGAAGGTCGAAATTGTACGTTAAGTAGATCTTGCAGAATTACAATTTAAATAATTTGTAGACATATTTTGCAGGACGTATCGAATTAACCACGATAGCTCGAAAGCAATATGCAAAATATAATTCGAAAGACGATGGAAGTCGAAACTTCGAGGAATATTTTGAAAACTTTTAAAATGCACTTCACTTCGTATATCTTGGAGTTTTCTCATAGTGCCGTAAAATGTATTAATTCTGCTTTTAAAATTTGGTTTAAACGATGGACCCTGCGATGTTTTGATAGTGGCAGATCCACTCAGTGGAAAAAAGTCATTTAATTAAAATCTGTGAACTATATACAGGTAACTATTAACTTAATGAACCAATGAAAAAATAGACCAACATGAACAGAAAATTAGATAAAAACGTAATAAACTGCGGAGAAAAAACATATAAAATACAATTTACCATAATTTTCATCTCGTGCCCCCACCTTAAGAAAATTTTAGATCCGTCCTTGTGTTTTGACAGCTATTGTCAATGTACCGCTGATTGTCTGTCACATATTCGTACAATTAATGCAATGTTTACTATTATTTTAAACCAACTTCTCGGCATTATAGCGAAAAACCAAGATAGACAAATTGAAGTGTAATTTAAGAACTTTCAAATTATCTTTAATATATCCCGGTCGGACTATTCTCGTTAATGGGATGTGCCAAATAGCTCTCTAAATTAAAATCGAATTGTTCAAAAACAACTTGTTTAATAGTATCCGTCGTGAGCTCATATAAACTTAATACCATAAACTATCGTGTTGTCGATGACTAATATTCCAGTATTAGAAAGTTACAAAGTTTTGAAAAAAATCCACTTTTGACCAGTTTTTCTGAGTTAAAAAAAAATCCAATCAGGATGTATAAACACTCATTGAGAATAATTTCTTATTCTTTACAACTTACCTGTAGACGGCATTACGATTCCTACATTATTTTTCATTATATTAGCAAAAAACAAAATAAATTCGTATTTTTGGGTTTTTTATTATTTAAATCGTTTACTTCTTCGAGTTTTCTGTTAAAATCGTAGCAATAATTATCTATAAACTGTTACTGACGTGATGGTATAAGCGAAATGCTGTTAAATTTTATGTCCGGAAATGAGTTAATTTTTGCTCTATAAACTGGTGTATATGTCATCTTACTTTCATTCAGATAATTCTTTAAAAACTATCATCGCAATTATTTTATAATTCTTATACAAAAGACGTATTAACAATTTGTTACTTTCAATTCTACATTCAACGTATAAGAGCAAGATAGTCCAACCTTAAATTCTTTCTCAGAGTTCTGTATTGATTTCGAATCCACCATCTGATCGTATTGCCGTGTTCTACACGTCTCTATCTATCTATCCGTGAACTAAAATACGAGTTTCAAACAAACCCATAAAAACAGTTGGAATCATTTCCTCTAACGTTAAATTAAAGTAGAAGCAAGAAATATCTCCAATGTGATTTTCCAGATAAATTTGAGGGAGTGTATTTGAAACCATGGAGACTTGATCGACGCATTGTGAACTATCAAATACCAGAGCCACAATATATATATTATATAGTCAAAAATCACTCTCCATCAGAATTTTGCGCGGTCCTGTATTTAAACAAAAACCTTATGTATCCATGTAATTGTACGGCAAAAATCAAATCCATGCTGAAAGATGACATTTTCTGTTAAAAAAATGATGGTGTTTAAAATTAACTTGGTACATTATAACGGGGTTTTAGTTTTTTTAAAGAAAGTGTTGTAGACTTTTACAAAGAGTGGCAGGTGTTTTAAAACAATCAGGATACATAATGTAAATGGAAAACTACTTATTTCTATACATTCGTATGTATTAAGCTTTCTGATCCGCAGGTCACCAATATATTTTCTCATGATCATACGACTGGAAGGCGTTTCCGTTACTCATGAATTATAATAAAAGATAAGATTGATAATGAATAATTTTAAGTTTGAGTAAATAAAATTTGTAATATGTCAAAACTTAATATAAATAAAAGAATTTTCTGTAAAAACATTTCGCTATTAGTGCTTGTTAAGATTTGGCTTTACTTTAGTGCAACAATGCATTAATTAGATGATTCTGTGACTAAAGTACTGTTAAATGAGCTTAGTAATAGCCAACGAAACTTGTTATTAATCCCTATAGTTGTTTTCTTTATTCCTAAACTGTCTTGAAATGTTTCTTTGTGCAAATCCATTAATTAACCCTTATAAAAATAATATCTTTCCACGTCAAGTAGTTAGTGTGTATGTATTTAAGCTTATGCAGTGACGAATGGGCAAAGCTAGAGCACTCATTGAACCGATTGGGTCCCAAAAGCCTTGGAACTGGCCTGTGCAGAGAAAGGTACTTTTTTATAGGTACCCTCCTAGTAGGTGTACCTCAAATATATGCACTGAATGCTGCACCATATTAACACGAATCTGCTGTATTTCTGAATTTCTAATACTTCATATGTAAAGTACAATAATTTGCAGATAGTGTATACAATTTACTACTGCATTACACCAGTTTTTGACAATTTTAATGCTTTGGCACCAGTGTACACTCTGTTTAAAACTTCCAAACGGTCTGAGGTTCTTCTTTTTTAAGCGAATGATTCTTCCGAAATTAATATTTTCCATATTTAACTTATTTCATTAAAAGGGTCTTTGCATCCGAGGATTATGTGGTGAAAGACTTAAAATAGTAAACTGTTGATAGAAAGAAATATATTATTTCCTAGTACTAGTATTTTTTTATATAATACCCAGACTAATAATTTCTTTTTAAAATTGTCGGTTATAGCGTATGTATGAACTATTTGTGTGTATCTTGAGTTTTGTGTGTTGTAGATGTATTGAAAATATAGAATGTGTGTTCTGTTTGTACAATAGATAATGTAATTAGCTTTTTATTTGACATTTAATGTTTATTTCCTTTAAAACCCAACAGAACGGCAAATTGGAAAAAGTAAGTGCTGTGTATAACTGGTACATAATTTGATGCATGAAATCTATCTAGGCAAACATGATTTTTACAACTATTTACAAATGTATGTCTATTTAAATTTTATCACTACTCTAAGAATTATTAAAGAAATTGCCTTAAAAATAATAATTGTAGTATGAATTATATTAATAAACCGAATTTATTAAAAAAAAATCTTTTAAATAGTGGTTCTAACCTGTATGATAGAAAGCATATCCTTACTTTATAAAATTACTGCATGTTTTTGACTAATGTTTGTCACGTTTCAGTTGTTAGGTTTGTTTTTTTTCACCTTAGAAGTAGTAATGTTTAATGTAGTTTTTCAATAAAGTCTGAATTCTATTCATTTTGTTATTAAAATATGTAAACTATCACATTTTATAAAACTATTAAAAAAATATCTACTATTCCTAAAATTGGTCATACAAAAAATGTTTGTTATAAAGATGTCAATGATCAATTAAATTCGTCTATTTATTTATCCATTTGAACTGGCAATTTTCAAGAATATAAACTGATTATAGTGCACTTTGTTATCTGTCATAATAATCAAGATATAGCAATAAAGTAGAAGGCAAACATTACACCATTAGACATAACAACTTACATATTTCTATGATTTACATATATTTTGAAATCAATTTGTTTGTCACGTTTCAGTTGTTAGGTTTGTTTTTTTTTCACCTTAGAAGTAGTAATGTTTAATGTAGTTTTTCAATAAAGTCTGAATTCTATTCATTTTGTTATTAAAATACGTAAACTATCACATTTTATAAAACTATTAAAAAAATATCTACTATTCCTAAAATTGGTCATACAAAAAATGTTTGTTATAAAGATGTCAATGATCAATTAAATTCGTCTATTTATTTATCCATTTGAACTGGCAATTTTCAAGAATATAAATTGATTATAATGCACTTTGTTATCTGTCATAATAGTCAAGATATAGCAATAAAGTAGAAGGCAAACATTACACCATTAGACATAACAACTTACATATTTCTATGATTTAAATATATTTTGAAATCAATTTGGTATATTAATAAACATCCATAGTTGAGGTTACTAATTTTTTATTAAAGATTTCAAATTACCCAAGAGGATACAATTTTTTACGTATTTCACATACAGACACATATGCTGATGATAGCCCTTGAAATCGACAGTTTAAGGAAAGATGTACATAAGTTTAAACTTTAATTATAGCTAATAAGGAGTGCACAATAGGAACAAGGTGTTCCCATCTTCATATCAAGGTAAATCAAGAAATAAGTGGTAAAATCATCTTTTATATTATTGCTAAGGATTATTCATTTTGAGATGTCGTTCGAAGACATGATCATCTGGATCTAATACTGGTCCTCTCACTCTGTTGCTTAGCCAATTTCCCTCCAATTCGTTTTTCTTTCAGAGTTGTATTAACAAGTGCGGCAGTACCGTACCAGATATTACAGCTGAAGACATTGTTTCACTTACAGGTGGGTGGTCAATAGGTTTAGTGCGTAAAGCTAGTGTCAACTCTGGAAGGGTCTGCCGATGTGACACTTCGCAAAATCTCCATTTGGTTACTGCTCTGACGACTTGTGGATGGCATAGCTATTGGAGAGCTAAGCAGAGCAGTGCTCCTGTGCCTCCAAGCTCTGGCGGGGGGGGGGGGCTCAGACCTATCCAGCAAACCTAAAACAGAACTTGAGAAAATGTATCCCATCTTCAACAAATAAATATATCAGGTTGTAACACCACAACACGACTTAATTAAGTTTCACAGTGTCATGTAATCTTAACTATTAATATTCATATGGATACCAGATATTATTTTTCTTCTATATATGTTGTAAATACGAGTACTATCATTTCTTTTATACGCATTTTACTCGACTCAGAGGATGACCCAGACTAGAGTTTTCGGGGAGGGCGATATCGTACTAAATTTAGACAAATTGAGAGGGCTTATCTATGATATGTAGTGTTTCTTGGGCGTTTTCATTAAAAATACTTGATCTGAGGTTAAAACCAGTACAATTTCAATATGTCCAAGTGTATGTAAGCTGTCTGTTTATTGTCAAGTACCAAACGATTACATATAATTTTTCATTAAGTTAAAATGTGAAATACTGATGTGTAAAGATAAATTTGTACACACATTGTTTTGGGTATATTTTTAATCACATTCACTAAATCCTGGTTCGGCTGGTGTTCTATCTTTAAACTATCGATTTCAGTTGCTTTGTATGCCGATTAGGGAGTAGTGAAGATTCTAGGATTTTGAACTGACAATGTTCAAAAATTAACACAAATGGTTTAGGTTACATATTCATTCACTATAATTATATGTTGACTTAATTTATAATTTACCAACATTGTTTATAATTAAGAATTCAAATTATTTGTAAATATTTTTTGACATTTTTAATAAAAGATCTATACAAACTAACAATGGTATGTTGAAAAAGATAATTTTGTTCGAAGAGTAAATGAAATGTTTTTATTAATATACTGAAAATATGCATAATGTTTATCTCTAATTAGTGCGTACTATTATTGTGGATTCATAACGCAACAGTATTTGTTATTTATTTATACAGTTTCTTGGTCTCGTTCATCGTGGACGCCCGAGGCGGTGCAATGAGAGGTTGTCGTCATTCTGGTGTAAGAGTGATTGTCCCACCGAGGTGTGCCTCGAGCCCTACCAGGATCACCTGCAGATATGTTAGACCTCAAAGGACTCCCCATCCACCGCCGTTAATGGAAGGCGAGGCTTTAGCTAGTAGATTGTTGGAGTTGGGTCCAGTAGGTGCTAAATTTTTAGGGTAAGTCTTGTTCTTTTTTTTATTTAATTTTTAATTTACATCAGAAAACTTTGAATGAGGAATTATGCTGGTATATGTATTTGATAGTTAGAAGAATAAATTAACATTATTGTTCCACGGAAAATAACCATTTACATATACGTTAAATTAATCCAATCTAATGATTTAAATATACTTGATCGTTAAGTTAATTACCGGAATTTTTATGGGTATTAGTCTCTTGTAAATCTGGTAGATTCAATTTTTCCCTTTGCCTCAACCTTCTTAGGTTATTTAGCCAATCTTATCATTGACAAAAGACAATTTTTGCTCTGGGCAATCGTCTCCTATCGATTTAAAATAATTTTATCCTCACCTCCAATCAAGATTATATTTTAATTATGACTTTTAACAAAGATTAACTTTGTTTCAAATTCAACTTGCATATACATTTGTACAACCGGGACAGCCACTTTTGGGCTTCCTTCATTCTTGAATTACATGTATTCTATTCTTCCACTAGCACTAATCACTTCTAAAAGTCTTACACTTCTTGAGCGTCTTTTGTTCAGAATCAAACATTAGCAATCAACTCCTCACTCCTATTTATCTATATTATTTTTAATTAACTAATTTACTATTTACGCGTGTGGCTGCGTAAAATTTTGGAACATAACCTTCTCTCTTAAGATGTTCTGAGTAAATAATGTATTGTGCTATTTTATAAAGGGTAATATTTATTTACTATACTTTCACAAACAATAAAATTACGGCTTGTAACGGTATTCTTAGATAGATTATAGATTATATAATTGCTATAAATAAAAATTATAAATTTTATGAAAAAATGTAATTAGACGCCTACAAATAGCAGTTTAAATTTTAACTAATACAAAAATACAAGAGAGGTTTATCAAAAAACAATATAACTAAATTAAAATAAATTTAAAAACACATTCAAATTATAAAACTTGAGCTGATTAATATTAGTAAAAGATATTAGTAGAAAAGCTATCACGTTACTCCTATCCAAAAATTTACGTAAAAATAAAATATAGAATTATTTGAACTTAATAACAATAATAATCCCTGTAATTTACTTAATGACGAAACTGATTTAATTAATTTACTTTATTAAACAGCTTTAATTGAGTCAGTAATAAAAACTCAAACAGTTTTGGAAAAAATATCGTTATTTCCCTATATCGCCTCCTTTTAGCTATTACCTATTACTATTTATTTACCCACTGATGCTCCATAAGTTTGATACCCTATTTATAGTGAGAAACGATGAGCTCTTTAAAATATCTATCAACTCCAGATTCCATCTTTTCATTGATATCGCATATGGCTTGCCACCGAGCCATATTTTCAGGTTTGAAAACAGAAAATAATCCGAGGGGCTACATCTGGCATGAGGAAGTTATTCAAATCTACTTTTTCGCCAAAAGCCAACTTTTTTTTAATTCGCCACTAAAGTATAAATCTATGCAAAAACCTCGAATTTATTGGCGTGAAACTTCGCCAAACACTGATTTGAAACATTCCCACAATCTGTTGTTGTTCTATTGTCGCGGGACTCACCTGACATAACTTTCTCACGTCCGAATTTATAGCCAATACACAAAATTTTTGTGCTAAACAACGTAGTGTCGTCAAACTCCAACTTTATAAGCTTAGTTAGTACTGTATGTCCCCGCGGTTTACAGAAATATGGTAAGAGTTATCATAACTAATTTCGAAGTTTCATGACCAAGGTTGTTAGCATTGTCTCACCTAAAGTGGGTTTATTTTATTGATTGATTTAGCATTGTAATACCTATATTTGGTCACTTTTAAAAAACATGCAACACTCATAAATTATGAACCAAATATATTACGATAATTTCACTGAAGTACTTATATCAACTAAAATGTTTCCGGAAAGTTTAAATAATTGTAACTTATACATAACACGCAAATTTGTATAATGTATGCACACTATTCGTGTTACAGACCCGTGATCATAGAAGTGCCACATTTTGCATCTCTTAGAGGAAAACAAAGGGAAATCATCGTTCTGAGATCAGACAACGGTGAAACCTGGAAAGAACATACCTTGGAAGCTAATGAAGAAGCTATACGTGATGTTCTTGATCACAGTTTTGAAGGTGATGGTATGTATCAATTGTATTATATGTAATTTGCTTTGTTCAAAAATTTGCAATTCGCTTAAGAAAACCTTTGTTGTATAGCTTATTACCATGAAAAGATTACTTTACATAAATAATAAAAACCATTTTGTGTTTATGCAATTTTAAGTAATAACCTCGAGAATCCAAAAAATACACTTTAAGTAAATTATTGTCAATGCGGCAACATCGCGTCCTGAATTAGTACATACATACCTAATGAAATAACTGCCTTTAAAATATTAACAAATTAAACACAATACAAAAATTACTAATACAGATGTTATATTCGTTGGAAGGAACATTTGAGTTATCTCTATGTTGCAATACCTTTTCAGTCAATTTGCAATGTGGTACCAAACTTTTAATTTAAAAGAGTAGTTTGTCAACGTTAAAGTGATTAATAAAGTCATACGATCTTTTTAGTAGCTACATTTGAAGTTTTAGAAATGGTTTCTATGCAAAATTGCCTGTTTGTAATTGTTCTTAACCTGTTTATTTTTTTTACAAAACTATGACTGTTTTAAAAAATGTAATAAGGTTTTTTATTTATTTTCACCGAAACGCCTATTGCTCACAATGTTTGAACTCATACCATTTACACCCTGTATATAATCGCTAATTGTTTTATCAAAAAGCTTTATTCTTGTGCAACCGTTTGTTTACTATTTTTAAAGTAAACAATTTAGTTTTATTTTTAAGAACTCCTTTGTCTGAGTTGTAATATAATTTTATGATAATTATACATTTTTTATAGGTTTAAATCAGATAGAAGATTTGCACACTAATCGTATAACAAGAATATTAACGAATGACTTCCCTCATTACTTCGCTGTTGTTTCTCGTATCAGACAAGAAGTCCACGCCATCGGACCGGACGGAGGAACTGTTTCTAGTACTGCAGTGCCACTAGTTCAAGCTGTCTTCCCACCAAATGCTCTTACAAAGAAAATTCGTGTTGGTTTGCAGGTATGTGTTTAAACTCCTTAAAATCATTTATGAGAAAAAGAAAACATAGTTTTGCATTTTAGTTTAAGTTGCTAGGTTTGTCGGCGATGAATCGAAAACTAAGAACAAACATGTTGATATCTAATTTACCGGGACAAAGATATCTAAGAAAAATCGAAAATTAACGAAAACACCTCATGCCATGCGAAAAACGAGATTAGTGTAGTTTTGTTTTAAGTCTAGGAGAGAGTAGAACATGTAATAGAGTACTATTTTTTCTTGTTTTATGGTTCTCTAAACACGAGAAACCTCACTAGGCTCGGACACCGGAAGGATTGACAGATTGAGAGCTCTTTCTTGATTGGATGGGTTGTGGTGCATGGCTATTCCTGGTGGAGCGATTTGTGTAGTTAATTCCAATAAGGAAAGAAACTCTAGCCTGCTAACTAGGCGTATGTCGACAGCCCAAAGGCCCGCCTGTAATTGCTTTCGCCCTCTAGCGTGAGCGGTTTTTTTCTGTCCGCTTACACACAATTCTTCTAGAGGGACAGGCGGTTTGTAACAGGTACGCGGGCTACACTCTAATGAAATTAATCATTATGATGCCACACACGCCAGGATGAAAAGCCGGTATAACTTAAAGCAAATGCTTAAACCTGCCCTAAATATAGGTAACCCAAATTAAATGATCAATAAATGAAACTTTAATCAATGGTTGTGATAGAACAAGATACGTTTTAACAGCACATATTCTTTATGGCTATAATACACTTCTGGATGTGCTTGAACCAATTTTTGAACCACTTTTTCCATTTCGATTGGGATATTTTCAACACATCCATTTGGAATGTATCAACCGCTTCTTCTTACGTCACTAAACGTTACCCGCACTTATTTTCTGTTAGGAATTGAAAAGAAGTCACCAGTTTGAAGTTTTGTGTGGTAAAATAATCGGTTACTTCAGCAGTTTGTGAAGAATTACCTTTTCTTCCAAATAAGTGGTGGCCCGTTCTAGTTTTTTATAGGAAACAGACGAACCATGCTTCAAAATTTCTTCGTATTATTTGTACGCAAACAAGTGTTGGTGGATTTGACTCCTCTTATAAGCCTCGTCCAGTAAATTTCTATTTACTTTCGGAGCCATTGCATAGATCTAAGATTGGCCATAATTTTTTGCATCATTTGATAAACCTTTTTTTTAAATCTGTAAAATTATTTGGAATCACATGAAGATGTACATGACTTAGTTCCATTTTTTAACCAATACTGAATTTTTCAGATCAATATAAACAACACACAAATAGTGCTCGTGCGTCAAGACAATACCTCCAAAAATGTCAACGTTAGATTGCCCCTAATAACACTAGTGTTTTTGTAACATATTCAATTATTTTCTATATTTATATGGTCTGAAGATTGTGACATGTTTTTTTTTCTGTTATAGTAACATACAGATATATGTTCTAGGCACAGGCTATCGATCCAGAATTAGTTTCGAAGCTTCTTGGTCACGGAGTAGCAGTTTCTCCAATTGTAACAGTTGAACCTAGAAGAAGAAAATTCCATAAAGCAATCACACTCAGTATGCCAGCACCCAAAGCACATTCACAAGGCATGATCAACCAATACCAAGGTAGCTTGAATACAACATTGAGATTGTTGTGCTCCATTACAGGTAAACATTGATTAACTTTTTTATTATTCTATTTATTTGTGTTTAATTATCCCTTTTGCAAAAACTAACCAAATCACTCTTAGACTAGTCATATACAAACTGCTATTTGGCAATGTAATGACAACTATTTAGGAATAGAATGTGAATAGTAGACTGTAATCGTAGGATAAATCATAAAATATACTCTCAACCCTATATAAAAAGCACATTTAAAGACCTCTAAAACCCAACAGAAACCGCTATTTTAAAAGTATAACTAATTGAAAATGGCTTTATACATGCTAAACTGTAGATTTTATCAACTTATTGTAAATATTAATAGTTTTTAAAATTAATTGATGGAATTCCCTTATCGCACATTACACTCCAGACAATTGATGATAAAAGCTTGGTCCAAAAAAATGTAAGTATTAGACCGTCACGAGAATTTTGCTATGGTACAGAAAAATCAATTTCTAGAACACAAAAAGTGACGTAAAAAATTGGTATTTATACTCTTCTCGTCAAATGACTACAACTCAATTTAATAATTTTGCCCAAAATTTAAGCCTCCAGTAGGGCACAAGAATTGATAATTTGACTCTTGAGGGAGAGGACTGAAAAGTTTTCACTATCTGATTAAAAGTGTTAACAATGTTTTATTTTTAATTTATTTCATTATTCATAACTTTGTGAGTATAATTGTCCCAAAAGTTAAGTTTCAGGACATTTAAACATGATATTTAGAAAAACAATTTCTTTTAGTACTGAAATATAAAAATGGAATGTTTCAGCCCAAATGCATTTTGACCCAGATTTTTGGTTGTGACTAACGTATTTTGGAAGGTACTGACCTTTTTTTCCAGGATGCTTTATTAAAACAATGTGATGTCATAATACTATAGGATTATAGCAAAATCGAATTGAAGCAGCCAATAATCTTCGATATCTTTTTTGAGACCTTCTGTAGTAGCGAACGTAGTTCTATATTATCCCGGGAAACAAAATCTCTCAGCATTTCTACGGGGTGTAAATGAATAAGTGCGAAAGATTTCAAGATGTGCTTCCGCGAGTCATTTTATGACGAAAAGTTCCTATCAACATGTCCGCAAACGTTTAGTTACCGATATACAACGTGTTGAAATCAGATTTTTTCAGTTTTTTTTCTTTTGACTATTAAAGTTTTCGAGATATTTTGTTCAATTTTGGAGCATTAATGCATATATGAAGTATGAATACTTCATATATGCATAAGATCACAAAATAGGTCATGAAAATCTAAAGGGTACTTTTCTGGGGTCACGTGTTCTTTCTGTCCCTACAACTTTTTTCAGTACGTCCCTGGCAATTGCCAAAATTGTAAATGAATCTTAGGAATTTGCAATCTTTTTATTTCGTATCTGCCACTGTAGTTGTGTAAAAAAGGCTCAATTTCATGTGTACCGTAAAAACAAACAATCCTTCTGTGATGCAATATGCTATTAATATTTCAAAATCATTAAAAAACAAGTTTACGTAACATTGAATACGACGAGATCAAATCAAGTGTTCAAAATGGCCCCCTTCAGCCATTACACAGGAGTCTAGACGCCGACACATAGATCTTCGTATTCGATTGAAAATCCCAGGAGAATCTTGAATAACTCTACAATAAACAATAATTCGGTTTCTTAAGTCTTCTATGTCTTGAACAGGAGTTCCACTATAAATGCCCCCAAGTTGAAAAGTCTATCGGATATAAATCAGAACGAGCTGGCCAAAATTGAGGTCATCGACCTATCAAGCGGTCTGGATATGTTTCGTTCAACTATTGAGTGCTCTTATCTGAAATTGGCAGGAGCGCCATCGTGCATAAACCACATTCTCGTTCTGATACCTAAAGGAATGGGATTTTAAGTAGAACTGGCAGCTCATCGCTTAGAACTGAGTGTATGTATCTCCATTTAATGTAGCTAGCTGTTCCCGGGGAAGGAAATGTGGGCCAATTAGGTGATCTCCAATAATTCCAATCCATACATTTAAAGAAAATCGTTCAACGATGGTATGATGATGATGAGGTGGTTATTAATAATGGCTTCCCTTGAAAAACTTCGTCCGTGAATAAAATATGCTCAAGAAATTCTGGGTGTTGTCTAATCATATCTAGCATCCAGAAAGAAAATGCGAGACGGTTAGGAAAATCACCCGGTAACAGTGCCTGGACTCGTTGTACATGATATGGATATAACAGCTGTTCCTTTAAGATGGCAAATACATGTAGCTGTAAAGCAATTTTCCCAGTGCTGGTATCGGGGTGCTCGTCAATTAAATTAAGTACAGCTTCTTCTAATTCTAGTGACAACCACAATCATGTTTTCTAGGTTTTTTCTTAGTCTTTGATGTAGCCCCCAAACAAAGTGTGATGAGGGGCTACACGTTGAGGATACATTGCAGCATATCTTCTCGACGCTTTTAAGGAATTACCATTAAAGAGACTGTGCACGAAATGCATGTCAGCCATTTCTGCGTTTCAATAAACCGCCATATTGATGAAAATTCGCGAAAAGTCACGCACAATTATCACTGTGTTTAGTAAAAATCAAGGGGAGTAAATTAAGAACAATTAATTTAGAGTTGTCAATAAGAGGAATTAATATGACAGCCGCCTACTAGAAAAGTCAATAACAGGAGTGTTTGTTTCTAAAGTAAACATGAAATTGATCATTTTTTTACACAAAAACAGTGGCAGATACGAAAAAACGCAGAAAATAAGACAGATTGCAAATTCATAAGAGATTCATTTATAATTTTTGTTAATTGCCAGGGGCGTACTAAAAATAAATGTAGGGGCAGAAAAACACGTGACCACCCCAGAAAAAGTACTACCCTGTAGATTTTCATGAACGTTTCTGTCATCTTATTACGTCTTCATAGAGGCATTAATACTCCAAAATTGAACTAAATATCTCGAGAACTTTAGTACTCAGAAGAAAAAAACTGGAAAAATCTGAGGATTTCAACCCTTTCTACATCGGTAACGTTTGCGGTCATACGTTCATAGCAACTTTTCGTCATAAAATGACTCGAAGCACATCTTGAAATCTTTGGCACTTATTCATTTACACCCTGTATATTGGCGCAAAAACCAATGAAACCGAAAATACATACAGATATATTTATTTATTCCACTGCTCATCAGTTTTTTCTCTGTACTGCTGAATCACTATTGAACGACTGAGTTCTTTGCATTTTTTATGGTTTACTGACCAAATCAATAATGATGATGATTAACAGCCATTTGCTTATCTTCGGTAACTAAGATGTCATGAGAACTTCCAGATTTAATTAAATCCTTATCAGCGAACAATTTTATATTTGATTTTAGTGTTCTCATCTTCATGAACGTACCCGTTACACATAGATTCCAAAAAAATTAAACATCAATAAAGGTTTCCAATCTGAAGTATCTATTCATAAAACAACTTTTTGTATGTATGTAGTAGACTGCGCCCAGAAGATATCTGTGCTGTTAGGATTAAATATAAAATGATTAGTTTTACTGCGTAAAATAAAGCTTATTAGAATGTATTTGTAATGCAGATACAGTGTAGTAGAGGAAATTTCGAAAAATCAGCATTACTTGTCCTTTTGGAAAGTCTTCCACACACATGTTCTTAGAGAAAGGAACCTACACGATCAACATGTGTACAAATATATGTATTGAATATTTTGTATACTGATCTGTTGTGGAGGCATTTCAACTCCAAGTATGTGGTCGTTTTCAATCATTGTATGTATCATTTAAGCTTAATTTTTTGGATTTTTCAGAGATGCACAATTTTACTGTGTTTGAAACTAAATATTTTATTAGGGACATTAAAGAAATTTCACATTCCAGCATTTTCTTTATCGTCAGTTATCTACATAGGCCCGACTTGCTTAGTTGTCCCTGGTAGCTGCGCAATGTTTGTTCTAGCTGTTCCCGGTTGCTACTCAGTGATCTGTTTATTGAAGTGATCCGAAGTGCGGATTTTCATAAACTATTGTCAATTTTTAATTTTTCAGTTGTTCTTTTATATTTTCCTATTGTTTCCTTTTTGACCGCTCCTTTATTAGACAGAGCAAACAAAACAAAATAGAAATTATTCAAATCGGTCAAGCCGATCATTTGATTTTTATTCATAAGTTTAATAACTCTTCATTGCTCAATAGTATACAACAGTACTTTTCAACTAATAGTTCGTGCGGAAAGACAAAAACATAAGGTGATTAAAACTTCATTTTTGACACATCAATTTTGCTGAGAATTCGGGAAATGAGTTTGAACAGCACCAATTATTTAGAAAGCAAGCAGGAACGTTAACTTCAAATATTTTGTGTCAGGTTTAGTAGCCTATATACAGAGCTTATAAATCTACGTTACTGTACTCATAACAACCAAATATTAATACGTGCTAAAAGCATTACATTAGTGTGCAGCTGTACATCTTTTGATTGCCTCACGTGGCGGTTCTGAAATATTTTTCAATAATACATATCTCTATATTTCGTTTGTTTTGTCAGGTATAGTACAACTAATTATAAAGAGAACTTGTTTAAAGAACTGGTAGCATTATAAAAGTATTCAGAACTAATAATTGATTCCAAGAACAGGTTCAGCTCTAAACATGTAAAAGTGTTCAATGAATTCTCTTCGGCTTTTAATTTATAAAAGAATTTATTTACTTTTAAAAATTTAAATTGTTTTGTAAATATACAAATCTATTTTAACCACACCTGCAATATATATATTTTTTAACAAAATTTCATATAATTGTGTAGATACATTGAGAAATTGTGAACAAGAACATGAACTACTCAGTTTTAAAAAGCACCTTTTCACATTATAAAAACATTTACGAATATATAGTCTTTTCAATAAAATCCAAATTAATAAACTTGCCCAGTAATTCAATTTTATTAAGACTTTTTGTGCAGATAAGACAATCGAAGAATTCACATATTTTCGTTCCTAAATAGTTGTTTAGCTTTACAAGAATAATGAATCATTCCCCCTTACATTGCATTTGTCATGATAGTGCAAATAAATAGCATTCTTTTAGTCATTCAGTTAGGTAAGTCTTTTTCGCGACTGTTTATTTCCATTTTCATTCCATTATAATTAAATATCTAGTCAGAATATATCATTAGTTTTTTTACATTGTTTCTGGCATGATAGATGTTAATAGTTGTCAGTGTTGTCTTTACTGTTGCAAACTGTTATTTCAAATACATGCTTCATAGGAACTAAATCAGGTAAATTTAGTTCCAATTTTCGTATGTACATTAAAATTGCTTGCCACCTTTTCACAGTTACTTAGTTTTAGATTGGTACCTGCATATTTACACGGTTGTGGAATGTTGAGATTTTGATAACTTACATGAAAATATATCAAAATATAGCATTATTTATTGACGGAGAGCTGGCAACATATATATTTTAACATGATAAAATGCTTTGGAAATTTTCAAGGGGAAGGAGGCGTTAAGAACCTAAAATTTCTGTTGTACCTTATATAAAAATTGTATTAATTGAACTATTTATTACATTATTAGCGTTCCGATTATACGAAAACTCGAATGTTGTCGGAACCTTTTGTATACAGCTCGTACTTGTTAAGTTTTTATACCCTTTTTTGATTGTTATTTTCGGTGTTAAAGAAAATTCCTTAATTTTCTATAACATTCAAGACACAGAATAAGTAATATACATACATATATTTATTACTTACATTATCAATAAATCAATATAAAATTGCTATAACTTAAACATTTCAAATCGTTTGTTTTGTTAACCATACTTTTTTTAAATTTACACATGAAATGTCGAATTAATGTTTTGTCAACACTAAAAGCTTTTTGTTTGAAATTTTTTACTGCATCTTTTCATGTCTAATTTGTTGTAGCAAGCTCTACCTACGACTAAAATGTCACTTTCTCAGCATAAAATATTGAATTTGACTTTTTATTGTTACATTAAATTTGCTTTTCAGTTGCACTATTATATTAATAACTATTGTCTTGATAAATTATATATATTATAATGATGGAAGGCTGATTCCGACCAGCATATTATTTTAATAAAAATATCTAATTTTACTTAGTTTTGTACACAATATTGTTCATTATTTTCACTAATTTAAAAGGTGGCAGATTTCTATCTTATTTTATCAAAGTGAACAAATGTATTACTTTAATATTTTTATTCATCAACCTGGTATACTAAAAAATGATTTTTTAAATTCTTCATATGAAGCATCAACAATTTAAATTTTTCACATGATTTTGTCAACCATCCATTTAAAAACTCCCATATTTTCATCCCTTTAAAGTCAAAATACAATTAAAGTACAGTTAATTTTAGTATGCCATAATTTGGTTACTAAGCCATCACTTAAAAATAACTAACTCAATATTTATTGTTCTGAAAAGATTATGCAAAATATAATTGCCCAAATGCATATTTCTTTTCATACTACATCTACTATTTTCCCTAAAAAATCTGCTGATGCAAATAAGCATATATTCCAAATTTATTATATTTTTCGATTAATATTTTGAGTTAACAATTGTGTTATCATTTGGATATTCATCAACATCTCTCATTCTTGTACTTTTTACTAATTTAAATGGCTAAATTTTTCCATCTTTTTTCAATCAGATTTGTTTTAATGTAGCTTTACTGTTTAATAATTACTTACAAACTAAAACGAAATTTTTGATAGGAGGACAAAATAAAGCTGTTTGGGAGGATGTAACAGGATCGACCCCTCTATCGTTTGTGAAAGATTGCGTATCTTTTACCACAACTGTTTCAGCTAGATTTTGGCTCATGGATTGCAGAAATGTATCAGATGCTGCCAAAATGGCAACTGAATTGTATAATCAGGTAAATGTTAATTTCTTTTCTTAGTTATATCGCGCGACAATTTCATGAGTAGATAGAAGAATAATTTTAATGTGTTCAGAACATTTAATTTGACTAGTCAAGTGCAACATTTTTAGATGAAGTCATTATATTCGTTGGTTTTGTTTGACGTAATGATTAGGTCCCTATAATGGATGCATTACAGACATTAAACTCAAAATAAATAAATGTATTTCATTCGACGTCTACAAAATAAAGTCGTTTGAGAATTTTGAAGAAAATTATTATATTTGGAACATACTGGAACTTGCTCGAAAAATCTCGTTCTTTCCCAAGCGCCAATCAAGATTCTACAAAAATGACAGACAGCTGTAATTTGGGTTGTCTTTCCTCAGAGGCAATTATAAAATGTCATGTCACTGTCTCTCTTTAGTTCTGATTGTCCAATTAGATACATCTTCACTTCGACACGGTGTTAAACGATCCAGGTGGACAACTTTCATATTTGTCTTTGGGCTGCATTATATGCTCTGAATAATTCGTCGTTTAGGAATTTTACAACCACAGTTTATCCCCTCTCTGAAATCTGGCACTTGTAACTAACCAACGCATACTTGCTAGTTGATGGATGGCCAATCAGCTGTCCTGTATTTGATCTGCATAATTATTAATTTACTAAGTTCGGTCTTCTGGTTTGCCAAAAGCTTTGGTCACAACGAAGTTTCATGTGGTACCTCAAATAGACTAAACAACAGCTCTTCTAAGACGGTTGCTAAATAGTCCAGTCATTTAAGCTTAAATTAGGTAAGAATCTCGGAATTCGAGATACCCAGCTGTAAGTCTGTAAATACTTGTATATTGATACCCTAAAAGTTGTCTCAAAACCTACATATGGTAGGGTGTACGCAACTATTAAATTTCAAGGTCAAAGTTCACAAAAATCGTTTTTTGCGCTTTTTTTGCAAATATCTCATTTCCTATGGGTTTTTTGCTATTTGCATTTATTATCAATATTGTAGAATGTATTGTAGAAAAATTTTCTATAAATTTTGTTTAAATAAAAATTTTATACGATGAACCGTTTTCGAGATAGAGGGCGGAGAGCGCGGTCAACCGGTGCCTCCGGTCGAAAACGCGCCATATACAGTTGATGATGATGGATAAATCAATGATTATAAATATTTGTCAATTTTTATTAACTATTATATTATATTTTATCATTTTCTTCATGCATTAAATCTATATCTATTCAATAATACTGATAACCGTTTCCTAAAATTAAAAAATAATTAAGGGAAAAATTTAAATCATAATATAATTATATTTACATTGATTTAATTGTCATTTTAACTGGTCGTACACTGTCTTACGAACAAGAAATTTTCTTTCAAAAAGTTGGGAAAGGAAATGTAAAAACGGAGATATACTCGACTGAAAGTTTTGATAATTATCCTCATTTAAAAACACATATTTTATTTCTGCACGCATTAAGTGGCTGTGACACAACTTCTGCGCTTTTTAAAAAGGGAAAAAATCATTTTTAAAAGTTTTTGAGAAAGTGACAAATTTGGAGGAATTAGCTGCAGCATTTGAGGAAGAAAATTGTTCAGCCAGAGATTATTAGAGAGTGGAACTCAAACCTTATTGGCAGTCTATAATGCTCCGAAATCTATGAAAAGTCTCGATCATCTTCGTTATATGCATTACGTCAAGTCTACAAAACTTAATAAACCTGTGCAGTTTTCAAATATTCCACCAACAAGTGCAGCTGCTCATCAACATTTCAAACGTGTATATTATCAAGTTCAATCTTGGTTAGGGCATGATTTGGAACCCCAGGTATGAGGTTGGGCAATGCGAAACGATTTTCTGGAGCCAATCATGACAATTTTACCACCTGCTCCAGAAGATTTGCTAAATACAATTTTCTGCAACTGCAAGAGTGGTTGTGGTTCGCGATGGAGATGCAGGAAAGCGGGCTTGCAATGCTCTTTAGCTTGTGGCCCATGTAATGGGCAAGCTTGTCTTTATGCTCTACCATATCAGAGCGACATTAACGAAGATGGAACCTTTGACCGCGAAATCATGGAAGAACTTGAGACAAATGTCGTTGAAGACGATAATGAAGACCAGTTTGAAATTTACCAGCAGCCGGAAGACGACGAAGAAGAGGAAGAAGATGATTAAAATTATAAATTGTAGTTTTTATACCCTTTATTCCAGTTTTACTTTTAATAAAAATAAATGTATTGAACTGAAATTAGAAATTGATATTTTTTAATAAAAAGATTAATCATAATTTATTTGTTTTTTCCATCATGTAAGAAGTTATTAATATTAATTAGGTTAAAATTCAAATATAATTTCTATATTTTCATTAACAATTCTGCAATTACATCGGCAGGTAAGTGTTGTTGAATAAATTAATACTGAATAAAAAGTAGATAGGTTAGGAAAAAAATGATAAAATATAATATAATAGTTAATAAAAATTAACAAATATTTATAATTATTGATTTATCGATAGATCATCAACTGTATATGGCGCGTTTTCGACCGGAGGCACCGATTGACCTGAAGTGATGCTGTGACGGCGCGCTCCCCGCCCTCTATCTCGAAAACGGTTCACCGTATAAAAAAAAATTTAAACAAAATTTGTAGAGAATTTTGTATTCTGCAATATTGATAACAAATACAAATAGCAAAGAACCCATAGAAAATGAGATATTCACAAAAAAAGCGCAAAAACCGATTTTTGTGACCTTTGACCTTGAAATTTAATAGTTGCGTACACCCTACGATATGTAGGTTTTGAGACAACTTATAGGGTGTCGATATACAAGTATTTACAGACTTACAGCTGGGTATCTCGAATTCCGAGGTGAACTTACTTTAATGACTGGACTAACAGTGATCGACTCTTGGTTGGGAATGACAATCACTTTGGTACACTTGCAGAAGTCATCAAGAGCAATAAGGATATATCTGTTGTTACTCCTATTAGTTTCTGGGAATGGCCCTGCATGTCAAAAACAATTGTTTTTAAAGAACTTCCCACGTTTTATAACTTAATTTTTCTCACTAATCCATTTTCGGCCCCTTCTTGGGTGCCTAAAGTCGCATTTACTTGACCATGTTATCACATTTTCGTAGTATTTTACCCGTAAAATCGTAGTGGTACCTTGTCTAGCATTTTTTAGTGTTCAAATGACCTCCAGAAATGCCATTGTATACCTCATTTTCTTGAATTCCCACTGAATATTCAATGATTTTAGGATGATCCCTTGACCTGAAACTTCTTCTTTGTCAAAATTAGTGTGACCTCTGGAATTTCAATTTAGTTTGCTTTGCCCTGTTCTGTGTGATTAAGCGTCATTTGCTTTGTCTTTTCTCATCTGATATCTTACTTAATTACCTTTATTGTATTTTCATTTAATATTTTTGTCATTTTGTGTTATCTAATATACATTTTTTAATATTTGTTCTTCTTTTCTCTTCTCGTCACAATTAATTGAATTTAACGTAATCCTAGATTCCCACCCAAACTTGTCTTTAAATGGTACCAAAACTAACTCTGCAAACTCTACATTCAGTTTCACAATCTGACACTTATCAGACTGACTCTAAATACCAAACATACTAAGACATTTTATTCATAAATAAATAGATTAATTTTTAAATTGAATTATGAAAAGTAAACATTTTTCTTTTAGGCAATTCATGTACCATTCATGGCAAAATTTGTAGTATTTGCTAAAAGGGTATCCACTGTTGAATCGAGAATTAGGGTCTTTTGTATGACTGATGATAAAGAAGACAAAACTTTGGAACATCAAGAACATTTTACCGAGATAGCTAAAAGCAGAGATGTTGAGGTAGTATAATATATTTTTATTTCTTGTCCAACAAAAATATCTTTTAATATTTATTGTAAGGTTCTGGAAGGAAAGGATATCTTCATGGAATTCGCTGGAAATTTGGTACCAATTCTACAGTCTGGTGATCAACCACAATTAGGTTTTAAAGCTTTCCGTGAGAATCGGTTAGCATTTAATATGCGTCTAAGGGATCAGGTAAGTACTATTCAACGTTTAAACCGTTACATGTGTATATTTTTCTGCCAATGATAATTAAAAGTGATATTTTTTTATAATAAAAATGAAAGAAGAACAAATAATATGCTGAAAAGTAAATAAAAAGAACGATAACAATATTATAAAACCAATTTATACTTACTTTAGATTCCTTGAAGAAATGATGCTTATGCAAGCTGTCTGATTTTATTCCAGATCTAATGTCTAAGAAATATACTTTACTTTGTTTTCACAAGGCTTTATGACATTTGAATCCCAAATATTTGGGAGAATACCAAGAACGTGATTATTCTTTTAATTTCTGTTGTATGTGAAATTCTGGTAGGAGCAAGAATTTGTTTTATTTTGTTTATTGCTCTTGTTGTTACATCTAAACTGATTTAGTTGCAGTTTATGTTGTGTACTTCATATATACTGTAGTCATATATTTCTCGTTTAACTAATATTCATAATGTTTTCTCTAACTTATTATGATCTCCATCACTTATGTACCTAGGATATTCGGAAATTTTCATTTATCTTTTGAAACTATTTAACCGAAAATCAATTATGGTGTGGGTATCAAACTTCCTAGCACATGAGAGTGTTGAAGCACTGGTGTTAGGTCGATAATTTACGGTGAAATTTTCTATATGAACTCCATTTCCATTGATCGTTGCTCTAGAACTCTCACAAGAGTATTGAAATAAAGATTGCAGTGTTTTACGATGATATTGGCTAGTGCCAATCGTGTACAAATACTAATAAAGTGAGTTGATTAGTAATGAAGCATTATTACGAACTACTTTTTTGATGATTATTATCGTACATTTACCATACATGACGTCACGGCACATGACCGACCAACACTAAAGATTATTTTGTTGCTCAACTTGTTTTGAGCAAAACAATTCTCGGGTTGCTTGACTTCTACACAAATCAACAGAGATTTTTTAGTGACATAAAATTCAACAGCAAAGCGCTAATATAATCAAGTATGCAATAACTGACATAATTTTAACAGCAAATTCGTAGGTCTAAATTATTTGATCATTAAAAACCCCAAAAGGGTTTTTTTTTGTGTTTTGCTAATATTGTGAAAAGTAATGACGTGATCATAATGATGTCAATGTAAAAGTTGTAGAGAATCTTTAAAATGAGTTTTCAGAAATTTTGATCGGCACATTTTTCACATAGATAAGCCGGAAAAATCTTTGCTGTCATTAAAACTGTAATCTTTCTCCTAATGATAGCTTGTAATGTTGAGATTTATTGGGCTCAAGATAAATATTGACCATTAAGAAAATCTTGCAGAATTGTAATGTAAATATTTTGCAGTACATACCTTATTAACCACGATGGTTCTATGTTTTGAACGAGCTAAAATGCACTTCAATTTTTGTTACAATGGCGTAAAATGTATTAATAATGCTTATGAATAATGGCTTAAACGAGGGACTCTTACTTTTCTTCAGTTGTCTTGACAGTGGCACATACTGCCAGTGGAAACAAGTATTTTAATTAATAACAGTAAACATGGAGAAAAAACATAATACAATTCATTATAATGTTCATTTCTTGCCCCCACCTCAAGAAAACCCTGCATCATCCACCCGTGTGCCTTGACAGCTGCTGTCAGTGCTGCTATGACTGTCTGCTACATATTCGCACTTTAATGCAATATCTACTATAATTTTAAACTAATCCCGGCATTATAAGGAGAATCCAAAATAGTCAAATTGAAGTGATTATATGAGCTTTCAAAATATCTTTAGTATATCCTGATTGGACTAGCCTAGTTCGGGTTGCAAAAATTATTTAAATTACAATTCTTCAAAAACTGACCGCAATACGATCGGTTCATTACTTATCATAATATAAGCAAAATTTAAAAAAACATTATTTTGTGGGTTTTTATTATTAAAATAATTTACTTCTACGAATTTACTGTTAAAATCTTATCAGTCATTCTCTATAAAGTGCTGTTAAATGTTGTCCCAAAATGACTTCAATTTTGCTCTGTACACTGGTGTATTCCGGATATACGGCATAACGCGCATTCGATGAAAGTAACTACTTTTAATTTCCTCTCTTCGATCTTCCAAGACCATGGACTAGCATGAGTATTTACCTTTGAACTACAGAATTACCTTTGAACACAAAGGCATATTTTTAGGATGAAGAGGCAGTAGGTCGCATTATCTTCATGAGCGATCCCAAAGTCGCCAGAGGTGAACCTAATCAAACACCATTGTGCACATTAAATCTACTTCTGCCTAAGGAGGTTCTACCTGATCGCCATTCCCAATCGGATCTTCTTTCCATTGACAAAGACTATAGTTTCTTACAACATGGTGGTATCAGTAAGTCTAATGTTATTGAAGTCACTTAAGTTATTGTTCAATACTCTTATTTCTTAGGCAAACCTGACACCATTCATAGGGCAGATTTTAGAATTTCCGATATTTGCAACTTATTGGGTAATGATTGGGAAAAGTTGGCCAAGGAGTTGGGTGTTCCCCCATCTGATATTGAACTCATTAAGGAAGAATATCCCAACGATACTCCTCATCAAGCAACAGTCATGTTTAGATTGTGGCTTAGGCAAAAGGCAAACAAAGCAACAGGTAAATGAGTTTTATAACAGTTGATTGAAGTGCAAAATATGCATACAGAGTATTCTCAAAGTTGAGTAATTTATTTTAACAGATTATTTAAAGGTTACAGATATTTCTAAGTAATATTAGCTAATAAGCTCCAACTCACAATCAAATAAATCTTGCTCCACAAAAGTTGTTGTTAATGCAAAGTCTTGCTCGGCTCACTAATAGATAGGCGTCCCAAATTAAATCAGGGTACCTACAAAGACATAAAACCACTTTTAATGCGCTGTTATAGTTCTTCCACGTCATTACACAGTACTGACTCCATGTTGATAAACTAATTGTTTTAAAAAGGCCCACAAAAAAATTGCAGTGCGTCAGATCCGGGGAATGTGTAGGCCGAGAGGAAATTTATTGTTAAATATTGGAATCAAAATCTCAATTTAATTTGGCAAAAAACAAAACACAATACAATGCCAACAAGAAATAAAAAAAGGCACAGGCCTGTGATACTTTCCTAAAACAAAAGGGGTGCTAAGCCTGTTAAGTCCTGTTGTATGGAATGGAGGCGTGGACCTTGAAAACAATTACAATCGATGCGTTCGAAATGTGGACCCTAGGACAAATGCTTAAAATATCCTGGGTTGAGCATGTAAGAAATGAAGAAGTCTTCCAAAGAGCTGAACTAACAGATCGACAACTATACGATGCAACCAAAAAAAGAATAATTGCATACCTGGGACATATAATACGTGTACAACGCCCTATTCTTCAATGTAAAATTGAAGGGGGAAATGGGAATAGGGCGGAAGAAACTATCCTGGCTTAGAATTTTTTTCCAGTGGACAGGAATAGGAGACCTCGGACAACTACAAAACGCAGCTGTAAATAGACAAATTTAATAAGAAGACACTCCAAGAAGAAGATAATTGTCTTATCCCGTAACTTGTAAACAATTTTTGGTAAATCTATGTCTCTTTGCTAGTTCTACACGCTGTGAAAATGAATCAACGTTGAGAACACCCTGTATGAATACGTGACGAAATGAAACATTATTTAAATCAGCCCTGTCATAGTTATAAAAAGAATCTATCATATACGTCTCTAGTTCCATGCAGTTTTCATGTCATTTAGTGTTGAACTAACACTTAACCTTATTGTAGCAGCATATAAAAATGTATAAATATTTTTTATAGGTAACAAACTGGAACAGGCTTTAAATAAAATAAACCGAAAAGATATAGTGGATAAATGCATTTGCAATGTTGAACTAGTAACTGATGATATGGAAAAAGCTTTAGCTAAGGTACATCTTGATCAGTCAGGTTTTGATAGCTTGAAAGACGAATTGGGACCATCACGGGATACTTCCTTGAGGCGAGATGTTCATATGGACAAGTCTTACCAAGACGGTCCAGAGACTTTCGATAATAGCGAAATAGATATTGACAGTAAGTACTATAGAAATAAGATATTACTATTATATTATTTTTTTCTGAAAGTCAGCATGTACCTACTGATACCATAATTTCAAACAGAGAAGTAAATTCGGTATATAATTGCGTGTAAATGAAAATCAAGAATGACTCATATGTTCTTGTTTGTCAATTTTTGTCACTCTATTTTATTACTCTTTGAATTTTGCAAGATTTTTTCTTTTCAACAAACAGATAGCTAAAGGAACTTGAATTTTGATAAACTTCTTGATACCAGTTATGCAGTTATATACTGTATAGCATACTTAATTTTTTTGATCATACAAAACATATTAAACTGAAAACGAACTATGGTACATGCTTGATACCTTACATAACTTCTATCATTTGTACAACGGCAGTGGTTGGAATGCTCTGGATTAGTGTTTATTGTCCGCCCTAAATACTAGTGCCGCTTCTAGATGAATATGGCATGTATGAGTCCTCGGTTTATGGAACTCCAAGATTGGTGAGGCGACGGTACTCACCACAGAAACCAGGATCCCATCGTGGAAAGAAGAATGGCACGAGAACAAATAAACGTTCCTAAAACCTATCAGTAATCGAGGAAGAAGTGGCGCGTGACCCACACAGATACACACTAGAAATTTCTTGAAGACCCCACTGAATTCTTGGCAGTTCTGAAAATATCTTCCAGCCAATCTGAAATGGTTGAGATATTTGCCGTCTATTTTTTTTCAAACGACTTTCTTAAGCCTCTGTGAATAATTTTGGAGAGATGGCTTGCAACTTGACTGATTTCTCCGTTGCTGAGAAATTCTGAATTGCTTTTCAAATATTCTGATTTTGATTGTGGCTTTTCTTTATATATTGGCTAAAGTTTCTGTACATATGGCGTATCTAGACCTCGCACAATCAGAGCAGGGATTACTGCCTTTAGTAATATAGTGTTGAAAGTTTTCTCGATTTTTAACATCACAACGCAACTTGACCAACAGGAACGGCAGTCGACTCAGAACGAGAATATATAGTTATATAGCTTTTGCTTTAAAATATATAGATACGATTGTTAAAGTAACTCTTGTAAAGGTGAATCATTTAAAGTGAGTTAGTTAAATCTTCATTACACATTTCTATATTTTAGGAAACCTTCAGAACGACAATTTGATGTCAAAACTCGAGGTTAATGGAAACGTATCAGCTACAATGCCCGTCGAAACACTTGATAACAGTGTAGTCACCGAAAATGCTAATATAGAAATCATCACAAACGATCGACCATTGACACCGGATAATGCTAACACCGAAGTTCTCGAGGAAATTACTCAACAGCTTCATCAGTTGCATTCTACACCTAAACCATTTAAGGATGTTAGTGTTATAACACCACCTCCTAGTCCGGCAGAGTTCAAGTTCGACAAAGAATCACCGAATTTTATTCACGAAGATCATTTGACAGTAAACGAACATATTACTTCGAATGAACAAACTACAGGTATGTACACTATTTTTTTAAAATGGGTATGTCATTTTGCTTTTTATGTTATTATTTTGGCTTCAGATATCAGGAAGGGTTGATGTTAATGTTTAAAATTTGTTGTTAGTAATATTTTGCTGAAGAACTAATTTAGTGAAAAAGAAAAATCATCACACATTAGTTTGTTACGAGTTGAGGTCTAACTTGACGATCGCTATTGAACCATTGGTATCTATCAAAAAGTTATAATTGATGCTGAGCAATATTTCAAAATCAGATTTGGTACCATTTCGCTATGATTGTACCTTGCACCACTTGCACTCAACAAACACCATCTCTGATCATGCAAGCCTCACACAATTCATAATTGCAGTGGTATATTACAAAAATATATATCAGCGTTTTCGCCAAAGAGCAAACTAATTCTACCATTCACAAATATTAAATCTTATTCATCACCCAAAATCACTACCGCATAATCTTCTGAAAGACGGTCCTTATATCATATAAGGACTGCCTTTCAGAAGATTATACGGAAATGATTTTGTGTGATGAATAAAATTTAGTTGCTGCCTAATTCAAGCAACTCTTTATTTTGTTAAAATAAGACTTCTTTGGGAGTACTCTGGTTTTAATCCAACCTTAAACAATTTATTTCTTTTTACTTATATGTCAGGCATATCAAGTCCAGACGTTTTAAACCCTTATTAATACTTTTAAACATTCAACGTACGTTGTGGTGGGCAATCGAAATATTCGTTTTGTTTGTTTTTTTTCCAGTCCTCCTGTAAAACTCAGTCTCTTCGAATATATAACCTTATTCGCGAATCCTAACTCAAACAAATAAATTATTAAATTTTCGATATTCAGATATTCTATAATTTACCGAAATATATTGTTATTTAAATTATAATCTAATATGGCCTCCGCTGTATAAGTTATTCTTAATTCATTCATTCATTTATGATTATCTTTCCCATAATAACAATATTGCCAAACAGATAAACAGTATTCTCTTAATCTGGTATATAGTTATGCTATTATTCTTTTTGGAGACCAGACTTCATTCAAATTCTGAGATTCAGCTACCTGTGTTAATTTTTTTATCATTCTGGGGAATACTGTTTAATTATCACTTTAAATTCTGTGCATCAAATTTTACATTTCATACCCTATGCTGCCAAAAATGGGAGAGTTGTCAAGGTAACACTTCCTTTAAATATTTTGACATTAAAATGTAAAACTGAATAATTTATAGGTTTCAAGAGAAAGTACATTTCATGAAAGTATGGAAGCAATATGCAACAAATTATTTATATTAGTCAATAAATAGAATATTTTTTGGGAAATATGTCTTCCGTAGTTAACTTAAAGGGTTTTACATACTAACTGATCAGATTGTTTATGCTGGTTTTAAGTTTTTCAGAAATTCTGAGGAGGTATTTATAACCAGTTTTTTCCACAAAATACAAGTAAAAGTACACAGAATCAATAAAATTGATAAACCGTCATAATATGTATCAAATACGTCAAATGCTGACCTTTGATTATATACCAATGGGTATTTGTTAAAATAATAGTTTAGTATGAAGTCACTTGCCTTGCCTTGCCTTGCCTTGCCTTGATATTTTTACATCACAACTCGAAGAAAATGAATTCCTTTTAGGTTCAGAAATGTCGATGAGATTTTTATCATCAATCAATAATTTAAACCCCACCTATTTTAATTAATCTTAAAACTTATTAAACCTTGAACAGCATTATATGATAATATGATACATAACGCATTTCAATTTGTTAATCTAAGATTTAATCCTTTAAATAAATTTCAGACCTATAGCTGCAGAAAGTGAATTTAAGGTATCTGCTGAATAACTAAAATTTCCTAACATTACCAGTTTCATATCCTAAAAGTTTATAATGTTTTGTTTAATACCAAACACAGAAGTCAATTCGATATTTATAAATATGATGTGATTGAAAAAGTTTTAATTTCAGTATATGTTCGCCCTCTGTATATCAAAAGGAGATAGTCTATATTTTCAATGACACTTTATTCAGGACACCTTTTCCAAAACACCAAGTTTATTTCAGAAAACGAAAATATACCAAAATTTATCGTGGTTTTAACGTTTCATGAATGTTATTGTTACTAACCACATCAGCTACTATATAAGGTAAATCTCGCAAATATTCTAAATAAATAAAAATTAATGCATCTTACTAGGTCCACATATAAGGAATTTGTGAGAATTATTAAAAGACACACAATATATATATCGATTATGAGAATATCAAGTAGAACGCATAAATAATATTTGGTCTGTGATTGCCATCAAAAGTATTCACAAACACACAAATTTTAAACATTAACAAACAAATCATCAAATCTGTATATTTACTTAATGTAGTATGTATCAATATGAAGATTAAGCTTTGGTTTTATATTAGTTGGCAGAGGGTTTTTTATCGTAGCACATGGTGTGGAGCTTTGACACTTTCTTCTTTCATTATAATTTGCAAACATATACTGCTAACACGCATGCTAGTTAGCTTATATCGTTTATTCTCTTCAGTAGTTGTATGATTTTGATATTTTCACAAGGATCTGCAGAAAATGAAGAGAACGAATTGCTTACGTCGTCACCTACACCCTGGGTAGATGCACAACAAGAAGATCCCATTGCTGTTCTTAAAAAGAACGTTAGTGACACTTTAACATTTTTACATCAAGAGAGAAATGACTTTTTATCTGAAGATGATATTATTATACCGAGTCGAAAAGAGGATCACATTTCAAAAGAAATTAATCTCGATAGCATTAGTTTGAAAATTCCCAAAAAATCTACGTCTGAGTCTTATGAAGATGAAGTTAGAGAAGTAGTGGAAAATGAAGTTGAGGAGGTTATTAAACAAGCTGAAGATGTTGTTAATCAAAAGCTAAATGATTTGGAAGGGTCATCGAATAAAACTTTAAAATTTAGTGATGAAGTAATTGAAATAGAAAATAAACAAGATTTCCCTGACGAAAAAGCTGATAGTCTAGGTGAAGACGGAAAAACATTAACCGAAGATTCTCTAGATAACCTTGAGAGTTTGAAAGATGACTCCATTTCTGCAGCACAAGAAAAAAGTGAAGAGGCATTTAAGTTTTTGGAAAATGAAACGTCGAGTCCGGTATGTACGGCGCAGACAATTTCAGATTTTTTGACAAAAGAATCAGAAGGCGAAGTACAACACAGTTCCCACATGGAACAGCCCAAGTCCCCTAAATCACCAAAGAGTTCCATCCCAGTGGCTAAACCTAGAAAGTCTCTCGAAAAAGAAAAGGACGTAGATTTGTTATTGAATGATGACAAAGCGAAAGCTAATGCTGATTTGTTAACTAAAATTCCTGTGATGAAAGGTGCTAAAGTGAAAACGATAAAAAAACATTCCAAAGATCCCCTTAAAGAATTTGTTACTCTTTCCAAGGATGTAAACTGGGACGACGATGGTGATGCTAGTGAAATTATCACAACAATCACCACTGAACCTATCGTAAAAACGACGGTTACGAAAATCGTTACAACTGAATCTACTCCCGAAATTATAAAAAGCAAAATTCCAGTTTTACAACAGGATGCATTACCTTTAAATATTACCGAAATGCAAGAAAATTTAGACTCAGAAGCGGCTTCCAAAAGTAAAATTCCAGTTTTGAAATCAGATAATTCAAAGACGACTGTTACTACTGAAACGGTAACTTCACCAAATTCAACCAAAGTCATAGAAACAGTGGAAACTTTCATAACATCGCCTGGATCGAGAATCTCGACAAAAAGTAGTACTTTAGATTCGGATTCTGATGAAGACAGCAGAAGGAGCCCACCGTTGAAGGGAATTTTGAAAAAGACTACGTGCGTGAGGACTGTTGGAAGTTCAAGCGGATCTGACATTGCTCTACACGAAGAAGGGGCTGAACTGAGCGAAGACGAATCAGGTATGTTATACTCTTCAATACATGATTTTGCTTTTGTCAATCTTTCCAAAGTTAACTATTAAAAAAACTTTTACGTTTTAATGATTAATTATTGTAATTATGTGTTATTAATAATCTAATATTGTTAAATTAACATAAAAACTTTTTATTTTTAAAAGAAGTTTAATTTTTAGCACCAAATTCAGCATTATTTATTTTCATAACTAAGTCAATTTATTTTCAATAGCATTTATGAAAACATAAAAACTGGAAAATTGAAACATGTAAATATAAAAACATACAAACAATTACATTAAAAATATATACTTAAACTGCATTTTGGTATACCTGCTAGTATGAATGAACAAATTAGCTTTATTCCGCCATAAATTAGAAGATTTCACAATAACCTGTCTTATTATTTTTGACTACAATAAAAATTCCACCCCCTTAATGTCGACTCGAGAATACTAAAATATAGGATAATTTAGTGTTTGCGAACCATATACTTAATACTTACTTAGTATTAAGTATATGTCCGGAAATTCCGGAACATAGCTTATATATTCCAAATTGAAATTTTTAGGTTAGAAACACTTTGGACTTCAGCTATCCCCTTAAAATCTTTAGTAGTAGTACCATTAAACATCTATAAATAACCCTTTCTACTAGCTTATTTTTTAAACTGGCAGGATTTGTTATCACTACCATTCAAATGTTAATATCAAATTTTCTTCACATGTTTAAACGTCCGAAATGCACACATCTTTTTTAACATCGGCACTCGCATTATATAGGCTAGACATATTTGTAAATAAATGTTAGTAATATTCCTTGCTCATTCTTATCAACTTTTATGACTAAAAAATGTTTTTGAAATACTGAAAATCACACACATATAAAGGAAAAAGTTTTTGATTCCACTGTTACACCATGCACTGTATATTTTGGTTGCTGAATCCATTTTTTTTTCTATTTTGTGTGCGTGTGTTATAGGACCTTTTAGTATATGTCAAATAAATGTATGAAACATAAATAAAAACCGTAGCACTAATTTCCATAAAACTCAACGTTGTTTATTGAGAACAGTTTTTACAGAGAGTGTTGCAATCAAACATAATTTTACATTAATTGCAAAAATCTTGTGTTAATTCCCCTTTATCTTCATTTCGATTGCTTGGCCAGGTTCACGATTTTCAATTTTTAATACGCTTCCATTCGTTTTATATTATTTATAAAAACGACAAAAGGTGACCTATTCGAAATTGCAGCACAATTGTAATATACACAAACCTATTCCTTTAGTTCCATCATAATGATGCATACTGGATGCTAAAGGGCTGTTCTATGTTCTGTTGAAATATAGATTGATAATGTGTTGTGGCGTCTTTAGTAAAACCAAACATGATTTTAGTCTAATTTTATCATTTAAAACCTTTGGTGGAATGCGTTTCTTATTATTCTTTATTGTTCGAAATACAGTCATATTATTAGTGTGTAACATATAAGAAACAAAGCACATTTGTAAACGCGATACAGCCCTGCCAACGCACACCTCTTACTGTCTTGGATAAAACATGCTGGCATCTACCACCGCAAATATTTTAATTTTGACGGAATAGATGTTTTATAATGCAGCTACCTTTAAAGCACTCAATTTTTTATTCAATCAATCAAGGTATCAATGTATACTTAAATCGAATATGACCTAACCTTTTTTGCCGAGGTGAAATCCAGATAACAGATTGGCATATGCGCTTGGTCTCAATCGTGTCATGTATCTGTGTGAAACTCCTAGTCACTAAAACACCTACAATTGCCCTCTAGGTACCCAGAACCATCTAAAATATGAGTGGAATAATATACACCTCTAACAATCCAAAATATAACTTTTACTTTTCAAATGCCAGATGAGAACAAACGATTTTGTTGTCACAATTTGATTCGCAGGGTACCTGAACCATCTTATACCATCATTTCGTTTTCTTTGGGACCTTTCCCACATGAAATGGTGTATTTGAATGTTCTTCTGTAAAATCTCCTCCGTCACTAATATTTTGCTTAGACTTGGTATCGTCTTCTCCAAACATCCAACTATTCATCTATAAACTCTTCATACATATCAAGTCATCATCATACAATTAGTCCATAAAATTATATCGTGTATATATTTTTAAAACTAAAGAATATATAATAATACATCTTAAGTACTTTGTTAGCATGAACACAATTTCCCAATGGACACTAAAAAAAAATGTAAACCATATAAAATATTTGAAATATTAAACTTACCAGGGCGACTTACTTCTATCAAAATTATTTTAAATGTTCCAGTACAAGCAATCGCTTTGCCACCTAGCTTTTATGAACAACAAATTCAAACTAACAAAATTAAGATTTAAGCACATCGCTTAGCTACAGCTACTCTGATTTAGGTGCGTGTTTAGGAAGGTTAATCATATTATATCTGATTTTGTCAACGTTTCCATTTCTTAGTTTTGTCAGTTCAATTGAAACTTAATTAATAGTTGAAATTTGAAAAAAAAAATATTAAATTAATTTAATATCAATATCATTGGTTATGAAATCCTAGACTCTGGTTGTCAACTGAAGAACAACACAGTTCTGTAATATCATTAGAATTTATGTAGTGGAAATTTAGAAAGAGAAATGGAAAACATAAAGTATCCCCAAAAGTGTAATTAATATCTTGGATCTTATTGCTCAATATTTGACTTATATGTCAGGAATATAATAAAGTTGCATTTTCTTATACAATAATAGTTACGTAATATGTTAAACAGAAATGCTATTGAAAATATTAGAGTATACTGAATTAAAATAAATATGCATCGTGAAAATGTTTTTTATTTACTTATAATCAATTTATTGTTTGTACTTTATTTCACTATTAACCATATAAATTAACATTAACTTACCCTAACTCTAAATTAATTAACTAACTACCTTACATATTAATAGAATGATTCTTTTACTTTTTCATTCATGTTTTTCAGGAATCTTGTCTCGAAACTTCGAAATTAATGTTGACGGTTCACGTATGTAAATTAATGTTAATTTCGATGGTGTCTTTTATAATAACTGATTTTTTTGTAATTCTGTTTGAATCTTGTTACCCATAGCCTCAAAAAACTCCTTAGAGATATGGCATGTTCTTTACCCTCTAGTGTGGTCGTTAATCGCATTGGCAACAAGCATGCTCGTGCTGGCACTGCTCGCACAATACTGACTCACGGTATGATGAAATTTTGCAATTTTTATAATTTTGATATGGACACACACACGCACACACAACCATTATCTTAACCAGACACGACACCATACCACACAGTTAAACTGCCAAAGTACATTTTTAAGTAAACAGAGTATTTTAAGCATATATAGATTGTGTCATGATGAGTAATCAGGCAAATATACAGGTTTAATTTTTCGTTATTATTGATCTCAGTGAAATTGTTGGTATATTTTAATTGTAATAAGCTAACATTAATTCAGTTTGGTAAATTAAAAATTTATAGATTTTTTTATATCATGATCTAACGAAAAAATGACAACAATTATACAGAGAATATAATTCCATATACAATGGTATGCTTTCTTTATATCTAAATTTTGTGTGAAAAACATATATTTTTAATGTTAGATATATTAATTATGGGAAAATAATTTGTGTAGTATTTATGAAACTCTATTTCTTATGAAAACAAGTTCAATAAAGCCAGTTAACAAATACATCAGAAAATTATTTAAATATATACATAAAAATAATAAATGCTAAAAACGATTCAAACAAATTTTTTCATTAAATGAATGTCTAATAAATTTTAACTGGTTCCAAAATAATTGTTCTTGTTTATGTTAACTTTTTGGGAGTTCCTTGCCCTAGAACTAGAACATTGAAAATATTCAGATCTTAAAAACATATGAGAAAATGATGCAAATGCCTAAAATTTCAAATATTTTTATTTTGATATTGTAGAAAATATAAAAATTCTAAATTTTCACCATATTTTCACATTTGTATAATTTAAAAACTTCATCAGGTCGATTCACATAATTCTCGTATCCACTGCTCACACTTCAATATTCGAGTAACTAGAAGCCTGAGCAGACGGATACGAGAATTATGCGAATCGACGTGAAGAAGGCAGACGTCACTCGGTCCAAATGTTGTCATTTTACCATCGATCCTGTCAAGTATCAATTATCCGATGAATTCCCGGAAATCACCTAATATATGCAGGATGTATCAATAGTCCCAGGACGGCACGATATCTCGGAGGAAATACATTTTCAGGTTGGGACAAAACTTTTTGGATTTTTCCCTTGCTATTTAATGGTGCCCTTAAATTTAACCTTGACCATGACTGTGAAGCTGAAATCAAGGTCAAGTTGTTTTTTTAAAACGGGAATCCATATTTTTTATTACGGATTGCGAAAAAGCGGAAATTTTTATGTCCGTGTATGACCTTGAACTTGACCTTCAAGGTCATTTCAAGGCCAGAGTTGTTTGTCTCAGTTTTTGAAAAAAATCAACCTACTGACGCCAAATTCGGTATACGGGTGTTTTCGAAGTCACTGATGACAAAGCGGAAATCAGTTTTTGAAAATCCGCAATCCAAGATGGCGAAAAAGTTTTTTAAAAATCCACCAATTGACGCCCAACCAATTTACGGTACTCGATAGTCTTAATGCTGATCCGAAGGATGACTGATTAAAATCGGGTATTCCAAATGAAAAAACAAATTTGACCTGGTCAAGGATATGGTCAAGGTATATTTGTACATAAAATTATCCGCTTTTTCGAAATCCACAGTGAAAAATAGGGGGTTCCTATGAGAAAAACAACTTTGACCTTGGAATGACCTTGAATGTCAGTTCAAGGTCTAGGTCATAATCGAACGTAAAATTTCCCGCTCTTTCCGAATCCGTAATAAAAAATGGGGGGTTCCCATTAAAAAAATAAGTTTTAAGTTCACCAGTGGTCCGCGGAGATATATTTAGTAGTCCGCCGACATTTTTTCCCCCGCGCGAAACAAAAATTGACTCGTCCGCGGGCCAATAAAGGTTGAGAAATGCTGCACTATGCGATAAACATCAAATATGAAATTCGGATTTTAATGGAATTGGTGTATTTCCTATATTTCCAAATTAAAGCATATACACAGATTAAGTAGGTACTGAGATAACCACAGTTTTATTCACGATACATGTGTTGGGCGTAGGAGTGTTAACTGAAAACTTTAAGAGAAATTGGCTATTTGTTTGTCCTTAATATCCCAGAAGTGCAATGGATTAAAGATCGATAAACCTTATTTAAGCTCAAATTTGAACCTTACCAACAACTGATCAGGGATTGTCTTGTTGAAATGTAGGTTACGAAAATTGCTGAGGTAGGAAAAAACATGTTTCCACCACTTTGTGAATGAAACGTTGTTCAGATCTGTTTCATTAAGGTAAAATCCATATCAAACGTAATGAGTGTACACAATCTCTAAAAAAATTTCCTACAAATGTATTCTAATGTAATTAAAAGTTTTGACAAAAACAAATTATTATTATTCAATTAAAATCTATTATTATTGACGAGCAACACAAAATATATTAAAGTATGTAATTGAAACTGGGTCATTGTTTACTTTTAAAGCCTTTCTCCTTTGACTACATTATTTTTGTTTCAAACATTAATAATATGCAAATAAATAAAGACACTCATATTTTTTCAGATACGAACTGAAATTGGAATTTTAATATCTGGGGTACCGATAAATATAGAAAAGACATCAATAAAACAGAAATTTACCGTTGAACAAACAATTAGTTAAATAAAAATATGTTCCCAGTACCTGTGATACTTGTTACGAATGTAGGTATGTTAATAAAACGAGTATTGGAAGCTTACTTTTTTAAATAGTTCGTATTGTCAGGTTTACGAATAACAAAATTTAGATGACAACTCTATTTGATTGTAAATTTGGCTAGTTTGCAGAAAAACATAATACTTTCCGCTTCTAACAATTTATAATAAATACTGCAGAGTGGTATCTGCAACAAATTATAAAATTGATGATAACTGTGTGTTAGTTTATTAATAAACTAGTTCCGATTCTGATCTACAGAGATCTTGATCATGAATTTTAAACAATAAATCGAGGCGTGCATTATTTGTGTAGAACGCAGTCGCCTTCAGGTTCCGAGACGTCATGATATTCTAACTAACCAACCACCTTCTCTAAGATTTTTTTGTGACATGGCCATTTTTCAGGTGTCTCGTACTTTGCTTGGTATTCTTTCATTTCTTTGTTTACCAATTGTCTTATATATTTATTTATTTCTAGCAGATCTTGGAGACATGCAGCACCCCTGCTTTAATTCTTTTGTGACTTTAAATTCTTCAGTTAGAAATATGCCTACATGTGATGTTGCCATTGAGTGTTACGTTAATCAGCGATTCCTCTAATATTTGTTGTAGTCTTTGGTTTCAGCGACCAATAACAATTCTACGTCTATTAACCTTCCTACCAAAAAAAAAAACACAAAATTACATTTGGAGCATGGTTGGTAGTATAAAGTAAATTTTAAGCGAGTTGAACTATTACACAAGTCTTGTTGAATGTATGACAACTGAAATTATCATGTGTTATAGAAAAGAATCCACATTTTCATATGCATATTTGATTGAAAATAGTGAAATTTCTTGACGAAACTAACTTTTTGCACATATATTTAATTCAGTGATATAAAATATAGGAAACATTTTTTGTTTATCGTGTGCTTAATTATAACATTTAGAAACTGTTTTTCACAAAATATTTTTAATATGACCCTGAATTGTAAGTATAGTATTACTAAATCAATAAAGGCACCTAATAATTGCAGAGCAAAGAGCATATGACACACAATTAAGAAAATAGCTTATAAAACTCGGAGGTTTACAGAACTTTTGCAATTATGTACCTACAAAGTAAAAATTGGGTGTATGCCTGAATCTTCATATACAGATTTGATTTCAAATTGTACGTTTGAAGAATTATTTTAAAGTTCCATTTTCATTGTGCATGGTAAAGTTTGTTATCATTGAATGAGAATCAGATATAATGAGGCATGAATACTAAACAAAAAACACATTACAGAAAACACAGAATTTTGCTTGCACCATTTAGTGATCTGTATGCAAAGAACTGCTTCTATTTTAACTGCTTTCTAATGAAATTCCTGCTTGTCGCTTCAATTAGCAGCTTTCTTGTGCTTGTTAGACAATTCTTAGATAGTCCTTATGATAGCATACGTTCTTTTCGTACAGATTTAAGATTTTGTCTATTTGTTTCAACAACACACTACTTAAACGCCGACAGTTCAAAGAATTTTAGTTGAATCTATCACTATAATTTCTTTGAAAACAATCTCTTCAAATAGACAATATTTGCATGTACCAAATTGATAAAGCATTAATTTTACATTAACATTTATTAAATATTATCTAATATAACTTGCATTTGATTGCATGGTTATTAGCGGTTTACAATATTCATTGAGGAATTTAATGTTCAGTAATAATTTGATCAGGGACAGATAGTGAAGCTAACAGTTTAAATATTATGTAGATGCCAGATTTATATAGTACAGAACTTTTTTTAAGGCTTTATGAAACATGTTCCTGAAAGTTTTCATTCAAAAATTCTAGATTTGAAAGGATGATGTTGATTTTATGTATCCAGTCTTTATCAACTTTTTTATTATACTAAGTCACTTATATTGTTATATATTACTATTATTAATGTTATATCAAATGTTCTTGATGCTTATAGTAAGTATTGAAAATATTCACATTCAGCTTCAAATATCATTCCAACAATTTAAAAAAAAGAATAGTCATTATACTTAAGTTTTCTTCTAATATTTCTAGTTAAATAATTGATCACAATAGTTTGTGTTAAATTAATACAAACTGATCATCCGATATTCCCACCAAATTTCAAGTTAATATTATGTACTTTCGCTTACTATCTGTCAGTGAATCAAGTATACCATTTTTATAATTCACTTTAAAACTCTCATTGATTTCTTTCAATATTCAGTGCGTTTTTATGTATTTTTAGAAGACTTCTACCAACAAGAACCCCAGTATACAATCACCACCACAGAGGAGATCGATCCCATTACAGGTGCAAAGTAAGTATAGATAAACCTTGATATATATATATATATATATATATATATATATATATAAAGTGTGCCACGTCGATCTTATACATGTCTTATAATAGAACTACTTAATTTCTCTGGTTTGTTTGAAAACGGCAAATATAATTATAACCTTGTAAGTAATATTTTTAAAATATACAAATAATAATGAGAATAATAAATCGTGCATCCTTCACAAATACACATTTTTAGATGTGATCAATTTCAATGTTTCAGGGATTCAATTAGAAGATAAAAATTAAAAAAGAAACTGTATTATCTACTCTAATACAGGATTGTTCAACATGACATTACAATAACTAATTTTCTTAGAAGATCTTAGCTTGGGAAGAGCTGGTCTAGTCAGTGGATCTGTTCCTATACTCTATAAGAGCTCCTTCCATTTCTGCTTGGATCTTCTCAAGCAGGTCAGCGTTGGTTGGGTGTTCTTGTTGAAGTTCTTGAGTCTCGTCCGCTCTTTGAGCCAAAGGTGTTTCAGGCTCAGGAGCGATTGTATTTCGACCAAATAGTTCGCGCTCCACTTCGCTCTTTATTGTGTCCAGTTGTTCAGGCGAAATGAGGCCATTTCTCAAGATGACACGATATTGATCTGCGACTCTCTGTTCGGTAACTTGAAGCTGTGGGTACTCACGACAGAACTCTTGATGGAGAATTTGGCGATATCCAGTCTTATCCTGGCCAATGTTCGTAATTCTATAAAACGTGCGCATTATAAATTCATTAATGGCGCTAGTCCATTTCATGCGCTGTCTTTTCAGTCCCGCTTGAGTGAGCGCTGGCTGTTCATCGTTTGACTCCGTTGGTGATGGTCACGCTGTTGTTGTGACTGTATTGGTGAGTGCTGTTGTAGTTCTTGTTCTTGGGCTGTAGCTCTTTGGACGGCAGGGGCCCGCCTCCTCAGCACCCTGCTACCGACGTCCCGCATGCTGTCATGTTCAGCGCCGGCTTCAGACATGCCTTGGCGATCCCCAGGCATCGGTTCTTTTCCGAGTGGTGTCACCAATTGACCCTGGTGACCCGGGTAATTCGGAACCGTGGGGTTGTCACGTCCCAGATGAAATGATTTGACCAGATCATCCCGTGCGGGTTTTGGAGAAGGGAGGAAGGCTATGTAGTAGGTCAGCGGACAGCCGCCCCTTTAGTCGCCTCTTACGACAGGCGGTAGATACCATGATGCTATTCTACCCCGGACACCACACGGGATTCAATTAGAAGATAAAAATTAAAAAAGAAACTGCATTATCTACTCTAATACAGGATTGTTCAACATGACATTACAATAACTAATTTCTTGTTTAACTGTCAGTAACCAGTGCGAATAAATGCTCCATTGAAATTAAGCCAGTCGCTTTTCTACGGTTATCTTTCGGAATTATTTTGTTACCAATATTCCATGTATTTTCGTACATTTTGAAACTTGCTGATTGTGATTTGTGTTTGCTCATTTACTATAATGTTAAAGGTTTTGAATTTTGTCCAATGTAAAATGTATTACACTCAAAAGGAATTTGTTATGTGTAATTAATTTACTGTCTTAAAACACCAATGTAAAATAATTCACTAAAACAACCCATTTCCAATTCCATAGTATTGTACATTCCACGATTTCATCCGGACCTAAGCAAAATATTTAGGGAATTTTTTAAGAACAATTTATATTTTCAAAAATAATAGTGTTATTTAGAACCAACATTAAAAATACATTTGAAATTGAAAAGAAAATCTACCATCCATTTCTCTATATTTAATTTACTTTTGATAATCAAATTGACATAAAACCTACCCATGCAAATAGCTCTCTTAATTTTACATCATCATCAAACCATCCAAAAACAACTGCCCCGACCCCGCTTTATAAAAAACGTACTTTTGGTATACAAATACATAGTATATTATCTAGGTAATTATTAAAAAAACACAAACATACATGTTTTAATTGTAACGCCCAAAATATCTCATTACATAAAATTTCATATTTCTTCGCGTCGTGTTTTAGTTGTCGTGGTCGAACATTGTGATAGTTTTCAAAATTTTGGTCCTTTGCATGGGAAATTTGTCTGCCATACTACTGAGTGTAAATGGTTGGCAGCACACTTTCCGTTACGGTAATGCAGGATTACCCAACACATTATTTACATATTCAATAACTGCTGAACTGAGTTTGGGATATAGCCACACTTTCTGAATATGCATGATTCAGCAGCTAATTTACCACTGTTGTTTGACTATGTAATACTACTGAACACTTTTCGCAGGTCAGAATTCAATAAATTTGGACTTTTGAAGACGCGAGGTGTAAAGACCGACATCTAGGATTTTCGGGCAAAATTTCTACTTATTGAAAAGAATACGTTTTTTGCGACCAGTTAATCATCACAAATTTAAATAGGAATAATCGAAAAATATGTCATAATAATGTAGATAAAGAATTCCATAGTCTGCATTAAGGTTCAGACTAGAACAAACAGTGTAAAATCTCTTTTTATATTGACTTTCCAGTTGATCCCTTTAATTTCACTTACTTCCCCTGACAACCCTGAACATATTTTATTTTTTCTCTACTTTCATTGCCAAAAAGTGTGCACCCTAAATACTAATGATCAATACATTTAGACAAAATAAAATGTAATCTATATTTTAAAAGGTTCCTGAAATTCTAAGATGGTAAGTAATAGTTTCAATTTCAAAACTGTGTTCAAGTCTACGGTATTGCGAGCGAAATCATTTTGAAACAGTTCACAATTTAATAAAACCCATTTTATAAAATTCCATATGAATGCAATAAACTGTATATTGTTGAAATAACTGAATATATGTAGACATAATCACTAAAATTATACAAATAAGAAATATTGGAAAAATTAAAATTGGGAATAATGGAACAGTTAGATTACATGAAAAATTTTTCCCTCCCTGTCTCTTTGCATTTCAATCCGATACATCAGCCATCTCTTTCGAGCAAATATGAATTTCGTTTTCGTCAACGAAATTAGAAATGAATACTTTGTAACTTATGTGCAAAGCAGTTTCACAAGATAAATTTAAAAATTTAAATAACCCCCGACACAACAAATCTCTAAAAAAGTTAAAAAAAAACATATTTGGGAGTTGTTAGTTTTGAATTTTGTACTTAAACTGGTTCTCAGATTTGCATACCTGCTCCACTGGAGCAGTTTCAGTACTTAGGTTTCATTTCTACCATGGGTCTACTCAAACACACAAAAAATCATCAAAACAGGTCGAGCTGTTTGGTTGTTTAAAAAATATATATTAGAATCCGATCATAAGGTAAGGGTATTTCCATTTCCTTGCTACAAGAAACACTCTTCATTTGTATATTATGGAAGGAAGCACATAAAATATTTTTGGTCAAAAACCGCCTTCAGTTATTTCACCAACACTTAAATGGAATCTTGAAAAATTATTAATAATGATTTAAAACAATCTTTCAATACTTCAACGTTAAATGACAAGGCTCAATTTCTGGGAGTTTGAATGAAGATGCTAGTCATGTCGTTTTAAAATGAGATTCAATCAAACGTTTAGTCCAAGGCCCTTTAAATTAACTTAGGGGGCATACCCTGGGCAGTGGTTGACATTTTCTTTAATTTTGCTAATCTGTCCAAATACAGAGGCGTTGCGATGTGCGATAGAAAAACACACTAGGCTTTATTGAAGACCAAAATTGACGATAATATTACTAAACACTGAAGTCAGTAAAGAAGAACTTCTTCAAATTATGTGTAAGGACATACATTGTGACCTTTTGTGCATTCAAAATTAGTAGGCATGCAGTTTTCCATGGAGAGACCACAAAGACGATATGGTGGAGCCATTTTTGTGACGTCCAGTCTAACAGTGCTCTCTGTCTGTCTAACAGAAATGTTAGATTGAAATTTTAACGACTGAGCTGAGTAGTTGTACAGTAACATCCATTTGGAAGCCTCCTAATAAAAAAATTAAATTCATTCACCTAGAAAATTTCCAAATTCAGAATACCCATTTTATCGTAGGGGATTTAAGAGTCACAGTAGCTTCTGGGGATACAAAGATGATGATACAAACGGAGAAGAGTACTGAAGTGAGCTGAGAGTGGACGATTTACTCTAACACATGACAGCAAGCTACCACCCTTTTTTAATAATAGCCGCTAGAAAAGGGGATATTATTTTTTCGTGATGTGGTCTAGCAACAATCCGCGATAACTGTAAAATTGCCTGTACCTGGCACCCAACATAAGCATATATGTTGTCATGCTGCTGCATGGACACTTTCCTTCTCCAAATGACTGAAATCTAGAAAAAGCTTTGTAAAAACAGCCACAAATGACAGCGCATCCCCGTGTAAGGCACGACAAAATCTATTGACAAGCAGAAATGAAGATACAGCATCATGGATCCCACCTGCAGTGAAAAAATTGGAAGACACTGAATAGACTAAGAAGTGGTGTTCATAGAATACAAGATAATATAGCCAAATAGCACTATCTTAGAGACCCACCAATATTATTCGAATGTGGTGTCGAACAAACTACCAAGAAAATGGATTTTTTAGAGCCAACTTCATTTTTGTTTATTCCTTAACCTGGTCAGATTAAAGTGTGCCACACTTGTAAAGACGGCAGTTTGGAATACACACCATTATCTTAGTTTTCCTAATTGAAATTCCAATGGCTCAATATCCATTGTAATGTGTAAGGAGGTTTTGAGAAAAATCATCAATTGAACTGTTGTATAAGCTTCAATTGTTAATCGGAAGGGTTTTTTTCAATGCATCTACTTACAGCACCAATGATTTTTTTAAGCGAGAGATACGAGGTCGGTCACTTGTTAAAAACTATGATAACTTAAATTGGAAGTTGAAGAATTTAGTAATAAATTTAACATTTTCTTTGTTTTATTTCAAGTGGTGTTTGTTTAGAACCTGTGTCAATGTATCATGATACACTAATGGGTTCTCCCATCAATCAATTAAACTTATTTGCCAATTACTCTAAATCCTTTTATAATACAGACCCACTACCGTATGCCACTCCTGTGAATACACTTCTTATCATAGACACATAATCTATCTTAATCACTAACCTATACAATAACTTGAATAAGCGCATACCCCACATATTTTTCTCAGAATATTCAAATTCTGTTCCCATTCATTTTATTTATTATAAAATCGGACGCTGTTTTGACAATGCTTCTTGTAGCTTGTATACAAATGGTTTCAAGATAGATTGGGAAGACAATCTTAGATGTCACTGCTCTTCAGAGAAAACATCTAATGTTCAATGAATGTGGAGTGTTCCAAATGGGTTGTTAGGTAATGTTTTCAGATGAAACACTCTAGAAGCAGATCTACTTTTAACTTTGACTATATGCTGATTGATGTTTTATTTCCCTCTCTAACTTTATCTAGGGTGTAGGATTTCGACCCTGATATATATACTGTCTGCTTGAAAGCTTCTCCTTTCTGTGATATTAGGATTTATATTTGTGTCAATAAGGGAATTTTCCAATCTCAATTATTTCATCCGTCTTTATAAATCCGTTGTTGTTCCTATCTTCATGCTTGTCTCCCAAATCTGGTCCTATGAATGTCAACATTTTTAATCATACTTTCTCATATTTATCTGCTCAATTTAAGATTGCTTCCCTTCAACTTACTCGGATCTAGAGGTGGGTTGTGAGTTGTGACAGTCACAGGAACAACAAGTCACTCTTCCTTGGAACTACAGGTATCCGTTATATCAATGATATTCTATAGCAATTTACGATCAAATGCGATTTATTATACTTTTTCGATGAAATTGTGAGTTGCGTACTTGAATTTGATTTTTTTAAATAAAACTTCTGGTGTTTCTAAGAATGTTTTAAATGTAACAAAGTTTAATAAAAATTAGACTTACCTATTTAGTTCTAATATATTTTTATTTATTATTGATTGGAAATTTTTGTTTATGAAAGTGTCATTTAACAATATTTTAGGTGAATTGAGTTGATAATTTAAAAGGAGTTGGCTGTTTTATCGTGTTCTTTGTGGCACTATGTGGATCTTTAGGTTTTAATTTGTAGTCTGATTCTTGTTGTGGATTACTAACTAGCACGTTAGAGAAGCATTTCATTCTAAATTTATCTAAATTTCGGTGAACTTATCTTGTAAGTGATTTTTTACTTGACATGTGGCATCTGCCATCAAAATTAGAATCATGGAGCTTAAATAAGTTGCAAACTGCCGAGGTTTTTTGGCAAGACATGATGAATAATTAATGGCTACAAGCACACTCAACTTTCACTGCCCTATGAAAAGTATGTGTTCACCACGAATATAGACTAGTTCAAAAATCGACTCAAATTATCATTTTTGATAATTTCGGCAAGAAAAAACAAGAACGCGCTTGGCGCCTTGTGAGCACATAGTTAGGTGGCGTTATCCAGGATGCCCGTGAAAATCTCATAAATATTATTATGATCATGTAATTATTTTAATATAAATGCCTTATATGAAGTGATTCGATAAATATTATTACAATAATACTAGATTCGCTAAAGTGATTTGCACTATGAGCCCAAGAACGCACTTGCCGGGGTTATTGCTATAAAAACGCCCAATGTGAAATGCATTAATTTTGTTCTGGTTTGAGAAAGGTTAATGTTCTATTAAATATCTGTTATTTATTTTTTACTTTTATTTGAACAGAAATATATTAGCCACACTTATCTGTTTGAACACCGAAACTGAACAACTGATAACTAAAGTGTCCCACCATATTTGATCGCTATTGCTAAGAATTCGCTTTACTATGCTATACCAAAGACAATAATAGTTAAAACGCGCTTGGCGCGTTGTGGGCACAGTTTGTAAATTAATGTATTAAGCACTGTTCAGTGTGTTTTCGATCGGAAATAGAAAAAAACATAAGACTGAGAATTTACGTGCTTGTTTTCACAACTGAATTCTTGCAACAAAAGTATGCCTTCACCTTACATGACATTGGTGTTTCATGACGAAGCTCGGAATAAAACTAAAATTAACTGAATATTTCAACTGTTAATCAATATAGTACGTATAAAATCTAGGTACTATAATACAACGAAATATTACATTTAATAATTAATTATTAGTTAGGTGTGTATTATAGACCATGATCTGCCACTCGGCACAATTCATGTTACATGATTATAAATAAACTAGCCGGTCCCCGCGGTTTCACCCGCGTACTGAATGTTCAAGCCTTCGCAAAAAGAATTAACTTATGAAACATGTGGGTTATCCTATGTAAAAATTTTTCTAACTTGTTTGAACCACCCTACTTAATATAATATATTTCACCCAAACTGCAAGTACTTACGGGCCACCCTATATAACTATTTTATTCGACATTTTTTGAATCACCTTCAATAACTGTAACTCTACTTCATCCTATATTGCAACCATCCTGTATATGCTGCTGTTTTATAATTTTTTGAACACCTGACTATAACTTTTCTCTACCCTATATTTCAGCTATGCAACTGCTTATGGTGTACTCTGTATAACAATTAATTCTGATATTTTTTTAACCACCTTTTTAAGTAAAATTTCTCTTTACTCTATATATTAATCAACCTTTATATGAGCTTTTTTTCTAACATTGTGTTACATACTCTAAAACTATAATCTTGCTTCTCCCCATATTTCAGATATTCCATATAGTAGAATGCAATTGTTTATGGTCTACCCTATATAACAATTTTTTTAAAACTTTTTTGATCCATCCTAATGGAAATGATGTGGAACCCTTCGTGAGTCACAAATATAAAAACTCAGTTTTGCACCCTACCACCAAACTTTGATTTAAACCCTCACGCAAACTGCAACTGCTTATTGGCCACCCTATATAACAATTTTATTGAAAATAATTTGAAGCCACATTGTATAATTAACTCTACTTCCAGCTACATTAAAACCATCCTGTATACACCGCTGCCAATTTGTCAAACATTACAACTTATTTTTGAACCACCCTGTATAACCATAATTTTACTCTACAAAATATTTCAACCACCCTGTATGTGCATCTGCTTAGGGGCAACCAAATATAAAATTTTTAAATACTTCTAATCACACTGTATTAACTATAATTTTTCTTCGATCCATGTTTCAGATATTGCAGATATGCAACAGCTCATGTTCTATCCTAATTATCCAACTTGTTTGACTATAAATCTACTCCACCCGCTATTTCAATCACCTTGTATTTGCAACTACTTATCGGCCACCCAGTATAACATTTTTTCTACCACCCTGTATAACTATAAATCCATCAATGCCAAATATATTTCACCAAAACCGCAACTGCTTATGGGCACCGAAAATAACAATTTTGTTCAACATGTTTTTGAATCACCTTGTATGTATTACAACTACCCTGAATACGCTACTGCTTATTGGTCAACCAATATAACATTTTTTAAATAACTATCATAACACTTCTTCACCCTATGTTTCAACTATCCTATTTTTGCAACTTATTATGAACTATGCTATTTCACATTTTTTCCTTATATTTCACATTTTTTCCTTATATTAAAGTATAATTTCTCTCCACACTTCATTTAAACCACCCTTCATTTACAACTTTTACTGCGCACCATACTTCAGGTACTCTATATATGCAAGTGCTATATAACAAAATTTCTCTCGCAATTTTGACCCACCTTGTATAATTCTAACTGTAAGCCACCCTATATATCAACAACCTTTTATATGCAATTACTTATTTCCACCAAATATAACATTTTTGTACGACCCTGAATCCTTAGAATCCTACCCAACCTATATTTCAACCATCCGGTAAATGGAACAGCTTGTAGATCATACCTTTACTTTAAAATATTTTTAAAACCACCTGTAAAGCTGTAATTATACTCCGCTATATATTTCAACCATCCTATATATGTAAATACTTGTGGATATAAAACAAGTTTTTAACCACAACTTAAACTATAATTCCACTCCATCTTATATTTCAAACAACATATATAAACAACTGCTTCTAACATTTCTTTAACCCAATTGCTTACCTAAGACATTTTTTAAGTTTTTTTATTCACTGTATATATGTATATTCTACCCTTGTTCAACCACCCAGTATAACTAATTCCACTCCCCCTTATTTCCACCACATCATATATCCAGCTGCTTATAGGACACCAAATATAACTTTTTTTAGATTTTTTAAATCCATGTAATTCTACTCCGCTCTAAGTTTCCTATATACAGAACACCCTGTAAAATTACGCTTGATATATGTTGATTTTTGTTAAATCGAAACATGTTACATTTGCACATTCCGAATTTTGAATAAAAGCTAAGCTGGTGCCAGTATCTAATATTTTGTGCGTGCGGTGGAACCAATTGAGTAATTGAATTACCCAACATGGTAGAAGTTTTTTCGCTATATCTACTGTTTCTGTCAATTTAGAGAGATTAAATGTCTACCAGATTTTAAGTCAAACTATAGGCTTCGCAACAAAAAAAGATTCAGCAAAATCAGATGAGTAGTTCTTACGTGATGCCCGAACAAGGAAACAAACAGACAAACTTACAATTTTATAATAGTACCTATAAATATGTACAAATCCATTTAAACGCTGAAAATCATATATAAGTATACAGAATTTTCTCTTAGGTAAAACAAATGCAAAATAATTTGTATATATTTATTATGTTTCGGTATTATTATTATTATGAACACCTTCTTTCGAGAATAGAGATCACTAGAATTCTTTACTACCATCGACCTTATAATCCTACGTATGGGTCGACTGTAGAAAGAAATGCAGCGTTGACGACTTAAGAGAAATATAGTTATGTCAAGTGCTACGTAGTGTTTTCGTTTATCAAAATATAATGTGTTTATTAGGTATTTGCATCGAGTATTTGTGTTTAAAAGACCTCGTTAAAATTCAACGACGAATTAAGGGATCTTCGATTTCATTTCATAAATATGTTTTTCAATGTTAGGTTATAAGTACTGTTAATAATATAAAATTTGATTTAAAATGTGTGATTTTAAATCAAATTTTTAGTGTTAGGATGCAGTTTAACCAACTGTTTTATTTTATAGTTGACGACATTGCATTTTGTATCATTTAAAAAGCATATTCATAGACAAATATAATCATCATGACATTAACGTTGTTTTACTCATATGCTACTAGAGTATATGGTTTCACTTATTTTTGAGAATTACAAATTCAAATCATAAATACGAGGTTATAAACACAAACATGTTGGTCACAATGAAAAATAATGTCACTAAAAATTCTGCAGAAAATTGGTGTAAACCAGTACATGCTCTAAATCCACCAACTTATTAGCCAACTAAAAAATAAAAAATAGAATACAATATCAAACCTTATAAAAAACAGATATTGAAAGGCAAAACAGGAGCAGAAGCTACAAATTTTTAGACAGATTCGTTAAGTTTGATTTGCAATCCGCCATATTGGATTTTCTTGTTTGAATTTCGAGAATCTGTCCTTAAATATGCGATAACAAAAACCCGGCTTTTAACTATTGAAATTTATGCCTTTACCACTCAATCGCCACAGCTCCTGATAAGAAGTTTTCAAAAATGATGAAATGTCCAATTGCAACTAAATATTTAGAAACTTGAAGATTTAACCAAATATAAATAACCATTATCCAAATACAGTTTCCGTCCTTTTTCCCTTGACAATAAAATTATATTAATATTATCACCATTTATTTATTATTTATTGTATTACATTTCTATTTTAAAACATTATTTGTATTTCTGAAGTTATTAAATTTAAAATAATAGATGTTGGATTATTTTCTAGATACTGGATAATATTATTACAAGTTTAACCCTCTACATTGTTACCAGCCGTCTATATGTATAACTCTTTTTTTCACTCATTATTGATTTTCAGTTAATGTTAGATCGGTTTTTGTTTTGCTTTATGAATGAATCGTTTGGTCTCTTGAATTTGTAGGTCTATGGCCATTGAAAACAACTAACTATTATTTATTCTTCCAGTATTATTAAATCAACTTCTTTTGTTTCCAGAATTACCCGAACTGTGAGGACAGCCAGTCAAGTAATTACTTCTCCAGCAACCCAAGTTGGAAACATGCATCATTCTATGCAAACTGTATTGGATCAATTCATGGCTGAGGAGAGAAATCCTCATTAAAATTGTCATGGTCAATTTGATGCTACTTAAAAAAACATTAAAATCTTTTTATTTTTTTACAATTTATTTGTCAATAGTTTTATGAACTTTTGTTTTGGAAAGTTTCAAACTTTATTATTACAATTTATTGCAATATTCAGGTACAATACAATATTTATAAGATTTCAATTTTAACATGACCAATTACAAGTATTGTGAGATTTTAATATTTATTGTTGTATAGTAAGTCATAAGATATGTTCCAGAAACATATAAATTTTAATATTGATACATATATTTTCAAATGTTCATCCGAAAATATATTTACACTGAGAAATTACTCGTAAATATTTGCAGATACTGCAATAATCACATTCATTTAGAACCGTAAATATTTGTTATGAACGGAATTTTTAAATTAAATGTAAAACCAGCGAAACAAAGCTTCTTACACCATCTACTTGTTCTTGTTCAGTACATAATTTATATTAGTGCCTAGAATGAAATTGAATTACTCCGTTTGTTAGGTGACTCCTTTTTCCAGTAGCAAATATCTCACAAGTTTAGTTAGTGAAGGTACTAAGTCTCCATCACTATTAAACAGTTGTTGAATTTTTATTATATACATTTATAATATAATATATAAAAAATATGTTCTTTAAGAAATTATACGTTGTAGAAAAAAATGGTTGCTTCTGTAATAAATATTTTGAAAATAAATGTATGGTATGCCTTTATATTTTAAAACCCATCGTTTTATTTCACAATTTATTTCAATAATTCTATTACTATAAAATAAATCATTTGAACCAAGTGTCAATTGTATATATACAAGTTTATACATATTTTCGTTTTTACTCTGTGCCTATATTTATATTGGTAGCCAGTTTAGAAGAAGAAATTAAAAATTAAGCAGGGAAACAATGCAAAACCACACCTTAACATCTGCAAAAACTCATTTTCATAAATTAGATAAATCCAACCTTTCTGAATTCCCACGATTCAAGAAACATTCTCATTTCAATTGCAATCGTAGTTAAACGTTATTATTCCGCTAATTTAGAAGCAGCTATTCATTGTATGGCTGCGAGATGTAGTTGAACATATGACGTAGCTGATTATGCAGTTGCAGGCTAGCTCATTTGACCAGCCATCTCGAATATTTTCACATGTATAATGTATACGATATGGGCATATAGCATATCACACTTCTTTCTTGAAAAATTACGCGCGAAATATTCTTGCTGAAAATGACGCCTGACTGTCTTGCCCCATTCCTATTTGTGGTGGGAATACCTTGTCCCTATTCGCTAATAATGTATGTGAGCGGTCTAGTGTTGCCAACCGTACGATTTATATCGTATTTATGTTGTGTGATGTACGATCATATCTTGGAAATCGTTCGCAAAGACTTTTTACCCATTTATGTAAAACCAATACAAGAAACTTGAAAGCGAAGTGCACTTGCAAAGCTTATATTATCAACGAAATTGAATTGAAAGTTTTTATAATCAGATATGGAAGATTGGTTTACTCCTTGATAATGACAACTTTGTTGAAGCGGCGTTGAGGGTTTAAAATAAAAGTTTGGTGTTAGGTTGCAAAACTGTGTTTTTAAATATATGACAACAACAATATTTTTATGATTTATCGCAATTTACTTGTTATGAACTCGTGCAGTTATTACCTACAGAAGTACCTCATTTAAAAAATCGATGATGAATATAAGAATTTTCAGCCAAATGAATGAATTGCATTTGTCTTTGGCATTCGACCAAATTTGGGATGAACTACACCTAAATAAATTTTAATTTCCAATACAGAGTCGAGTCAATCTTTTGAAAATAAACATGCTTCAAAAATTAGAAATAGAGACCATAACGGGACATTATTGACTGCACAATAATATGTTTTGGCTCCTCATAGGCATATCAAGTGTCAAAACGATTAGACCGACAGGACCTAATTACAACAAATACCTGAAGTGTATTCAAATTTTATTAACAGCAGGTCCTAAGACCAAATGTTAAACAATGATGCTATTTTTGTAAATGTGATTAAGATCGAGTTTTTTAATCGAATAGTAATATTTTATTGAATTATTGTTGTGTCGATTTTTTAATAGAATAATTTCCTATCGTCTATCGTACGATCTTCATCACAAAAAGTTGACAAACCTGGTGAGAACTGCGAACTGCACCGTTTAGTAAGTAGTACTTTGAGACTGAGATGAGTGCGGTTGATGCTTTCTAATAAACACAACAACATGACGTCATATAAGCCGTACCCAACTTAAAGCACTGTACAATACTAGAGTGTTTCCCTTAGAATGGTGCAAATGTAGCTTTGTCGCAATTCCGAGAAAAAAGACAAAGCAAAAAATGCTCAGAATATAGTTTAATAAGCCTTATGAGCCACACTGACCAAATGACCTCAGAATCTGCAGCCGTAACCAAATCTAGGTGTTAGACTTCAATTAAATGGAATTTCAATTGAAATGGTTCACCAGTTTTTGAATTCAAGAACTATCATAATGGACCAACTGGATCCAGACATAGAAATTAAACGCAGAATAGCAATGACGAAAACCACGTTCACCAAAATAAGAAAATTCCTGTGTATGACCACCTTAATTCAGAATTAGGATAAAGAATAGTTATGAGTAATGTTTAGACACGTCTGTGGTATGGAGTGAAAGCGTGGACCCTGAAATTGTCAACAATGAATCGCATTGAAGCATTAGAAATGTGCTTAGAATACCTTGGATGGCACACATAACTAATGAAGAATCAACAAAAGGCACTACTGACTATTAAACATATCTGGGCCATATGTGGCTGCTCCAATGGTAGTAATAGATTTTTTGGATGGATTCTACACAGACGTGCTAATTGCGCACTTCCGTTCGTTACTGCATAATTATAATACTCGAGGCTGGCTAAACGCGAATTCCACAAACCAACCACCATAGAATACAATAGTATAAAACCATAATACTTAAATTACATAACAGACCTTGTAAAATACACATAAACATGAATAACATGTTTTAATCTTTTTTCAATTGTCATTATGTATTCATACCAATTTACATAATGATACCTACTTTTCTGATATAATAACATTCCAATAAGTCCAATACATTGTTAACTTGATATGAAATCAATAAACATAATTTTTCACAAGTTGCTAATGGCATACAAAACATTTTCGTAGCTTATAAAAAATATCAGGCGATCGCCCCCTCCGAGAGACCCAAAGTTAATAATTTTATTATTAAAACGAGGTAATCTTAACTCCAAGAGCCTAGAAGAACGTCACTTCTATAGGTCTAAACCTCAGAACGACTATTTTTAATGTAATAGTCCAAGAAATCTGATTTTAAAATTATATTTAAGTAAATTTAGTACAGGTTCGCCCCCTTAAGCATGAAATCGCCTCCTCTGATAAATGAAATCGCGTCCCGGAAGCAATTGATAAGTAAAGGCTGTGCAGTGATACCTTACATCCTTACATTAACTAATGTAACCCTTGATCAGAATCGTGTTACGACTAAGTCTTTAAATTGTTAAACATTCAATTTGGCATATCTTTCACAATGTCGTGTAGTTTTCTCATCATGTACAGATTTTTACGTTCCATATGCCGAATTAAAGTGTTAAACATTTAATTCGGCGTATCGTTTACAGTTTCGTGTAGTTCAACAAAGTATAAATTATCAGAAATGTTTGGCATCGCTCTGGTACCAGCTGTGAGCTGGGCACAAGGGATTATCCATAAACCACGTAACGCTATATTCGTACTCTTTTAACTCCTCTCATCATATTACTCCATGTAGACATTTAGTCGACCCTCCCTCCTTTTGTTACGGAATTTTTAATCTAACAAAATCATGAAATTAGCCTAACGATTAAACTAAATTAATTAATTAATTAAGACTTTTTTAAATAATAATTTAATTTACCTGAAGAAGATGCTGACTCTCTTGTACGTGACTCAGGGCACTGTTTTTTTTTTCAATCACTAGGTCATTTCATACTTCAGTCAATATAGTAGCTGCAAATTCTTCTTCTACTGTTTTTCCGTTTTGAAATTTATCATTTGAAATGATCTGCATGTATCCAGCTAAGTGGGGCCATAAGCAGTAACAATATTATAGTAGAATCTGTGGGTTCAAAGCACAAATATTCATGTTCACTTTCAACCTTCTTATAATACCAAAATATATTTATTTACAAAGCAAAGTAACTAACACTATCAGCTGATGTGGTACACGCTGCTTCCAACTAAAACTGGCAAGCATAAAGCAATAGGGAGTAAACTTCCGATCAAATCGAAAACTGTTTTTAAAAAATATTTATTTGATTTAAAAACAAAGATATAAAATTCGTACATTCAATATCAACGGACAAAATAAGACTTGTTGACAATTACAGTTTCTGTTCTATTTATCACCTCGGATGACATCATATATCGGTCTGCTGCTTGGCTGGGTGTTTGTGCTTACAGGGCGATTCTCGATTATGTAACTCTTCCCCCCTAAATCTGGACTCCGGGATCAAACAGGACCGAAGGCTCAGAATTTTCTTCTTTCTTGACACTGACTGGTAATTGTGAAAATAATATTTGTTTCACAATTCTTATCTTGGAAATAAGGAAATATGTTGAGTTAACTAGGACTGCACAAAGTATGGACCATAATAACCAATTACTTTGATTCATGTTATCTATATCCATTATAGATAATTGATGTGTTGCATCTATGTTTCTTTTTAATGAATGAATTTCTTCTAATGGGATATCATCAATATTTAAGGGGCGATGATGTGTTAATTCAATTATTGTGGATCCATTAATTAGTTTTGGTAATATTAATAGTTTACCAAAAGAACTTTCTTGATATGTGCCAAATTTGAAGTTGCCATATTTGATTGTACAATTAGGTGGTACTTGGATGATAACATTACCTTGAACAATGAGGTAGCTTTGATCTGGGCAATTTGATTTGAGTTTAATTTCTTCTTGGGAAATCACTATGATGAACTTGTTGTTGACTTTATTGAATATTAGTTTTGGAACTACAATTGGACTTTGTTTACATCGAGCCTTTTTGTCTTGAATTAAAGAGGCGATGCAATCATTTAGAATATCGCTTTTAATTCTTCTTGTTCACATATAAATGTTTCTTCAATTTTATAACATGGTTGAGCCATATATTGAAATTCATTATCTTCTAGAGCCAGGAATGGTTTAGAAGGGATTATTATTTTAAAGTCCTTTGTGGGTATAGGAAATAGTTGAAAGTATTGGAATAGTTTTGGATTGGCAATTGGAACTTCAATTGTGAAAATAATTTTTGATTTTTGGAAATAACAATTAGTTTGTATCACCGAATACCAAGAGTGTAGGTGTATTTTCAATAATTCATTACTGTTATGATGACTTTTAAGTTCCTCAAGAATTTCATGTAAATTTTGAGTTGATAATATATCTGGGTGGATTGTATGCAGTTTAGCAAACATTATAGCATTTTCGAGATTATCCAAAAACGTAATTGTCATGTGAGCATTAATGAATATTTGATCAATCATAGTTAAATAAGAAGTATATTGATAAAATTGATCAGTTGCATTTTCCACATACGGCATATATGATTTTATGTACTCAAAACTTTTTCTTTTGGTATTTGGTTATTGTTTCAATATCTTTAGAATATTTACTGATAAGTAGTTTAGATAGCGAGATTTGTTCATTTACGTGATTGACAATTTTTTGTTGATTTTGTTTTAATATGGTTATTGCTTTATCATAACGTTCACCATCATCAGCACTAAGGGTTCCCCAAAGCCATTTTTGAACAGTGCCCCCAAAATTAATTAAACCACGTTTAATTCTTGAATTGTTGTTAATAAAAACATTGTTTAATTTAAGCATTATTTCATCCATTAGAGGTTTTAAGTGATTATAGTTCGTTAATAAAATTATTCTGTAAATGAGGTTACTATTAGTCAATGTTGTGTTTAGATCTTTGTAATTTTTCAGTAAATTATTAGCACTTATTTCAAGAGTTTTTAAGTTAACTTCATGTAGAAAAACATGTTTGCTTGATATAATACGATTTGTGCCAAACTTAAAGGGAAGAATTCCTGGGGAATCATCAATTTTCATCACTTTGATGTCCTGTGCTTGCACCAGTGTTACTAGTAGGATGCTCAGGAGGGTGACTTTCATTTTGATCCTGTAATAAAGGGGGTTTTCTTAGTTCTTTAATATGAATGATTTATATTTTATTTTTAGGATTTTTAATTTCAACTTTATTATGTTCTAACATTTTAGTAATGACATAAGGTCCAAGAAATTTGTTATGTTTCTTGTTTCGGTTAGTTTTTGGATTCATTCTATATACTGTTTGGTTAGGCTTAAATTGAACGTTTTTGTCACCGCTAATATTGGTTTTTGCTAAAACTTTCTTTTTACCTGTTTCTAATTTATTATGAACGTTTTCGTATACTTGTATAAGTTTTTGTTTATGATTTTGAAAGTAATTTGTATAAGCTTCTTTGGGAATAAATATTCAGGGGATCTTGAATTTTTGACCAAAAACGAGTTCAAAAGGGGTGAATCCAAGTCGAACTATGAATCGAATTGTTGTAACCTAGCACCGCATAGTTAATCAAGTCTGTTTCACTAGGATTTGTTTCTTGAAGTATTCTCAGATGCTCAATAAGGGTTGAATGGAATAGCTGTACTATGCTGTTTGATTCATGATGAGCTGGGGTAGTAAAATGAATCGTTATTTTGTGAAGTTTCATAAGTTCTTTAACGGTCTCGTTATTAAACTCTCGTCCACTATCTGACACTAATTTTTGAGGAACACCAAAATTTGTAAAGTACTTTATAAGTCCGTCACATATATTTACAGCAGTTTTTCCTGTAATGGGTATAACTTGGGCGAATTTTGAAAATGAGTCAAGAATTGTCAAATAGTTATTTGTGTTATAATAAAATACGTCTATATGTACCAGTTCGAAAGGTTTTGAAGGCGTTTCTGTAAGAATAAGAGGTACATTTGTTTTCATTTTAGTCCAATAATAATTTCTTTTTAAACATGAATAAGTCTCGTCAATTCCACGGTGATTAGTTTTTCCTTCATGATGATTTTTAATTAAGTTTAGTTGTTCTCCAATGTCAGTGACTGTATTTACCAGTTTAGAACACATAATAAATCTCAAGTTTCGTCTGTCGAATTTTTGAGAATAAACTAAAGATAGGAATAAAATCTCTATCATGAAAATATATGTAATATATTGAATTGGGTTTAAGATAGTCTCTTAAAAATCCGAAAACATTTATTTCAGTATCTTGCAAAGGAGTTTTTACGGTAATAATTTTATTTCTTTCACAACTTTGATACTTGATCGAATATTTATCAAGATTATGTTTATATACGTTAATTTGTTTGGAATTATTATTAATAATTTCATCTAGAATAGGGATTCTATTATTTTCATGTTCGAAAGACATAGAGTGTGGGGTTACATTATCAGAGCTGTTGGTAGAAGATGAACTTCTTGAGTGATTAGTATTTTGTTGAACTGAAGTATTTGTTCTAAGTTCATTTGGGTTTCCAGGGGGGTTTATTTCAGGGTCTCGAAAATTGTCTGGGTTCGAAGCGTATTGTCTTAAGTACCTACTCTAAAATTGTTTGATTTACCTTACCTGGATTGTTAATTACTGATTCAGTTTCGTGCATATTTAAATTTATCCGGGAAAGGGCATCAGCATTAGTATTAAGTTTGCATTTTTTGTACACAATTTTGTAATCATACTCAGCGAGTTTCAGTCGCCATCTAACAAGTTTGGAATTGGGTTCTTTGATGTTAAAAAGCCAAATCAAAGGGCGGCAATCACAATAAATCGTAAAGCGTCTCCCAAAAATGTAAGGTCTGAAATAAGAACATGCCCATACTATTGCAAGGGTTTCCTTTTCAATAGTACTACATTTTCTTTCGGTTTCATTTAATGTTCGAGATGCATAGGCAATTGGTCGATCGGATCCAATAGGTCCTTGGCTGAGAACAGCACCTAGGGCGGTTATTACCGCCGTCATTACATAAAATCTTTTACAAGTTTCAAAGGACTCAATAAACTTGGCGTCATGAATGACTTTGGCATTCTTTTTAAGACAAGATGTAAGGGGTTTTGTGATCTTTGCAAAGTCTTTTATGAAACGGCGGTGATAACAGAGTAATTCTTATTTCTGTCTTCGGAAAGTTTTGAACTGCCCAGGATTCGGTTTCAAGTTATTCATTCATGATCACCAAGCTTATTGAGTCATTTGCAACTTGTAAGAAGATTTTATGTAATGACCCCGTACTTCCAATATCCATTAAGGGTTGAAAAGGCTGTTTTTGGGATATGGTTTTGTCAACAATTTGGTTAACCGGATGCGAGATCAAAGTAGTGAAATAGTTTGCATGACCTAACTTGTCAAGGAGTTCTAGTGGGTATTTGTCATTAATAGTTTTGTCATTTAACTTTCGGTAGTCAATAACTATACGTCATTTTTGTCTACCTGAGTTATCTAATTTTTTCGCTACAATCCAAATTGGACTGCTCCATAGAGACGTAGAGTGTTTAATAATACCTTGCTCTAACATTTTATTAATTTGAATTTTGACTTCATTTTTATGAATTTCTGGGAAACGGTAAGATTTTGTAAATACAGGTGTTTCATCAGTCAAATTTATTTTATGAGTTTTTTCATTTGTAAAACTTAAAGGAATGTCTTCGCAATAAAAAATATCTCGAAATTCATAGCAAAGTTTACGTAAGGCGTCTCGTTCTTCTTTATTACAATGTTCTAGTTTTATATTTTTTAAGTTGGTTTTAAGTAAATTGTCCTGTTGTTTTGTAAGTTTTGGTGGTTCATAGATATTATCAGTGAAGTAGACTTCATTGGGATTAATTAACTCAATATTGAAAGATTCACATATGTCAATTTTAATAGGGTTAATATTAGGATTAAGAATGGTTGTTGTGGCATAGTTGTCTTTGATGTTTACTACTGCTTCTGGAGTTACAACGTCTTTACCGAAATCTGTTTGTTCTAAAATCCACTTTCATAACAAACTGGAATTTTAACAATTTGTTCAGTCCTTGGGGGAACTATTATACTGTGGTTGCATTTTAAGAATTATTTTGTAGGAGTTTCTGAATCTTCTGAAAATAATATATGGGAATACGAATAGTAGGGGTGATTAACTGTTTATTATGAATGTCTACTATGGCTTGAAGTTGGTGAAGAAGGTCCATACGAGTTAAACCATCATATTTTTTATTAAAGTCAAAAACATAAAATTTATGAAAAGCATCACAGTGAAAAGTTTCAAAAATCGGAATTATTAATACTTCGTCGTGAAAACAAATATCATGAGAAGTTTGGATATGAAAATTTTCTTTCAAGATATGTTCCTGGAAAAATGTATATGCTAGCTTCGTACTAATTAAACTATGGGAACTACCTGAATCCAATAGAAATTTTGCATTTAATTCAGGAATATAAAGATAAGGTAATTCATCTAATAAATGATTTAAATTTATTATGTTAGATTTGTTTGGGTTGGAGCCTGAGTAAAATTTTCTTCAGGAATAGATTCTTCTTCGCTTACATAATTTTGATTTACAACTTGATCGGTTTCAGTTGGTTCAGAGAGTTCATTGGAATAGTCAAGATAATCGTTTGGATAATAATTTGTGTTCCCAAAGGCATTATAGTTGTAGTTATCAAAATCTGACGTAGAAGGTATAGAATTCCCATATTATGGAGTTCTTGAAAATCAAAATTTCTTGGGCCAGTTGGTCGGAAAAAGTTTCTATGTTGGCTTTGCTGTATAGTAGGAATTCTACTAGTAGTACACATAGGTTCCGGTTTATTTTTTGGAACTTGACCAGTTGGTTTGAAAACATCTTGTTTCAAAGATTCATTTACTGGAAAACGCGGCCTGAATATTTGACTGTTATTATTAAAATTTGGCATGTTAAAATTTGGAGGAGGAGTGAACTGATAAAAATTGGGTCTCGGAAAATTATTGAAATTAGGTCTCGGAAAATGTTGAATTTGGTTACTGATGAAATTCGGTCTCAAGCCACTGAAAGGTAATTGATTTATTCCTTGATTTATGGAAACAGGTCTTGGTATATTTGGTTTATTTGCAACAAATGAATTTTGTAAATAATTACCTTGCTTCTGAGCTAAAATAAAATTTTCTTCTTCAATCACGTAACCTATTGCAACTTCAAGACTATCAGGGTTTCTAAGCCTAACCATATCTTGAATTCTCTCTGATAAACCTCTAACAAAAGTTTTTAGAGCAAGTTCATCATAATTTTTAATTTTGAATGTACATTCTGCAAGAGGTAAATTCATAGATTTTAATTTCGAGGCAATGAGGCTTCTACAACGTTGTAAACGTTGTCCAAAATTTACAAAATTTTCATTTTTATTAGGTTTCATAATGATCATTTCTTGTACAAGACAATCTAAGTGACGCTGATCTCCAAATGTTAATAGAAGAAGATTTTTAAGTTCATTCCAATCTCTAATTTCTGGTCTCCTGCCTACCAATACTAAAGCAATACCTGATAATTTACTGATTACGGCTCTAATTAAAAATCCATTTATCGGATCTTGCAAATTTCTTGGGTTAGTATAGGTTGCAATAAGATATTCACAATGTTCAAGGAAAATTTCTAAAGTACAGTTATCATTTCCGTCAAAATTTGGTATAGTATCAATATACAATCTTAATAACTGATAATTTATAGGTACATTTGCTGGTTCTTGTCAGTTTGACATGATTTCTCTTTCTAATACTAAATTATCGAAGTTTCTAATTAAATCCTCAATTTTGAATTTTTACCTAATGAACTGGACTAATACTACTTTTTGTAAGCTCGAAAATACTAAGCTAAACTTAAAATTAAATGGATAAAATATTGTTTCTATTAACTAAGCAAAATTCAAAAATGTTCAGTATCAATTTAAAATCAAAGTTCAATCAACTTCAAAATTCTCGAAACTATGTCTAAAATATTATATGCATTAATATCTGAGACGCAATTGTGAAACAATTCTCTTATTCATAAAATTACTGCAAACTATGTTTCAAGATATTATATTCATTAATATATGAAACGTAATTGATGATTCAATTCACTTAACAATACCAAGGATATTTGCTTTGGTAGTTGGTGAAGTCAAACTTTGTCTGATATGAAAATGGGAGATAGAAATTAGGAAAATTCAATGGATGGCTCACCGGGTCTTCGATATTCGTTCGTTGAAGCGGTTGCAACCAAGGTAGTCCAAATTTCAGGTTTCCACTGCACGAAAAGTTTGTAAGTTCATCGAGTTCATTAAGAGTTAAAACTCAGAAAAACAATTTCACAATGAAAGTTTTCCAAACTCAAATCCGAATGACTGCGCCAGTAAACTTCCGATCAAATCGAAAACTGTTTTTAAAAAATATTTATTTTATTTAAAAACAAAGATATAAAATTCGTGCATTCAATATCAACGGACAAAATAAGACTTGTTGACAATTACAGTTTCTGTTCTATTTATCACCTCGGATGACATCATATATCGGTCGGCTGCTTGGCTGGGTGTTTGTGCTTACAGGGCGATTCTCGATTATGTAACTAGCGTCTTATATAGGTTTCATTCGTTCGGGAATTAAACAAAGTTTTCTGGACTGCCGCTGTTGCTCTTTTTTTATATTCAGCCTTTTTTTATTTTTGTATTCGCAATCTTTTTATTAGAATGATTAACTTCTAGAAGATTTCTTAATTTTTGGCGGCGTAAAAATAAATTTTATAACAGTATCACTAATAATTTCTGGTAACTTTTTTCTTTCGTATACTTTTATTCTGTGGGTTCAATTTCACAACTATTCACACTCACTTTACACGTCTTTATTTTCATGAAAATAAACTTATTTACAAAACACAATGACTTATGCAATCAGCTGGTATACTACACGCTGCTTCCAAACCAAACTGTCATGTCGGTGTCAAAGATGAACTTACTGGACTGTGTAGGGAAGGCTAGAATTGTGCTAGAACATAGTGCCGCCTTCAGTCGTCTAAATAATGTTTCTCAATCCTTATTCCAACAGAAGGCCTCTTTTTCAGTGGTCTTTTGATGTAGAGGTGCGGCAATGGTGGCAGATCGCATTTAGTACGAATAGAGTCCCAAAAAACTTCGTAGTTCATGCTTGTCTCTCGAGATCGGCCATTCGGGTTTCTATCTTGTCTTGGTTAGTGAGGATTCCTGACTCAGAAGCGACGTGGATCAAAAACTCTACTTTTTATTGGAACACGGAACACTTATTCGGGTTGAGTTTCAATTTGTCTTTCTCAATTGTAGAAAATACTTCGCCGAGTTTCTTCAGATGATCGTCGAATGTGTGACCCATGACCAGAATGTCGTCGAGGTATACTCCATGTCAACCCGCTCAATATATACTCCATTAACTTCTCAAATGTACAAGAGCATTACATAACCCAAATGACATGGCCCTGAACTGAAACAGCCCGTTACTGGTGGAGAACGTTGTCTTTTCTCTCTGTCGTTTTCATGTAGTTCAACCCGACAATATTTACGCTTTAGGTCTAGTGTGGAGAACCAACGGGATCCTGCTAGTGTGGTCAGTTTCTCATCGATTCGGGAGAATGAATAGCTGTCTTTTTTCGTAACATCGTTCAATTTTCTGTAACTAACAAAAAATCGGTTGTTTCCATCCTTCTTTTTTCACTTAAACAACGGGAGCAGACTATGCGCTGATGGATGGCTCAGTAACTCCAATTTATAATATGGACTTGATGTTTTCCTCGACTGCCTGTTGTTGCCCCAATGGTAGTCGCCTAGGTGGTATTCTTATGGGTTGAGCCTTTCCTGATTCCGTGCTGGATGATGTTTGTACTACCGGTAGTACCATTGTCTTCTAAATGCTATGTGTGGCATGTTCTTGATTACTTTTATGTGTTCTTGGGAAATAACACTACAATCGAAACAAAAATCTGTATATTCAAGGAAAAACCAAACGTTTCCAGGTCTATTGAGACCTCGTTTTCAATATCTTTAAACATGTATGATATATGACATTTAAGTTGACATAAGAAAAATTTTTCATATGTCAACTTAACACCACAATCTAAAGAAAAATCAATATATTCAAGGAAAAACCAAACGTTTCCAGGTCTATTCTGACTTCGTTTTCAATGGCTTTAAACATGTATTGAAAATATATAATGACTAATAATATCAGCTGGTGTTCTACACTCTACTTCCAAACCAAACTGCCACGTACCAAGCATCCGTGACTTTTATAGGATTCATTCGTTTCACAGATTATTCTAATCATCTGCTAGTTTAGAGGTTATTCGACTTCACGTCAACCTTAGTTGTTCTGAATTTATCGATTTTCGGGGCTACCATTGTTGATGCTCTTTTATTTCGTATAATGTTTTTATCAGAATAAATAATTTACAAGTTTTTTTGGCTGGTAAACATGAATTTTATAACAGTATTAATACTATTGCTTTTGGACATTCTTCAGGTTTTTTAAATAAATGCCTTAAACAAATCTTTTTGACGAAATACGTGGTTTTACTTTTTTAACGAAATACGTGGTTTTACTTTAAATAACTAATAAATACGATTGACGTGATTCAATGTCTTGAGTGGACTGGGATGTATTGTTTTCTTAAATTTACTCTATGAACTGTGAGCGGAAGGAGTATTAGGTACATTGGCGTCCGGTACGTTATTTTCAATACAAATATAAAATAGCTTTTATAACTCAGGAATTAAAACTTCTTCCCACGCCCCCGTGTCGTTTAATATTTTTCATCATCCTCACCCGACGAGAATGAAGAAAAACATTTGTGTTACGTAATACCGAGCGTATCTACCCCCTCCCCCTGTAGAAAGAGTTACCTGGTTTGTGAATAGCCCCCAAGAACAGGAAGAGTCCAAAAAAAAATCGACATACAATGCCTAGATTTACACATCACAGCAGAATGAATCAAAACATGAACAAATCAGGGGTCTTTAGTTGGCTAAAAATAGATTTTTTCAATTTGCCTTCATAAAAAATAAGTATTATTTCAAGTATCAAAAATTACATTTAGCATCCAACCTACTTGAACTCTATCAAAGAACTGCTTATGCGAAATGAGACAATTAAACGAATGCAACGGTAATCTGTCGAATAGCCCATCCGGTGGCTTCGTAGATTCCAGTAAATGCACCATAGGTGGGTTCTCGATCAGGGCTGCGATATAATTCATGAGTGTTTGATGACACCTCAATCCAGACAAATATTCAGGTAAATTCTTTATGATTCAAACATCTGTCAACAGGGTTGAAAAATATAAATGGAGTCCCGTGAGTCAATTTTATGCACTAAAAGTCCCTACCAAAAGTCCGTATTACATTAGAAGACATTTATTACCACCAATAAAAAGTTTACCAAAACTATGATATCATCATCCCTGTTGCGTTCCCGCAATTTGTTTAGTGTATTATTTAAATTTGATTGAATTACTTTATTGATTTTTAAACTTCTGCACCTTTTCCAAAACCTTCCGTCCCGCTAATGCCAATTTTAAGTGTTTTTTGCGTGTAAAATAAAGACAGTATTCGTGATTTGTGTATTGTCTTCGGGCTATTCGGACGCTTTTTTGTACCGTCTTAAGACGGCCGCTTTTTGTTGTTATTGTGTTACGATTTTGCGTGTTATAGTTCGGGTCGTAACAACCGCTAAACCGCTTTCATTTGTTTCTTTTGTGTTAACAAAAGCGCATCATTTGTTTGTTAAACCCGCATTTTTTGTTTGCTCAATCAATGAAATGAACATTACATCGCTATTTTTTGTATAACGTGTTGTCCAGAAGAAGCTCTAAAATCAGTTCCTGCTGTTGCGGGGCTTCGACTTAAAAAGTCAGTGATTAACTTTTATTTGGTGATTTCATTTACGCGACGGCACGTGTTTTATTGATTGTTCAGCTAAAGGTCCTTCGTCAATTATATACTTGCATTGAACCAGCATTGAACTAAAACCGCAACATCTAATTCATACATTTTTTTGGATATTATATGTAATGTGTCATCCAAGATATTACATAATTTGGTCCAACTCCGAGCCGGATGCAATTTGAGTTAATTCCGGGCAAAGTTTATCGATCAAACCATTGATTTTTCATTTCAATTACTGTTGAAAACCGCATTGAATTTTCGCATTCATTATTTGTTATAAGAGAAAGCAACTGCGGGATACTCATTCATTCCTTTGGAAATAAATATCGCATATTTTTTGCCGCGATAAAAAACTTACAAGAGCTCGTTTCGTTTGTTTGGTTATTTTGCTAAATCGTTTTGAATTTATTTAACATTTGGTCAGATATTTTCTACTTCAACAGTAAAAAATTGTAGATTTTTGGAATAGTATTTTCGTTCTATCGTGTTAGATTTGTTCAGTGGCGTTACAGTGATTTTAATTTATTGTTAAGATGTCAAAAACCGATGAAAATTTACGTAAATTTAAAAATCATCGACAATCGGAGTTTAAAAGATTAGAAGATATTTATTTTGCTGCCGAGAAAGCATTAAGAGGTGACGACGTTGAATTGTTTTTTTGCATGATTGATATGATGGGTTCAATTCATTCAAAAGTTTTTAAACATCACAATTCGATTGTAGGTTTAATTTCAGAAGCCAACGATGATTTTGACTTTGAGGATGAGCTTCGCAATAAATTTGAAAAAATGTTTTACTCAATTAGGTCTATTTTTGCTAAACTGAAATCTGTTCAGAATTCTACGCCACAAAATATAGCTCGGGAACAGGAAAGTGTTGCTTTGCCGCGAATTGATTTGCGTTCATTTAGTGGAGACATATTGGAATTTGGTACTTTTATTGATTTGTTTGATTCATTAATTCACAATAATGAAAAACTCAGTGCTATGCAGAAGTTCAAATATTTGCAGTTAGCTTTAAAAGGGCCTGCTTTTGAGGCTATTAAGAATTTTAAACTAACACAAAACAATTACGTGAGTGCTTATGAAACACTTTTGAAAAAATTCAAGCGAACTCGTTTAATCGCGGAGTCTCATTGGTCAGCTTTAGAACAATTCCCCCAACTAACTTCAGATAGCCCTTCAGAGGTTCGGAAGTTATTGGATGCCTTCAGTGATAATGTGGAAGCACTGAAGAATTTGGGTTTACCAGTAAATCAGGGGAATTTTTGTACCGTTCAGATGATGTTGAAACCAGTTCCAAAGGATTTACCCGCTAGTTTGAACTTTACCATGGTACTGTGACTGCTCAAGATGACTTTCCGATCCGCTCGGAAGTTGTTGATTTTTTATCGAAGCATTGCGATGCCTTTGAACATGTTGAATTATCCCGCAAGGCAAAGCGAAGTGTTGACAAAAGGTTACCATTGAATTCAAAGCAACATTCTTCCCGTTTCACTACATCCTTGTTTGTCACTAAAAATAGAAATTGTTTAGTTTGTAAATCCGATCATGCGATTTACAAATGTTCTGAATTCTTGAACAAATCAGTATCCGCGCGGTTTAAGTTTGTTAAAGATTTTAGACTTTGTTTTAATTGCTTAGGCGATTCTCATCAGTCGAATCGCTGTAAATCTTTATCCACTTGCCGCAACTGCAAACAACGCCATCACACATTGCTTCATTTTGTAAATCGTGGTGATTCAGGCATTCGGTCTGAATCGAGTGCTCCCCCGCAAACCTGGCTTCCACATCTCGTGGATCCAGTACCATTAATACTGTTGAAAGTCCCGAAACTTCTCTACCGCAGACTTTCTTGTCATAGTTCACTTTTGTTTTCTGAAGGATACTTGTGGCATATTTTTCAATGTCTAAGTGTTTATTGGGAAATAACACCACACTTTAAAGGAAATAGCTGTATATTCCAAACGTTTCGGGGTCTAGATCAGACCCCGTTGTCAATGGCTAAGAAACTACGGATTAAAAAGGTACAATTCCAAGATGTAAATTTAAGTATTTGACTATGTTTATTATTTGATTTGATAATAAACATTGTCAAATACTTAAATTTACATCTTGGAATTGTACCTTTTTAATCCGTAGTTTTCTTAGCCATTGACAACGGGGTCTGATCTAGACCCCGAAACGTTTGGAATATACAGCTATTTCCTTTAAAGTGTGGTGTTATTTCCCAATAAACACTTAGACATAGTTCATTTTTGTCATACAATTCAAATGTGTTGTTATCTACCGCTTTAGTTGAGGTATTAGATAAGCACGGTTCTTATCAAACTTTGCGATGTCTGCTAGATTCTGGTAGCATGACATCATTCATTGCGAGCAAGGCTGTGAAACGCCTTGGCTTCCGACCTATGCCCGCTTCGATTCAATTCAACGGGCTAGGTTCTACGCAGAGTACCTCTGCTGAAGGCTCTCTTACCCTTTCTCTTCGCTCTATAGTAAAGCGTGAGTGCAATTTGGTGGTGATACTATTGTTTTACAACGCATTTGCAATGATATGCCTGTTGCGCCCATTAACATGGCTAATATGGGATATCTAACCAATTTGCTAATCTTGGTTTCAATAGCCCAGGCGCTATTGACCTTTTGTTAGGTGCCGTTATATTCTCTCAAATTTTGTTAGATGGACGCCTTCTGGGAAAGGAAGGTGTTCCTGATGCTATTAACACTGTGTTTGGTTACATCCTTATGGGTAAAGTGTCTTCGAGTTCTGTTAACTCTCAGTCAGTCATAAACCCAACTTCGCTTTTTTGTAAAATTGAAGATGTAGTATCATTAGATGATTCACTCCAAAGGTTCTGGACAATTGAAGATGTTCCAACCGCACTGGTTCAGTCCCCTGATGATCTTATCTGCGAAAAAATATTTTCCGAGGGACGCAGGAGATTGGATTCAGGTAGATTCGTTGTGCCCCTTCCTTTTCGAAACACACTTCCTGCTTTTGGTGGAATGCATAATCTCGCCGTACGTTTCTACTCTTTAGAAAGACCTCTTCTACAGCAACCATATCTCTACAAACAATATTGTGATTTTCTCAAAGAGTATTTAGAGCTTGATCATATGGAGTTGGTTCCCTATCCATCAGCTACTTCTTCTGATTGTTACTAAATACATACCGCATCATTGCAGCAAGACTTTATCGCTATTTTGTTGACCTTGCAGAATTTAGTTTTGCCTCGCCTGCTTGCTATTGAAAACTTTTCTACTTGTGAACTTCACTCATTTGGTGATGCTTCTGAGAAAGGTTATGCCGTTGTTTATTTTGTGTTCGAAACCGCATCTGGATTTCGTTAAAGTTTTTTTGTGTTTTCTAAATCGAAAGTTGCCCCTTCGAAAACTTTGTCACTTCCCAGATTGGAACTGTGTGCTTCAGTTCTTACCGCTAAGTTGGCTCATTATGTTTATGAGCAATTCAATAGTCGTTTATTGTCCAAGGTGATTCGTTGCTGGTCAGATTCCACGGTAGTCCTTTCATGGCTTAGTTCTTCCCCGCACCGTTGGAAGACATTTGTCAGTAATCGAGTTGCTTACATTCAGGACAAATTTCCTCCTTCGCATTGGTCTTACATTCAATCTTGTGATAACCTCGCTGACTTGGGTTCCCGCGGCACTTTGCCATCAGAGTTATTAGGCAATACACTTTGGTGGAAAGGCCCACAATTGTTGATTACCGCTTGTTTGCCACATGCTTGCTCAGACTCGAGCGTGTCACCGCTAGTTATGACTGAAGCCCGTATAGTGGCGCCTCAAGTCACCGCTTCACCAAATTTATTTGATACTTTGTTAGAAGAACATTCTTCTATTAATCGCATTACCCGCATTATAGCTCATATTTGTCGCTTTGTTGATAACGCTCGCAATCCAGACCGTAGGGGCTCTGGATCATTTTTGGTTGCTGAGTTATATCAGGCTCAGCTTCGCATTGTTCGATATGTTCAAGATCAATATTTTTCTAAAGAGATTTCCCTTCTTCGAGAACGAAAACTTTTGCCCAAATCGCTTCGTAAACTTTCGCCGTTTCTTGATAAACATGGAACTCTTAGAGTTGGTAGTAGATTGGCTAATGCGCCATTGCCGTTTGATACTAAATTTCCCGCACTGCTACCAAGTAAAAGTCGTTTGACTAATCTAATTGTCGAAGATTGTCATGTCACCAATCTTCACGGAGGAATCCAAACTGTTCAATTTCTTTTGCAGCAACGATTTTGGATTCTATCCGCAAAGAAAGTAATTCGTAGTGACACTTCTAAATGTGTTTCTTATGGAATCTTAATCCTTCTGCTTACCAACCCTTCATGGTAAATTTGCCCATTTCCCGCGTTTCACAATTGAAACCATTTTCTCATGTTGGAGTAGATTTTGCTGGTCCCTTCACTATAACTATGGCTAAAACTAGAGGGTCGAAAACTTTAAAGGCTTATCTGTGCCTGTTTGAGTACTTTGCAACGAAAGCTGTTCATCTAGAACTCGTATCAGATTTGTCTGCTGATCCGTTCTTGGCAGCTTTACGACGATTCATTGCACGTCGTGGTCGATGTAGCCATATCTATAGTGATTGTGGTACTAATTTTGTGTGTGCTCACAAGCATATCTTGAAAGCTTTTAGAGCTACAGCTGCACGAGAAACCATTTCTTGGCATTTCAATCCCCCTTAGGCTCCTCACTTTGGAGGACTATGGAAGAGCGGAATTAAATCCGTTAAAGCTCACTTAAGACGTGTCGTTGGCGATCAAATCCTAACCTACGAAGAACTTTCTACTGTGTTTGCGCAGATCGAAGCAGTTTTAAACTCGCGACCTATAACCCCTTTTTAGCAACGATCCATCGGATCTTACCGCCTTGAGTTCTGGAATGTTTCTTACAATGGAACCTTTAACAGCACCTCCTGAATCTGATTTCTTATCTGTCCCATCTAATCGTCTCAACAGATGGCAGTTACTGAGTCGTTTGCATCAGGAATTCTGGAAACGTTGGTCGCAAGAATATTTACATACTCTTCATCAACGGAGCAAATGGACTGATCCCTCGGAGGTTGTTAAGCCAGGTACTCTTATTTTTAAGCAAGACACTTCCCCTCCTTTGAATTGGCCATTAGGCCGCATTTTTGACGTACACCCTGGAGGTTATGGTGTTGTACGCGTTGCTACAGTTAGAACTGCAAGTGGTACTTTGAAGCGACCTCTTGTAAAGCTCTGTCCACTGACAGTGGACCCTTAGTTTTGAAATTAGTAATTTAAGGCTGGCGGAATGTTGAGTTCCCGCAATTGGTTTAGTGTATTGTTTAAATTTGATTGAATTACTTCATTGATTTTTAAACTTCTGCACCTTTTCCAAAACCTTCCGTCGCGCTAATGCTAATTTTAAGTGTTTTTTGCGTGTAAAATAAAGACAGTATTCGTGATTTGTGTATTGTCTTCCGAGCTATTCGGACGCTTTTTTGATTCCGTCTTAAGACGGCCGCTTTTTGTTGTTATTGTGTTACGATTTCCCGAGTTATAGTTCCGGTCGTAACAACCGCTAAACCGCTTTCATTTGTTTCTTTTGTGTTAACAAAAGCGCATCATTTGTTTGTTAAACCCGCATTTTTTGTTTGTTCAATCAATGAACATTACGTCGCTATTTTTTGTATAACGTGTTGTCCAGGCGAAGCTCTAAAATCAGTTCCTGCTGTTGCGGGGCTAGCCTCTGAAGAAAGAAGAACCAAGAAAACACCACCTGCAGGGCTTCGACTTAAAAGGTCAGTGATTAACTTTTATTTGGTGATTTCATTTACGCGACGGCACGTGTTTTATTGATTGTTCCGCTAAAGGTCCATCGTCAAATATATACTTGCATTGAATCAGCATTGAACTAAAACCGCAACATCTAATTAATACATTTTTTTCGATATTATATGTAATGTGTCATCGAAGACATTACAATCCCTTTAATCATTAATAAAAATCGAGATTGTAAAAACATTTACATTGCCAGTTGCATCTTTCATCACCTTTGTTATCTTTGCATATCTTTAATGTTCTTGATAATTGTGCTTATTAATTATTATCAGCCGAGTTGTTTTGTAACCAATTTAGGTCACTCTGTCATGACACATGGATCAACTCGGACGTGATTTGCATATTAAAAATAAAATTATAATCTTAGAAGTAGAAATTACATGTGTAAAAGTATAGTTTTCAAATAAGTAGTTTTTAAAAAATAAAACATTTTTTAAAAACATAATAAGTCAACGACTATTATAAGTCCAAGGACAGAGAAATCCCCACAATCGAAAATGTAACTTTGAGCATTCATCTGTCTATAACAGACTACGTCTTCTGATTCTTATCAAGAAAAAGCAAATTTACATTGACATTAGATTTTGATCAATATAAACAACTGTTCAAAATAATTAAGTCTTCTCAATATTAAAAAAAAAACAACCATAAAAAACAGAAACAATATTTACTGTTGGATATAAAAAAATCTCAGTTTCATATAATTTAAAGTTCATAAGTTCATAATTCAATTCACACAATACAATTGCATTTACACATACTATTATTTTCCACCAAAACCGCCCATTAGGTTACCGAGACCTCCAAGTCCGCCTGCAGCGCCCGCCTGAAGTTGTCTCATCATATTTTGTAGGCCTGACATGCCGCCCATTTGTTGTAACACACGTGGGTCCATCATCTTTGCCATTTGTTGGTTTAGTTTGGCCATTTGTGTGTGATTGACGTTTTTGGCCATGTCACCTCCTTTGAAAAGTCCTTTGATTCCTCCCATTTTTTTAACGACAGCAGCGAATTTCGTGTACTGTGTAATCAGTTCTTTAACTTCTCGTTCTGGAAATTTAATCATATTACGATTTTAATACTAAATACGGTGTCAATATACATTATTAACACAAGACAGCACTAATTATTGTATATTATATATTGTAATTTTATTGAATGTTTTTAGTCAGTGGTCAGTCAAAATGAATTTGTGTCAAAACTTTTAGAAGGTGAATATACCTATTTTACATGTATTAAGTTAAATCCGATTAGTGCACCTTAAACGTCTTAAACTTTGCATGAATTTCCATCTTATATTTCACAAAAAATGCGATACAAGAAGACATCGGTATTAACTCTGAGGCTGTGTCCCACGTAAACGCGAGCAGCTGCAAACTATCAAACACATAAAGAGAATTCATTTTGTCCTTACTGGAAAATTAATTCGAGCGACTAGCGAATTTGTGTTGACGCATCCTTCAAATCTAAAATCCTTCATTGCGTACTTATCTACCACTTCATCAAACTTGATTGTTGCTTGGCACCGATTTCAAAAATATATTAGATTGGTAGGTAATTAATTTGTACGGAATGAACATCTTTTAGTGTTTACATTTTTTATTTCCTGGGTAGGTACCTAACAACATTGAATGTGTTATTTATTTGCTAGAGTTGTATTTTGTTATAACTATTTTTAGCTTTTTAGTTATAGGTGGAAGTCGGTTATATATTTTTTTAAATGTTTTATTTTCAACTTTTTAGTTTTTCTGAACTCAAGTAGTTTTCATTCTTTATTTTTTATTTTGTATGTATAACCTTAATAGATAGAACCAGGTGACATCTAAAGCCTCAACATTACACATTGATACATTTTCATTTAAATTAACAGGTAAATGTTTACCAACAAAATGTACTAGTACGCGTTGACTTAATAAGCCCAAAATATATTTATGCCTTATGGACCAAGCCATGTAACCTTTTTTCAACTTTTTTTGACAACTCTGTACAACTATAGATAATTCCACTCCGCCGTATGTACCAACCACTGTACATACGACTGTTCACGGACAAGCATAAATTTGTTAGCTGCCTTCTGTAAACTATAGGACGAAGTAGAATTCATCCCATATTTACGGAGTCAAATTGGTCCTATATTTCAACCATAGTATATAATTCCTTGTGTGCTACCCTATAAATTATTTCATTTTTAACATTTTATATTATCTCACGGTGTAACATTATTCCTCTCCATACTTTATGCAACTTCTTATGGGCTATAAAACAAATTTTTTTTAATCACACTGTATAAATATAATTTAACTCCAGCATGTATTTCAACCATCCTGTATATGATTTGTTTACGTCCACATTATATAACAGTTTTTTAATTACCCTATATAATTTTAATTCAACATTTTTTTAACATATTTATACCACCAAACGTCCACTCCACCCTATATTCCAACCATTCTCCGTCCCATATTTCAGTCATCATATAAATGCAACTCCTTCTATCACTTTACTTTGTGATTTTGTTTGCTATAACTAAACACCCTGTGTATAAATGCACCAATAACATGTTTGAGTTTGACATGTGTTGGCACTGAATTTGTTATTAGGCCGGGAGAATGTGACAACCAAAAGCACCGTCTTCGCAAAATGGAAAAATTTGCATTTAAATAGGAATTTGCCTGGTATACAAACAAAACGAGCTTGGTACTCATTTATTTAAGGAACCGAAAATACTATGCTTTACTACCTATATTCTTGAGATGTACATAGAAAATTTTCAAATTTGCAATTAAAACTTCCAGTGCCTAAAATTCCCGCACTATTACGTTGGAATAAAAATATTTATGAAGAAATGTCCGTTATGTCATTTCAATGAAATTTTTAATAAGAATTTTGGAATTTTCGGAGATTTTCTGCAAAACTGCAAGTTGTACGTCGCAGAAAAGTATATGAGATCACCTAGGGATCTTCTTTAATAGATTACACGTTAAAAAACTATACAGATCCATAAGGAGTTTTCGAAAAATCGACCAATATGTTAGGGATATTGGTCGATTTCCATGCACGTATGTGTTCATTCACAAATTTCATCACTTTACCAATAGAATTCTTTTCCAAGATTTGAAATTTCACCAATCCGGATATATACTCTATTAAACAAGACCATATTCATCCAAAACGGTTCACCACAGGAGAAGAAATCAGGTAACATACATACAAAAAAAAAAACGCGACGAATTGATAACCTCCTCCTTTTTGGAAGTCGTTAAAAATACAACAAAACCCAAAATATAGGATTTATCAAAACTGTAAAAAAATGTCATAATGTCAAAAATGATAAAAATGTAATTTTTCCTTATCTGACGAACATAAACAAATATAAACTATAAAACTATCGATTTAATTTCGGAGTTTTATCTAAGTTGTAGGCACTCTTTTAAGTAACCTATTAATCTTTCATTATTTTACTCCACTAAAAAAAGAAAAGAAGCGAAATATTCTCGAATTTAGTCATCGAGATATAAAAAAAACTATTCGTTCTACAAAAAACAACTGACGATGTGAAAAATATATGGCAATTTGAAAAGGCTTCGAAGAACTCAAAGTGATACGCCCTAAGAGAGAACGAATAATTAAAAAATTTCGGGAAAAACAACAGAGTATAAAAGCGAGTCGATGAAGCAGGCAACCAGTTAGTGGAGAAGTGAAATCATATCGAAGTCTATATAATACAAAAATATTTGTAGTGAAATATATTCAAGAATACACAATATAAATATAAAATGTAACATTTAAAACTCAACTCAATTTACCTGTTACTCCAGATCCTTGGGCCACTCTAGTTATTCTGCCAGCTTGTTTTGAAAACAATTTGGCACCATCTCGATTATCTAATTCGCCATCGTTCATGCTGTCCATAATGGTCATAAGCCTTTTTAATCTAGCCATGGATTCCTGCTCACTGCCTTTCGTCATGAAATCTTGACTGAAGCCAGGTATCATTCCCTTAAAAATATTATATTTTCAGTTATTCCTAAGCCTTATCCCCTTAAGCATATTAACTATAAATTTATCCTAAATATACTTTGAGAATAAAGTACCGAGTGCTTGCATAAAGTATGGCATACAGCTGGTTAACATCCTTATATTTATAAATGTTACCAAAAAATATGAACAATGTTTCTAAATTTAGGACATTTGAGGTGGCATGCACAACTTTCAAATTTTTCACTAATTAATTCAGAAAACCAGCATCTTAATTGTTTAAAAGGATATGAAGGTAAAATGTTTAATATTTTAAATCGAAAACCACAAGGAAAAAATATAAATAAGTATCAATATGTATTATTTCAAATAATACATATTGTCAAATATTTTAATTTTACATCTTAGAATTGTGCCTTTTTTTATCCATAGTTTCTTAACCATTGAGAACGGGGTCTGACCTAGACCTCGAAACGTTTGGAATATACAGCAATTTTCTTAACTGTGGTATTATTTCCCAAGAAGTACTTAGACATTATGAAAATGTTCCATTCATTTTATTTTTATGATTTTTTCTCAGCAATGTTCCAGATATCTAGATATGCCCAAAAATGTATTGTTTGAAAAGTTTCCAAATATGAAACATTAAATACAGAAAAAACACTAACATTTTTTAATATTACTCAATCCCAGATATGTTATTAATACTTTTTCTCGACCATAATTAACAATTACTTAATATATTGACACTCTTGTAAATATAAACTATCATGTAGTGTTCCAAATGTTTGCCACCTATTTAAAAGTAGTAAAAGGACGTTCTCCATGCACTTACTAGGCACTCTAGGCAGTATTTGAATTCGAGTGCTACTTAGTTTATCATTTATACCAAAAAGTTCATTCATCCCATTCTTAAAACTATCAATTGATCACAACGGTTTAAAACTTTCGTTATGGTAAGAAATATCTTCAAACTTTTTATCAGTTTACATGGGCAATGCTGCTCTAATATAGCGGATTATATTCTCTAACTGAATAGATTCCGATAAGGCCAAACCATGAGTTTCAAATTTTTTAATACTCGCAAGTTTATGGAAAAATAAGTACAAAGGTATATTTTGTATTAGAATCATAAGTTTCTTTTCTTCATTTACTACGCCTTTGGATTCCTCGAAATGTTCATCGCAAAATCAACCTTCCAGACTGAGTCGACGTATTTCATGAGCAAAACACCTCACATTAATCAAATTGAGATGATAATTAAACGGATGCAATGAGCGCATCAACAATATTATGTGTAATATGTGAATTATGAGTTACATAGGGATTTAAGTAAAACATGCCATAAGTGGTGGGAATGGTCTACATATGCAAACTTAGATCTTGTACCTCCTAGATATAGCCTGTCATGCACAAAATCGTGGTAACCCTAGAAAGAGAGGGCAATAGGGTATTTCACTTAGTGGGTGGAAGCAGCCAATGAACATGCTGAGCATAATTGATTGGAAGCAGCTCCCAACCGAGTGAAATAGCCTGTTACCCTCTCTCTCTCTCTTTAGTCTTACCACGACATTTGTGCATGACAGGCTATATCTAGAAGGTACATGATCTAAGTATGCAAATGATTCATTAGAACGACATTGAAAACAAATTGAGACTCAAAATTTAATAATAACTGGATTATGCCGAACCTCACTAGTAAGTCATAGGGGATAATTAACATTATAATAACCGAAAATTGGTAGAAATAGACTAATTAAACAATAGGTTTGTTCCTACCCGATGCGAAACAGTACATGGGACGATCACCGTCATGCGCATTCAAGAAAACCTGTTCCAACCAAGTTATGACAGTTTAGTAAACGATGCATCACGGAACACGGTTTTCCAACCAGTGAGTAAATACATCTGGAGGGAGCCTTAGCATTAAAAGATGCGAAACGTAGGCGTGATCTTAGTTCGACCAATGGGCATTTGGCTCCGAACGACCTTCATCCAAATTTATATGATAGACTTCCCATAGTTGACAGGTCACAATTATTTCATGCATTCTTAAATTTTATCCAAACTGGAAGCTCATTATCTATGTTTCCTTTAATTTTAAATTGTCATTCATGCAATGTTATTACTGAATCATGAAATATTAATCATTTAGAATTATATAGCAATTCACTTGTACCATTTTAAGTTAAAAGAATATATTCCCTTGCAAGATTAGTTATATTATTTAATTTATTAATTTATTTAATACCATTCAATTTTATAATTTAGACAATATAATACATAATGTTTAACAATTATATGTTTAGTAGATTGTTGAAAATTAATACTATTTAACAACATTTTAAATTACCAAATTATAAACTAACAAAACAAAAGTAGCATTGGTAAAATCTCTCAGTTAATAGTATTTCGTTTTCGCAACATTAAAGTGTGAATATTCAACTAATATTTTCACACATAATTCAGGACAAAACAGTAATTATGAATAACCTTCAAACTTCACCGGTTACATCATATCTACTGTAGGGAATCGGCTTTTGCAAATCTAGAGAGTAGAAGAATAATATCTTAAAATATTTTATTTGTTAACTGTAAATTTTAAATATTAAAAAATAGATAACCAACAAACCTGTGATAACTCAAATCTTTAGTATCCTCACTATTATTAAAAATTTATGAATAAGTTATACGAACGTTCGTAAAGAAAAGTAGATGGATACTAAATTAAAAAATTGTCTAATATTTTTATAAACACAAATTAGGCAAATAGCTGTGAATACCCTGGGTTTTTTTATGGTAATAATCCGGAAATGTGATAATCATGAAGATACTACCTGGGCGTCAAAATCCCCTTAAAAGTGCACTAAATTATATTAAATAATACTGAAGTATGGATATGATAATATTGTTCCAGGAAGATTAAAATGCCATAATTTAATGCAATTTGAGTTCAATAAAGCTCAGGTTATATCTTCATAATAGTCAGAATTATGGTTTATTAGTCTAACAACCCAGAGTATTAAAAGTAATTTGCATATTTTATATTTAAATAAATAAAATTGTATTATCTCCCCTTCTAATAATTACATTTTCCATATGCCAGAAGGCATAGTAGTTTTTTATATTTTTACACTTTTTTGAAATAACACTCATATTGTAATACATTTAAGTTAAATATGAAAATAACGTAATACCGTAACAAACTATTAAAAATTTAATAACTGTCCCAGCACTGGTTTCATCATGAATATATTTTTTGGATCTGGCACAGTGTATTTCACTCGGATTATTGATCTACAAATTCGACCGCAAGACAAAGAAAGTCACGTGACGATCTGAAAGAGCGCAACCCAATTACAGTTCTATGTAGTTATTTGATAACCAATGAGAGACCCACTGTAGCCAGAACAAAGGAATTAAAGTCCTAATTTTGTCAGCATTTTAATACATGGGATTGTATACTGAGGCTCCCTCCATGTATGGCATGTATAGTTACTCTCTGGTTCCAACCAAATGACGTACCGTTTCTTGCTTCGTCATATCAATCCTTGGTGAAGAGCAAGAATTGTTTGGTGATTCTTATTAATCATGGGCAGTAGAAACAGTCAATGAATTAAGGTTATGGAAGCAGGTAGTACGTTAGTAAAACAATGGTAGTACGTTGAACGGTGCTAAACTCACAATTGCGCACAAATTCGATGCAGGCGAAAATTCGTGACAGTTTCATGACGGTACGGTTACTGCAGGTAGGAACAAACCTAATATTAATCCGCAAAAATATATGGATTTTTTTGTTTGAAAGGTTTCAAAACGAGCGTTTTTAAGTTCAGGTATAAGCATTTGCCCCAAGAAAAACAGAGGAAACTGGTAAAATGTGATTTTTTTAAGTATATTTTGGAATAAAAAATGGGTTATCAATCTTCTTCAAAATGATAGTTTATGATGCTAAGTTTCATTGCTCTCAAGATTGATATTATTTCATAAGTGGATTTTGAAAGATTGACATTTATTTTGCAAAACACGGTATTAACAACTAAATGACTGGTTGTCAAGACATCTGAGGCGAAATAAGGGTTGCTCATTTAATTCATTTTTAACCGCCTTATTAATTCACAACGTATTTTTTTTGTATGTATGTTACCTGATTTCTTTTCCTGTTGGGCACCGATTTGGACGATTATGGTCTTGTTTAATAGAGTATATATCCGGATTGGTGAAACTTGAAATTTGGGAATAGAATTTTTTTGGAAAAGTGATGAAATTCGTGAATGAACACATGCGTGCATGGAAATCGACCAACATACCTAACATATTGGTAGAATTTTATAAAACCCTTTGTCGATGTGGATAGTTTTTTAAGTGTAATCTATTAAAGAAAATCCCTAGGTGGTCTCATATCCTTTTCTGCGACTTGCAACATACAGTTAAGCAGAAAATCGCCGAAAAATCCAATATTCTTATCAATAATTCCATCGAAGTGACGTAACTGACATTTCCTCATAAATATTATAATTCCAACATAATAGCGCAGGAATTGCAAGCACTCGAAATTTTAATTGCGCATTGAAAATTTTCTATGTTCATTGCAAGCACATACCTAGTATAGTATAATATTTCCGGCTCCTGAAATCAATGAGTACCAAGCTCATTATGTTTGTATACCTGGCAAATACCGATTTAAAAGAAAATTTTTCAATTTTGCGAAGACGGTGCTTTTGGTGTCACCTATTCCCCGCCTAATAGAAAATTCAGTGACAACACATGTCAAGGTCTAAACTGCTATTTGGTACGATACACAAAGTAAAGTGATACCAGCAATAACAATAGCATAGATGCGAATTCATATCGATATATAAAATAACTAATTTATCATTTCTTAGTGCAAATTTCACCGCGGATCAATTATACCATAAAATTTCCCAGAAGTGTTTGTTCATCACAGTAAGTTAAGAGCAATCACTCCTAATATTAAAAGTTCAATTTAATATGTAGTTTTGGGAAGTTTTGATAGACTGCTATAATTGACTAACACAAGGTATATAATACACATACATACAGAGCAAATAATTATATAACATAGCCATCAGTAATTGAATATATATGATAGTGAAATTATAGAGCGGAGTAGAATAGTTATTAAATAGGGTGGGTAAAAATGTTAAAATAAAGCTACACCTATAAGGTAGACCATTAGCAGTTGAATTTACAAGTTGCTTAGAATATAGATTGGACTGAAATTACGGGTATACAGGGTTCTTAAAAAAAGTTTTATTGGCTGACAATAAGTAGATTTTATTCTTTTAGTGCGTAGCCAAAGTTTCAATTAGGGTGTAGAGGAGCTATTGTTATACAGGATGAATATATGTCAACTAACATATCCTACGGAGTAGGATGATAGTCACAGAAGCCAGTTAAAAAATTTTTGGTGGCCCATAGGCAGTCGTATAGGATGGTTCGAATATAGGGAGAAGTGGGCGAAAAATGTTATAAAGTGTGGTCCATACATATGTGATAGTGAAATATAGAGCGGAGCAGAATAATTGTTATACTTGATGGTTAAAATTTTTACAATAATGTAATACTTTAAGGTAGTAAACAGAGTGGTTGAGATATATTGTGAAGTGGAATTATTACAAAGTGTTTTAGTAAAAGAGAATTGAAATTAAACTCATTAATTTCGTCTTCGAAACAATTAGTTTACAGAGCAAATGCCCGCTACTAAAATTGTCGTTCTTTTTATTAATTAACACAGTTTTAAATTTATATTTAACACATTAAAGCTTAAAGTATACAGATATAATCACACGTTATTCAGAGGTTAAGTTGTGTTAACTGTACGCGTGATGGCGTTAGGTAGTTTAATGATTTCTTTCATATAATGTTATCAAAACGGTCCAAATAATTACAATTTTTATAAAACGTTTGGGCAAGACAATGTCTGTCTGGTACAGCGAGGTAAACATATTTTTGGCTTGTTAAGTTAACGCGTAATCAATTTAAATGAAAATATATCATTATGAGATGTTTGGGGTTTTTGATATTACCTGGTCTATTAAGGTTATACATACAAGATAAAAAATAACGAATAAAGAATGAAAACTACCCGAGTTGAAAAAAAACTAAAAAGTTGTAAATAAAACATTAAAAAAATATATAACCGAATTCCAAGTATAACTAAAAAGTGGAAAATAATTATAACAAAATACAAACCTAGACAATAAATAACACATTCAACCTTGTTAGGTACCTAAACACAAAGTAAAAAATGTAAACAGTAAAAGGTGCTCATTAGGTACAAATTAATTACATACCTATGTAGTATATTTTTGAAGTCAGTGCCAAGCAACAATCAAGTTTGATGAAGTTGTAGATTAATACGAAGTGCAGTACTTCAGATTTGCTTGGCACCTACTTCAAAAATATACTAGATAGGAAGATAATTAATTTGTACAGAATAAGCACATTTTACTGTTTACATTTTTTACTTTGTGTGTAGGTACCTGACAACATTGAATGTGTTATTTATTGTCTAGGTTATATTAAAAAAAAAGTTTTATTCACAAGCACTTTTTTAACAAATTTTATGTTATATTAAAGAAACTCCTCAATATATACAAATTGATTAAAAATATATTACAACTATTTGAACTATTATTATATAAAGTTCATATAAACGATATAATGGTATCAAAATTTTTAAACTGTAATAAAGTAGTAAGCAATTTTATTAAATGAATAGACATCTTGATGGGTCCAGTTCTCCTTTTAGATGTGCATAATTCATGAGTGGGCCCCTAGATGTAGTGTTAACACTCATCAATACCATCGGATTTATTTATTTATTTACGGTTGTACCACTTTACAAGAAATTAACATTAATTTTAATAAAATTTGATTATATTTATAAAAAATAAATATTAACAGATTTCATTCATATCAAACTAGGCATAATTCGGAAAAATAGCCTGCTTCATATCCCTAATCTACTCCAATTCAAAAGTTCTACATACTTTTGTACTCCACTCAATTAACATGAGAACTCTCGAAAGTAGACTTTACATCAGAAATACTTACCATAATTTGTGAAAATGGTCCCATTTTCATAATATTCTGAAACTGTTCATACATATCTCTAAGAGTAAACTGTCCATGTTTAATTTTTTCTAATAATTCCTCATTATCCTCTAATTTCAATTCATTCACTTTATCAATTAAACCTTCAATGTCTCCCATACCCAATAATTTACTAATAAATGGCTTTGTTTTGAATGGTTCTAAATCATCTATATGTTCTCCAGTACCTATGAAAATAATGGGACTGTTTGTGGCAGCAACACTGAAAAAACGTTTACTATTGACTAAACCTGAAAAGTACAGGTTTTAAAAACTTACGCACTAAGAGCACCACCACCCTTTGCATGCCCGTCCAGTTTCGTGATAATAACTGAGCCGACATCTACTTTTTCTTTAAAAGCTCTTGCTTGAGCCTCACATGCCTGCCCTATTGTGGCGTCCATAACGAATACTATATTGTCTGGTTTCTGAAAATAAATAAATAAATGTTCATTCATTAGTTACCTTTCAGGTGTGTTGTTCATTGCAGATATTAGTTAAAAATGAAATCATAGAACTATAATCAAGCTTATGATCAAACGAACCTGAAGCTACCCTTTAAATTTAAAGGGTTAAAGGTGTCCATACACGAAATGCAGAGAGACCTTATATGCGACTGATAATAATCAGACATAAATAATAGACAAATATTTGTACCGTCAAATATTAAATTAAACAAAAAATGGAAAATACAGTAGTTTATTGCGAATTATTACAAAACTTTTGAACATGCTTGCACATTGTGAATAGGTTGAGAGTTAGTGATCATATGTTCACTGTTCAGTTACGATAGAAATATTTATAATTTCTTTTTGAAAAATTTCCGAACTCAGATTTTTTTTCGTTGGTCTTTAGTTTAATATTTTGAAGCAATATAACCGATGATCTAGACCGTTTGCGAAATAGTTGCGAAATTTTGCACAGATAAGGTATCTAATGACCATACAAAAGCTCATATATTCGGTTTGCAAAATTTTTTGGCCGTGATATTTTTTGTTGATATTCAGTTTAATATTTTGAAGCAATATAACAGAGATTCTAAACCGTTCCCGAAATAGTTGCGAAATTTTTCACTGATAAGGTATCTAATGTGCATTCAAAAGCTCAGATCTTCGGTTTGCAAAATTTTTGGGCCGTGATAGTATTTATTGATATTCAGTTTAATATTTTGAAGCAATATAACCAAGGATCTAGACCGTTCGCGAAATATTTGCGAAATTTTGCACAGATAAGGTATCTAATGACCATACAAAAGCTCATATATTCCATTTTCAAAATTTTTTGGCCGTGATATTTTTTGTTGATACTCAGTTTAATATTTTCAAGCAATATAACCGAGGATCTAGACCGTCGGCGAAATAGTTGCGAAATTTTGCACAGATAAGGTATCTAATGAGTATTCAATAACTCATATCTTCGGTTTGCAAAATTTTTGGGCAGTGATATTTTTTGTTGATATTCAGTTGAGTATTTTGAAGCAATGTAACCGTGAATCTAGACCGTTCGCGAAATAGTTGCTGCGAAATAGTTGCTAAATTTTTCACTGATAAGGTATCTATTATGCCTACAAAAGCTTATATGTTTGCAAAAGTTTTGATCCGTGATTTTTTTCTTTGGTCCTCAGTTTAGTACTTTGAAGTAATATTTCCGAATATTCAGATCTTTTGACAAATAATTGCGAAAATTTTCACTGATTAACTCGCTACTGCTTGCTAGGCTTATAGGTTCAGTATGAAAAATTTTTTGCTCGGTGTTTATTTTTTCGTTTTCTTCGGTTTTGTATTTTATTGTTAGATTTTTTAATAACAAATACCATTAGAATGTTCTACTGCTGTCCTCAATAATTTTTGAATAGAATCAAAAATTAGATCCACCTGATCGACACTTCACTTCACATACATTAACAACACTTACATTAACAATACTTTACATTAATAATAGCTTTTGTAATTATGTCTTCATAAATAATCAGTTTATTAACAATTTTCACTATATATTTTATCACATTACCTCATAACATAAAGAGTTATTATGTTATTATATGAGAATTATAATTATTCCTACCGTACGTAAATGTTTCTATGTGATGGAAATAATATAATTTAATGGCTTGTCGAAGCATGATCTGTTAATTATTTTTTAGACCCTTAATAATGCTTTGCTCCAACACGTCGCTGGTTGTCCGCGTGGACTACCATCAACGTTAATACCTTGAAAATTTAATCTACTAGTGATTTGAGAAAATTCAAGGGCATTTAAAAATCAGCGTTCAACGGTTGGTTAATGTTATATTATCACTTAAAAAGATACCATGGCTGAACTTTGTGATATGCTTGCCCCCTTTCCGCCTTTGGAATTTTTTATTTTATTGTTTCTTATTGCACCATTAATACATTTAGCATTTTTTTACAAGCGAACGACCTTTAAGTCCCTTGCATCAAGTCGGGCTTTTGAAGTTACCGGCCGTTGGTGGTTTGGACGGATTGATCGAAAAGTACCTCAATAAATTATAATTGTAACACCCACCGAAAGCAAAAAAGGGTACAAATTTGTAAATAACAGCCAGGCAGTGGACAATTTCGCATCTATTTCGCAAACGGTCTGGATCCTATGTGAAACTGCTTCAAAATACAAAACTGAAGACGAACGAAAGAAATTTACAGCGGACAAATTTTGCATACTGAACATACTAATATTAAAACCAACGAAAAAAATTATGGCCCAAACATTTTACAAACCCAAGGTATAAGCTCTTGTATGCATAGTAGATACATTATTAGTGAAAAATTTGGCAAACCGAAAATATGAGTTTTTGTAGTCGCAGTAGATACCTTATCAGTGAATAATTTCGCAACTATTTCGCGAACGGTCTAGATCCTCTGTTATAATGCTTCAAAATATTAAACTGAATATCAACAAAAAATATCACGGCCAAAAAATTTTGTAAATTGAATATATGAGCTTTTGTATGGTCATTAGATACCTTATCAGTGAAAAATTTAGCAACTATTTCGCGAACGGTTTAGATCCTCGATTATAATGCTTCAAAATATTAAACTGAATATCAACAAAAAATATCACGGCCAAAAAATTTTGTAAATTGAATATATGAGCTTTTGTATGGTCATTAGATACCTTATCAGTGAAAAATTTCGCAACTATTTCGCGAACGGTTTAGATCCTCGGTTATAATGCTTCAAAATATTAAACTGAATATCAAGAAAAAATATCACTGCCAAAAAATTTTGCAAACCGAAGATATGAGCTATTGAATGCTCATTAGAGACCTTATCTGTGCAAAATTTCGCAACTATTTCACGAACGGTCTAGATCCTCGGTTATATTGCTTCAAAATATTAAACTGAATATCAACAAAAAATATTACGGCCAAAAAATTTTGCAAACCGAATATATGAGCTTTTGAATGCTCATTAGATACCTTATCAGTGAAAAATTTTGCAACTATTTCGCGAACGGTTTAGACCCTCGGTTATATTGCTTCAAAATATTAAACTGAATAACAACAAAAAATATCACGGTCAAAAAATTTTGCAAACCGAAGATATGAGCTTTTGAATGCTCATTAGATACCTTATCAGTGAAAAATTTCCCAACTATTTCGCGAACGGTCTAGATCCTCGGTTATATTGCTTCAAAATATTAAATTGAATATCAACAAAAAATATGACGGCCAAAAAATTTTGCAAATCGAATATATGAGCTTTTGTATGGTCATTAAATACCTTATCTGTGCAAAATTTCGCAAATATTTCGCGAACGGTCTAGATCCTCGGTTATATTGCTTCAAAATATTAAACTGAATATCAACAAAAAATATCACGGCCCAAAAATTTTGCAAACCGAAGATATGAGCTTTTGTAGCAACTAATTCATAATGTGCAAGCATGTTCAAAAGTTTTCTGATAATTCGCAATAAACTACTGTATTTTCCATTTTTTGTTTAATTTAATATTTGACGGTACAAATATTTGTTTATTATTTATGTCACATTAAGACCTCTCTGCATTTCGTGTATGGACACCTTTAACCCTTTAAATTTAACGGGTAGCTTCAGGTTCATTATGATCAAGCGATGTACAAAACTTCAAACTTTGTTGATAAAGCAGCAACAGATCTCTAAGCAGAATAGATGCTCATAGTTGCGCCATGGACATGGAAGCACGCCGGACGTCGGTGGCCGGATGCTAAGAATGCTCACCAGCTACACTACAAGAACCAGAATAACAGTACAAGTCACAGCAACAATCTGAACGGCGTCGAAGTATGAGAATGTCGATTGCAGAAATTGTTGGACATCTTCAGACTGATGATATTAGGAATTATAGGGTTGCACCGTCACATGTTATCTTGTACCGAATAATACAACTATCGACTACCGATTAGTACTAAGACAAAGTAACGATCGTAACGAAGTCACGATTAGCTGAAATAGTCGGAGTATGTTTTTTCGTATCTCATTAAATGAAGAGTAGTCACTACCAATGAGAAAGAGATCAATTGTCCCTCTCCAACCCCAACTTAAAACACAAAACGGATAGAATTCTATCCAGGTGATTTTTTCTATGAAAAATTGGATAAAACGGTAATTTTGGGGGAAAAATATCTTTTCGTTGAATACAAAAAAATATATATTTTAACGCACATAGTTAGATTCACGTTACCAACGCATTGCAGTTTACTGAATTACTTGATCACCTAGGTATCGGCCAAATAATTAAAAAATGTATATTAGCAAATACGTTTTGGAAAAACATATTCTGTTGCCACAAGCAAAATCTATAAATCTGATAGTGTTACCTCAACCCTCAACCTCTATTTTCAGAAGTGATCTTTGTTTTTTTAAGTTTTCAAAAGATGCATTTAATAATGCTCCGTTTGAATAGGGCTAGAAGAAATTGTAGAGAAGATTTGTTGAAATATGTGGAAGGGCATTTCAAATATTGTTGTAAACCTATTAATTTTGCGGCAATTTTTTTGGCTTCTGCTTTCAGTGGAAAACATCTGGACATAGGGAAAGTCGCGACAAATCTACTCCACTCTATAAGACAGGATTTTTAAAGTATGAACTGCATTGTTTTGGCGTTATATAGATAAGTTTACTTTGCCCGCTTGTTTTAACGTTTCTTGGTTACAAATTTTGTTTTTAGTTTAGCTTATTTCAACAAAAATTACTATAAAATATGAGGGACGTTTTGTTCCTTTATATCAGGCTAACTTATTAAAATCATTCCAAAACGAAGAACTAATATCACCTGAATTATGCAACATCCTATATTACCAAAACACCTTAACTGAAAGAACCAAAGGTTTAGGATTTCTCACTCATAAAAGATGAACCAATAAAATCACCAGAATTTCCGGTACATCATTTTGAGTGGAATATTGCCACTTCCATTCAAATAATACAAGTTTACGCCCCAACAATAAGTCATTTTGAAGAAGGGATCAAACCACTAAAGAGAATCTAAGGACCACTAGATACTGACAGTCTTTTTAATTGAATATTCGGTGACTTGGGTTACTTTCGTGAAAAGCGAAACTACCGAAAATTCCTCAACCAGAACCAATATATACTGCCTTGCATACAAAAGAATGAAATCTCAAAAAGAGAGTACTCTATATTTACAACGAAAATGGTTTGTATTAGCACAATATGTTCGCGTCATTAACAAATTGCTGTCTTAAAAGGGAAAAAAAGAAAATACAGTTCTAATTACATATGTATAAATATGTAAATATAAAATATATAAAATATTAAGGAAAATAGTTTATCTTTCATTTTATTCATTCATTAAAATTCAATGCGCTTTTTGTTCTGAATCTTGTTTGATAATTTATTTAAGTCCGGTTGTGTTTGGGATAGACATCCTCAACAAGTTTTGTAAATTTTCATCTGTCAACTCCGTTCTATATTTTGATTTTATGAAATTCACTCTCGAAAATATTTGTTTGTATAAATAGGTGCTTGAAAAAATACAAATCATTGATTTTACAAAATTTCTTAAATTGGGAAATTTGTTTTCTGGTAGATTTGAATAAAATGCAGTAAATGACTTTCATCAAAATTATTTTTATATACATTGTTAGATTGCATATTAATTGATCTAGTTGTAAATTGGCTGGTGTTTCTACAATATCAAATTTTTAAACGATTTTCAAATATTAATAAGTCCATTTTTTGCATAAATATCTTGAAACCGATGACGAAAATTTTCACTCAGTACTTTTAGTGACTCAATAAAAATATTCGGAGGACACTGTTGTCGTTTTTGGTTAAAAACGATTGTAAAGTAGGAATGACAATAAGTATTCTATTCAAGTTAATAAATAAACAATTTTGTTTTAAGCTCGAAACTTTTGATTTCCCTAAATAGCTCCTGCATTTTTTCCTAAAATTATATTGGTGTTTTGGCGGGCCGCGGAAAAAGTTGCAAAGGGCCGCAGGTTGCCGACACCTGGGCTACGATATCAGGGCAGTTCCAGTCGAGTTCCAACATGTATATAAGGTTTGGTTATACAACCCCCAGAGGGGCAAAGGCAAGTCTCCAAAGCTCACACCAGCTTGGGTCAGTTAAGAGGATAAACTACCTTGTCTATCGCATTCGCCGAAATCTGCGGGCTAATTTAGATCGATTGGCTCCCTATCATAGAGAGGATGATTCCTATTGGGAGGAAGGGGAGGGCAGTGTTATAACATTTAATTTTACATTGCTAATATAAGAATCTTTCTGGGAATTAATTATCTGAACATAAACCATTCTCTGAATAAACAAACATGCAGACAAACAAAAAGTTTTCCAGAACATATGTTTGCTAGTATAAAAAAATACTGAAATTTCTATTCCTTTACTAGAGAAAGGGGAACAATCGAGAGTGACTGATGGATTATAAATACAACCATACAGCGGCATCAGAGCAGTAGTGCTTCAGCTAATGTGCAAAGTGTAATATTTAGGGTGATTTTTTGGTGTGGAAATAAAGTTTATTTTCAACAGTAAAAGTGATTTGAACTGACTGAAAATTCCTAACAAGATTATACTCTTAAGTTCAAAGACCATTAACATATAAATGTTTTTCTGGTAAAAGTATGACATTTTCTCTACTCAACTTCATGATCTGTATTAGTTTTAGTATTTAAGATGATGCATTAAAAATTTGAAATAACATTTGTAGACAAACCATGAATAAAATATTTTTTTAATTAAATACATACCACAGCATTAGAAACTGCTAACATTTCTTCAAATAAAGATTCTTCTTGTTTATGTCTTCCACTTGTATCAACAATAATAATTTCAAATCCCTCTTTTTTAAACATATCAACACCATCTTGAGCTATAACGACAGGGTCAACTTCTGTATAACTGAAATAAATAAAAATCTTGAGAGTTAAATGTTAGACATTAGATTATTATAATTTCCATATTCTGTACACCTACAATTTTTGGGTGTCTAATGCAAATTCCCTAGTTCATATGTTTCATATGTTTCAGTAATCTAATACTCCAGATGTAATAAATTAGAAACAACTATAAATCAGCTATGTTTTCACTGAAAATAAACTCAATGCATTTTTTTAAATAAAATGTGATTGTTTTTTTAAAGATATTAGTTTCAGTTTTACGATTAAAGAGATTTATGGTTCACTGGTTTGAAGGAACTTTAACCTGAAGGTCTTGCCACCAGATTATAATGTCATATTATAACTGTTACATTGATATTTTGAAAGGAAATATCAATACCAGTTTACAAATATTAATAGAACAGTTACTTAGTCTTTAATTTTAGTAGCTAAAATTGACTGTCTACCAAGGAATGTAATTTTAACTTACCTTCCATAAAAAGGTATTCTAGCTTTTGTACAATTTTGTTTGACTTGATCATACGCTCCTGCTCTAAAAGTGTCTGCACAAACTAAACATGATTTCCAATTTTTTTTTTGATAGTGGTATGCAAGTTTGGTACATGTAGTTGTTTTACCAGAACCTTGCAGGCCAACAAACATAATAACATTTGGCTTGCCTTTGATGGGTTGAAAAGGTTTCACTCCTGGATCCACCAACTGAAAACAAAATAATAAATAATTTATATAAAATTATATTAAATGCAATAATATAGCTACAAAATATATTGGAAAGAGGGAAATATAAAACATGGGTATCCCTTTGCTGCAAACTCAGAATATTCTACAAATAGAGACAAATACAGACTCACATTAAGAAAAGTGGGCAAAAATACTAACTGGACCTTCATAGTTTCTCTCTTATTTGTTATTTACATTTACTGGCTGAAAAAAATGAATAATATGAAGAAGTTAAGCTTCTTTTCTTCTTTAACAACAGTGACCTCATTGAACTCATGATTAATAATGCAAGCTGCAGAACTTAATTGAATCATCTGCAAAATCTGGTTTGTATATATGGCAAATCTAGTAGTAAGCAACTGTATTATAATAAACAAAAAAAAAATAGGACTGCATTGAAAAACTCTTCCTTTTTTATATCAATTAAAAAACAAAGAACAAGTAAGTCTATACAAACAGCTAGGACATGAGATTTGCACTGGTTGACACAGTCCCAAATATGAAACAGGATAGGATTCTGCTGAGCAGTGTGTCTATGTTAAAAATGACAAAACAAGTTATATAATGGCAAAATGAAAGTAAAACAAGCTCAAGAGAGTATCAATAATGAACTGAATGTTTCTAAGAAATCATTTACAAATTTTTAATTGTAATCAATCACCCATAGAACTATCACTAGGAGCCACATTGAAAAAATCCAGTTATATATTTTATAATGAAAATATAAGTAATATTTAGTTATTTTTTTTTATAAATCCAAAAAAATATATGAAAATTATGAAAACTTGTGGCCACAAAGAGTCTAATACTAATGTAAAAAATGCATATTCCTTAGATTGGGGGATAGAAAAACCATATTGTTTTTTAGTCATAGTTTAGGTGACATTATATGGCTCAAATTTCAGAATTTTATCTTAAATGTGTCTTTTTGACCTGAGGCAAACAACCTTATTTTGGAAGGTTGGGAAGTCATATCATACTTCAACCCTTAGGTGAGCAAAGCAGTAGCTTCTGACCAACAAACTCAGGGTCTTAATTTTCTCTAATATGATTACTTTTACTTCAACACATATTGTAGTTGGTACTGATTAGATTAATGCTAGTAAAGAAAACTATAATAACTTGTACATGTGCAAAGTATATTTTGAATTTGCACTTAAAACTGTGTAGAAATATATTAAAACAACTGTACTTTAACAAGTTCCTTGAAAACAGCACTTTGTATCATCCGTCTTTTATTAAGGCCCCCAGCCATTTCCTCAAAGTCAATAACAGCTTTAACATTTTCTCTTAGTTTCTTAACCAACTTTATGTTAACATCAGCTTCAAGTAATGCAGCACATATTTCTTTTAGCATAGAATTTAAGACCTAAAATATAAATAATTATTGTTTGTTCATGATCACCAGCTGTTTAAGCCTACCTCTTCATTTATAATCGTCGCCTTGCTTAACGACTGCAAAGCAGTCGTAATCTTACGACCTAACTCCGCTAAAACCATTTTGCTTTATTTTTTACCAAAATATGAACTCTTTTTTCGAAATCCTTCTCAATACATTACCAACCATAACCTATTTCTGTGTTGTAAAACTGACAGAAACTTTGACATAAACAGAACACGACAACACACGATGAAACAACGTACAAAGTGTATCAAGGACGTACCTAAGTAATTTAAATACACGTCAACGCTAAATTCAAAGTTAGAATTTTATTTTTCTATGTAATGCAAGCAAAAATAGAGAAATTTGTTTGGTAATAAATGCACTGCAGAAAAAAATATATAATATATTAGTAGTCATTGATTATTATGTAATATTTATATTAAATTTTAAATCTAGCGATTTAGAGAATTTGTCTCACGATCCGTTTGTGCACGAAAAAATTAGTGTTGGGATCATACGAATAAAATATAATCGATCATTCGATTATAAAAATCATTCAAGTAGGTATTCTCATTATGGAATCAAAGTATTCGAATGAAAAATAATCGAATACAATCGAAATATTGACCGACTCTGACCGAGTGATGATAGACGAGGAGGAGCAATACTGCATTCGAGTTATAATCCGAATGATATTCCTTGCACAGATCATACAATAAAGATAGATGGACAACTCAATGTTATAAAATGTGTTCACATTTTGTCCCATGAGAGGTTAGAATATGCACAATAAGCACCTTCAGAACTTCTTCAAGTACTAAATTTGACGTTTGTTGAATTTGACAGATCAGTGCCATACTAAAAAGAAGGAATCTCTTATTCTGGACCCAAATGTCACCAATAGAGGGCTGTACCATCGAATTATTTTTGTGTTCTTGGGAAATAACACCACCTAACTCCTTTATTTCCACTTCGCCATTTTCTAAATCCGAGTATATCTAAAATACGGCTCCATTATATTGTAGCTCCCCGGGGGGCTTAGTGGAAAAGTCCATTAGCTCACACAGTTATATAAAAATTGAAGCTTGATAAGAAAGAGGACTGGATCCGCTATCGAATCCCAACCAAGTCAAATTTCAATTAATAAAAAATTGTGACACGATTCCGGGGGGGTACAGTTATCCCTGACTTAAATGGCAAAAATCAGGGAGATGGACATTTGCCCCTTACCAACCCGCCTTCTGGCAGCGTGATAAAGTAAAATTGTAAAAAATGTTTGTCATCTTCTCAATGCTTCATTCCACAAAAATGTCCTTAAGCTCTTCATATGTTCCCTCAAGACCTTAAGTGTCTCTGATCAGCTCTGCAGCTTTCCTTTTCATTAATACATTTCTTCACGCGTTTAGTTATTCAAAGGACAATTACTCCACCTCTAGCCTTAAGTTTCCGATAAAAACTGTACTTCTTCTCAGTCCTTTGAGTCAGTTCTTCAACACTTCAGGCCCACACATCTCCTTTTTCTTCATTCCAGTTAGTAAAAAAATAAATAAATTTTCCTTGAATATACAGATTTTTGTTTCGATTGTGGTGTTATTTCCCAAGAACACATAAAAATAATCAAGAATATGCCACAAATTTAACATTTAGAAGACAATGTACCATTAAAATAAATGATACTAATATTGAAATTAAATTTATTTATTTACAAAAGTTAAATTAACAAATACAGTTGAAAATGGCACTACTTATTTACAACTTAAAAAGATTCACAGTTAAAATTAACAAAACAGTATAAATGTCAATATGTGTTAGTTGAAAGAAGTATATCAAAGGATTTAATTTATATAACATGCACAAATTGTTCGAGTCTTCAATTTTTATTTTTGGTTGTGTTTTTCATTTGAAGACGCGAGATGTAAGACCGACATACAGGATTTTCGAGAGAATTAACACACAGAGGTTCCGAATCTGGAACCGTTCCGTTTAATTGCTGTTCTCTCTTAACTCCGAGGACAGAATGTTAAAATAAAGAAATTTTTATTATTAGTTCAATCATAAAGTTCTCACTAACTGTTAGTTTCTACATATGATATGGTACATGAAACATACCTAGAATTTGAGACAGAATTGTATAAAGAAATACAATATGGGTACTCTGATTTGAAAAGTTCAGGTGGATGGTTTAAATTATTCTTGGCCTTGTACACAAATATTTATCATCAGAAAAAATCATGACCCATTTTTGCATCCTTGTGATATATATCCCCAGTATGAGACCAACAAGCAGCTTTATATTTATCATTTTGAATGTAATATAATTGTTTTTTTTTGAGGAAAACATTTCTCACACCTTTTAAAATAATATATAATTTTCCTTCAATCAATGAAATAACCATGAAATGTATTTTTAATATCATTTCTTAACTAATAACTGTTTGTATCCCTTGAGAAGATATTTTATTGCAGCACTGTTTGTTGGTCCTTGGTCAATACTGTGGCTATAAACTCCAAACCAACAGAATAACATGTTCAATTATTTCCTTCAATATCCTTACTAAATCTACTATGGGAGTACTATTTTCAGAAGAAAAAGAACAATTTTACTGTTTTCATTTCTTATAAATGCCTTGTTAATATGAAAACTAATGCTCAGTCTGTAAAGTGCATGTATCACTACTGCAATTTACAATTTTTACCATATGCACTTTAGAAAAATTATTCATCCAATGATAAAAGTCTTCTGTGTGGCTTTACCTTTTGAATTCACATTTGACTTTAAAAATATATACATATTTAGTTGTGTTATTAACATTTTTAATATACTTTTATTCATATTTCTTCTGGTGTACCTGCAGAGGATGTTTGGTGGTTGTACATTTCAGTAGCTTTTCCATTTCAATAGTTCTATACTAACTTTCTGGCTATTTGTAATTATAGACTTCTTTCTTACCACCCTGCTGTAAAATACATCAAAATATGAACTATTCAACAAGCACTAAAAATTGCTACCCTTCTGTACTTGGTTTTGTGACTCAGCTGCAGGTTTTATCTTAAGAGAATACAAATGATCATCTTCAGTTGACATACTACTGCCATAGATCTATAATCCACCTTAGACACTTTTACTAAAACTTCAGGGTTGGAACTTTTTTGATTTGGGATATTTATATTATTTTCCTAATTATCAGCAGCTTCTAAAAAAATAGCATGTATCTCTTACATAATAGCTTGGTTGTTTTCATTGGTTTACCTGTCATCATATGGGGGTAATCACAAAGTGTCCACTATTAATTTGTGGGGGTAATAATCAGCAGTTTGTTGTTTTCCTACAGATTATACAAAATTGTCTCTGAATTTCTGATAACCTGATATTAAACATAAATGAAATACAAGTAACAGTATCAGAAAAATATAAACATACCTGGCATGTAAAGTTTTTCGTTGTTTATTCTTTGAAGCCATATTTCCGGACACTTTTTGTTGGTTGTAAAATAATCCCTAAAAAACTGATTATTTAAATTATGTTTTAAAGACAATTTAGTTTATAGCTTCTGGCTATATACAGTACCTTAAAATGATGTATCAAAACTGTAAGAATGGGATTTGATACAAAATTCTACTACAAATTAGAGAAAAATTAGGAAGCGATTAATGGATTTACGGCTTCAGCTTTCTCAGGCAAAGGACAAAAATCATATTATGTGATTTACCTCATTTAAACATACCAATGGCCGATAAAGAAGATCACATTGTACCACTTTGACATATTTGATTAACTGTCAAAAATAGTACTTGAAGAAGTTCTGAAGAGGGCTACGTTTACAGTTCACCGACAGCTAGACCAACTATTGCCTATCTGAGTTACCACCCCCTGATTCCTTACGAATCGAGAACAGCTTTTATGCCATTCGGATTCTCTCTGTATGATCTGTGATTTGGAGTCCATAGGCGATTTGCAGCTATCTACCGGTTATAATTGTTCCTAAATGGTTTGAACCAAACACATTCTAGCGGTTTTGGTTAATACCAATGACGTCACAAATCAGCCCTTTGTTACGTCATCATTTGAAATATCTTCAACCTAAAGCAGTACTTGTTTCTGGTAGTCTGTCTCTTTCTTAAATGACATTTGAGGTTTGGTATTTACTATTTTACATGTTTACGTATATATTTAACAATAAATTTGAAATAAACAAAAACAAAACAATTTAACGTTTTCTGGTTGAACCAAATTGCATTCTAGCGATTGAGTTTTTGTTCTACTTCAATGCTGAAAAGAGAAATATCAAAGTACAACCACTGTCAACCAAGGGTAGAACCAAAGTTATAACCGGTAGATCCACAGATCAACCACAAGAGGTAGATCGCTGCAAATCGGCTAATATAGAGCAACTGAAATTAGTTTCATCTTAATACACGTTTTTAAAAACAATTTGTTTTCAAATAAAAAAACTAATTATTACAATAAGATCCGAACTAGACAAAAGCTACTAACAGAATGAATGCTCTACAACCTAAAAAGCTACAATATAAGAACAATGATTCAGAAAGTTGTCCGTGAAGCGGCATTAAATTATATACGAGTAAGTGTTATAAATTATTTAACTCTTCCCTCCTTAGGAGAAAACAACACGGATGAAGGGTTGTTTTCGGAACTGTTCTCTGGAACGTCCTCAGGACCATTATGGGTGTTTCTTCTTCTCCACCATATGTAAGTATTGCTGATAATGATGAGTAAGCAAACTGTACTGATTAAATAGTTTGGTAAGGTCCATATACCAGGGTGGTTTTCGATTGCTAATTTTTTCAGTGAATTGGCTTCTTACTTTAGTTCTTTAATTTTGTCCAAATTGAGGGTATGCAGTGGTATTTGTTTTTCTTGGGTTCTGTCAAATAACTTGTTAGTGGTTATTTCTGGAAGAATGAGTGGCTCTCCAGGGATGGTAGTTTTGACGTTGTTAAATGTTAGTCCATTAACATTGAGGCTGCAGTTTCAGGGAATTGACACTAAGCTGTTTTCTTGATTAGGACCATGGCTTTTGTTTCGCAAGATTGGTATGGTTTAATGGCTTAATGGCTCCATTAGCTGAAATGATTAAGATAAACTGATTGGTAATTTCTTCAATGATAGGCTGATTCAGGGATGCTGTACTGGTATGGCAATTCGGTTGCTCTGCTTTGATCATTGGCGGAATGCAGGTGTCTTCTTTCATAGCTTCATTTTTCTTGCATAAGAATGTTTGGTCTAGTACTGGGCAGATGCTGTCTTCGAACTGGTGCTGATGCGTGCTGAGTATTAGGTAGGGATATTCAGGGATAATTACTGAATTTTCTCTAGGTATGGGAATAAGGTGATATGTTTGAAACTGTTCTTCATTTAAAATAGGTATATGAATTGCAAATATTATTTTATCATTAATAAATTTTACCTGAAGGGTAGCTAATCATAATAGTACAAAGGGTTGTTAAAAGATTGTATTTAATTTGCAGGATAAATTTCTTTAAGATAAGTTAATAACTTGGTAATGTCAGAGAAATAACTGAATTACGAAGAACTCCTAAATGGGCAAACATAATTTCATTTTCTAGATTATCCAAGAAATTACTTAAATTTTGGCAATTTAGTATTATCTGGTCCAAGGTATTTGAAAATGAGATATATGTAAAAATATTTCTGAGGTCTTTGCTAACGTTTTTTGAGAGTTCAACAAATTTATTTTTGATTAGCATTTGATTATCGTATAATTTAGTTATCGTTTCATAATAATGATCAATTAATTTTTGACTCAAAGAAGCTTGTAGTGTCAATTGATTTTCGATTGATTTTTGGTTATTTTGTAGCGATGTAATTTGAGACTGGATTTTTTCTTCGTCTTCTGAGGCCAGAGTGCTAAACAAAAATTTACTTGTTTTTCCTATTACATTTATTAAACCTAGTTTTTGCCTATTTCTTGGACCTATGATACTCATTTTATTTTGAACAACATTTAATAAATATTCAGCATAGTGTAGAAGCTTATTTAGTGGTGAATGAAGTTTATTTACATTTTTGCCTATAATAGTTTCGATGTTTTTGTAGAAATATTTGATGTTGATTAATTGAGATTTTAGAGATGGCGTTTCAATAAAGTGATAAAAGATATGTTTTGTTTCAATAATTTTCGTTTGTCCTAAATTGAAAGGTAGGAGAGGGGAGTTAATTTCTTTTATTTGAATGTCTTGACCATTTATGGTCCTAAGGGTTATCAGGAGTATGAGAAGGACCTGGATCATATTTGGATTGTCCCTGTGAAAATTTTTTGATTTCAGTTTTTCTTGGTTTCTTACTTTTTGATTTATGTTTTTATTGGTTATAGTAGTAGTTTTTGCCTTTAAGTTGCTATCGTGAATTGTTTTGTAAAGTTCTGGCAATCGTTCTTTTCTGTCACTGATCTAGTTGGTTAGTATATTTTCGTCAGTAAGGTCAACGGGACCTTAGTGTTACCTAATATATCATATATTTTGTGTTTTGTTATAGTGGGAAAAGTTTTAGACTTGTCTTGAACGAATATAATTTGATTGTATGGAGTTTACATTATTATCTGTGATCGGGAAGTTTAGGATAGGCTTTTCGGCGCTAGAATCTGCTGATCCATCATCACTGAATTCTTCTGGCATTAGTTCGTTTAGTTCTCGTCTGTCTTCTTCTGTAAAGGTTGATTCATTTTCCATTACATTAACAGTAATATAATGTGTGTTTCGGTGAAGTCTAAAGTTAATAGGAATTTAATGTTTTCATTACAAAGTATATTTCGGTTCAGGTCAATGGTTAGATTCATTTTTCTAAGGTCGTTTAACCCTATGAGACCGTCAAAGTGATTATGGAAATTATATAAGACGAACGTGATTTTATGACGTGAATTAAATTCTCGGAAAGAGTTTATCTCGGCTGAGAACAAGGATTCGCTTTCGCCAACTGCTGATTTATTCGAGTCGACGATATATTGATTCGGGAAAATATTTTTCTGCAGACGCAGGGTTTAGAATTGACCTCATGCTTCCAGTGTCTATTAACAATTTTAAAGGGGGATTTTTAATTTCGATAAAAGGTAAATCCATGGAACATGAGTCAGAAAATATCTCAATTATGTCGTTTGGTCTTAGGAAAATTTTCAGTGTCATTAGTATCATTGTAACTATAGAAATCAATATTTTGTTGGTCATAAAAGTTTTCAGTTGAATGATAGTCGTTAACTGCGTTGTGTGGGATATTTTCTTGTAAGGAGAAACTTTCGCCTACATGATCTGAAGCATTTGTTTGATGCAGTTCTTCAAATGAAAATTTCGGTGGTCCGGTTGGTTGGAAATAATTATTAGAATAATTATTTTGGGGTTTTAGAGGTAGACAAGATTTTACTGTGTTATGACTTATTCGAGACATTGGTTCGGGTACATTTGTCGGAATTCGACCAGTGGGTTTGAAGACATTTTTTGGGCGTCCAAAGACTTGTTCATTTGTTGGAAGCTTTCTATGAATAGGCCGTGGTTGAACATGAATCGGTTGACTTGGAAAAGGTTGTGGGTTTTGAAAGTTTATTGGTCTTTCAAATAAATTACTGAACTTTGGTTGCCTTGGCTGATTGAAATTTGGTTGGAAATTCGGTAATGGTTGGGGTGAAAGTATGAAGGTTTGTAAAAATTGTTTGATTGATAATATGGTTTGTTATTATCTGGGTTGAGAATTGGTTGTTTTTGTGTTTGCGGTATTTGTGTGTGTTGCCTAAATGTTGTTAAGGTGTAGTTAAAGTTGTTTTCCTCTAAAATATAATTATTAAGTGCTTCAAGTGAATCAGGTTTCTTCAATCTGATAACTGTTTGTAATGATCCAGTTAAGTTTCTAATAAGTGTTCTAAGGGCAAGTTCGTCATAGTGTGTAAGATAAACGATTTTAGTATCTGTATTCATTTCCGCGGAGTTATTGATTCTTTGCAATAAATGACTTCGTAAGATTTGAAGACGTTTTCCGAAATTTAATGGTGTTTCGCCTTTTTTGGGGCGAGCCATTAGGAGATCTTGCTCAAGACACTCCAAACTTCTTTTTTCACCAAAACAAGTTTGTAAGGCATCCTTAATTAAGGGCCAATTGTTAAGTTCAGCTTTGCTGCCAACTAAAAGATTAGCACGGCCAACTAGTTTGGACTGGATTACTTTAATTAGATACTTATGAAAAGTGGATCAGGATTTCCTTCGTAAGCATTCATAAGGAAATCGCAGTTTGAAATAAATTGGTTAAGGTTATAAGAGTTACGATCGAAAGGTGTAATCATGTCAACATATAATTTTAGCATAGGAATATTAACTTCTATGGGAGAAGAATGAGATGGACCTTCTTGAGGCATATTGGTTAGGGTAAGATTTCTATTGAAAACTTCAGCAAGAGAATCAATGTTCATGAAATTTGGTTAATATAGATGACAAATTAAGTGCAAATATATTAAATATATATAGGGAAACAATAAATCGTTATATTGAATACAATAGGTTTTATATAAAATATAGCAAATAAAATATATCTTAAAACTAGATTGATTGAAAATATAATTAGATACTACGAAATAAGTATTAATTTTCAAAAAATTAAAATCTAAATCTTTATATTTTCTATGGACTATAATATATTTTTAAAATACTTAATCAAAATTTATTTGAATATAGGTCGATATTTAATCTTTATTTATTCATTTATTTTTACTTCAAAATTATTATTTTTTCTTAACCTAATGTCTCCTATTCAGGGAAAGTTATTCTAAACTTTCTCCTATTATGGCAGAGGATGAAAGTTTGGAAGGAGGTACTCAGACTTACCTTCCTTGATTCTGAAGTACCTTTCGTCCGGGGTACGACAGACGCTAAAGGGTTGAAACTCAAGTACTGCAAAACTGGAAAATCGATCTCGATACCGTGGCTGTTCCGTTCTTGTACTGCGTTTGTCCTTCTGACTGCGCCAGTGAAATTAGCTTCTTCTTAATAAACGTTTTTAAAAACAATTTATTTTCAAATAAAAAACTAGTTACATAATCGAGAACCGCCCTGTAAGCACAAACACCCCAGCCAAGCAGCCGATATATGATGTCATCCGAGGTGATAAATAGAAATAAAACTGTAATTGTCAATAAGTCTTATTTTGTCCGTTGGTATTGAATGTACGAATTGAATTTTATATCTTTGTTTTTAAATCAAATAAATATTTTTTAAAAACAGTTTTCGAGTTGATCGGAAGTTTACTGGCGCAGTCAGTAGGATTTGAGTTTGGAAAACTTTCATTGTGAAATTGTTTTTGTGAGTTTTAATTCTTAACGAACTCGACGAACTTACAAACTTTTCGTTCAGTGGAAACCTGAAATTTGGACTACCTTGGTTGCAGCCGCTTCAACGAACGAATATCGAAGACCCGGCGAGCCATCCATTGAAATTTTCCTAATTTCTATCTCCCATTTTCATATCAGACAAAGTTTGACTTCACCAAATACCAAAGCAAATGACCTTGGTATTGTTAAGTGAATTGAATCATCAATTACGTTTCATATATTAATGAATATAATATCTTGAAACATAGTTTGCAGTAATTTTATGAATAAGAAATTGTTTCAACTTTAGTGAACTTTGATTAATTTAATTGATTTTGAACATTTTTGAGTTTTGCTTAGTTAATAGGAACCATATTTTATCCATTTAAATTTTAAGTTTAGCTTAGTATTTTCGAGCTTACAAAAAGTAGTATTAGTCCAGTTCATTAGGTAAAAATTCAAAATTGAGGATTTAATTAGAAACTTGGATAATTTAGTATTAGAAAGAGAAATCATGCCAAACGGACAAGATCCAGTAAATGTACCTATAAATTATCAGTTATTAAGATTGTAAATTGATACTATACCAAATTTTGACGGAAATGATAACTGTACTTTAGAAATTTTCCTTGAGCATTGTGAATATCTTATTGCAACCTATACTAACCCGAGAAATTTGCAAGACCCGATAAATGGATTTTTAATTAGAGCAGTAATCAGTAAATTATCAGGTAATGCTTTAGTATTGGTAGGCAGTAGACCAGAAATTAGAGATTGGAATGAACTTAAAAATCTTCTTCGATTAATATTTGGAGATCAGCGTAACTTAGATTGTCTTGTACAAGAAATGATCATTATGAAATCTAATAAAAATGAAAATTTTGTAAATTTTGGACAACGTTTACAACGTTGTAGAAGCCTCATTGCCTCAAAATTAAAATCTATGAATTTACCTCTTGCAGAATGTACTTTCAAAATTAAAAATTATGATGAACTTGCTCTAAAAACGTTTGTTAGAGGTTTATCAGGTAGAATTCGAGATATGGTTAGGCTTAGAAACCCTGATAGTCTTGAAGTTGCAATAGGTTACGTGATTGAAGAAGACAATTTTATTTTAGCTCAGAAGCAAGGTAATTATTTACAAAATTCATTTGTTGCAAATAAACCAAATATACAGAGACCTGTCTCCATAAATCAAGGAACAAATCAATTACCTTTCACTGGCCTGAGACCGAATTTCATCAGTAACCAAATTCAACATTTTCCTAGACCTAATTTCAATAATTTTCCGAGACCCAATTTTTATCAGTTCACTCCTCCTCCAAATTTTAACATGCCAAATTTTAATAATAACAGTCAAATATTCAGGCCTCGTTTCCCAGTAAATGAACATTTGAAACGAGACGTTTTCAAACCAACTGGTCAAGTTCCAAAAAATAAACCTGAACCTATGTCTACTACTAGTAGAATTCCTACTATACAGCAAAGCCAACGTAGAAACTTTTTCCGACCAACTGGCCCAAGAAATTTTCAAGAACTCCATAATATGGAAATGTCGAATTCTATACCTTCTACGTCAGATTTTGATAACTATGACTATAATGCCTCTGGGAGCATAAATTATTATCCAAACGATTATCTTGACTATTCCAATGAACTATCTGAACCAACTGAAACCGCTCAAGTTGTAAATCAAAATTATGTAAGCGAAGAAGAAACTATTCCCGAAGAAAATTTTACTCAGGCTCCAACCCAAACAAATCTAACATAATAAATTTAAATCATTTATTAGATGAATTACCTTATCTTTATATTCCTGAATTAAATGCAAAATTTCTATTGGATACAGGTAGTTCCCGTAGTTTAATTAGTACGAAGCTAGCATATACATTTTTCCAGGAACATATCTTGAAAGAAAATTTTCATATCCAAACTTCTCATGATATTAGTTTTCACGACGAAGTATTAATAATTCCGATTTTTGAAACTTTTCAGTGTGATGCTTTTCATAAATTTTATGTTTTTGACTTTAATAAAAAATATGATGGTTTAATTGGTATGGATCTTCTTCACCAACTTCAAGCCATAGTGGACATTCATAATAAACAGTTAATCACCCCTACTATTCGTATTCCCATATATTATTCGGAAGTTTCAAAAACTCCTACAAAAAAATTCTTAAAATGCAACCACAGTATAATAGTTCCCCCAAGGACTGAACAAATTGTTAAAATTCCAGTTTGTTATGAAAGTGGATTAGGTATTTTAGAGCAAACAAATTTCGGTAAAGACGTTGTAACTCCAGAAGCAGTAGTAAACATCAAAGACTACTATGCCACAACAACCATTCTGAATCCTAATATTAACCCCTTTCAATATTGAGTTAATTATTCCCAATGAAGTCTACTTCACTGATAATATCTATGAACCACCAAAACTGTCAAAACAACAGGACAATTTACTTAAAGCCAACTTAAAAAATATAAAACTAGAACATTGTAATAAAGAAGAACGAGAAGCCTTACGTAAACTTTGCTATGAATTTCGAGATATTTTTTATTGCGAAGACATTCCTTTAAGTTTTACAAATGAAATAACTCATAAAATAAATTTGACTGATGAAACACCTGTATTTACAAAATCTTACCGTTTCCCAGAAATTCATAAAAATGAAGTCAAAATTCAAATTAATAAAATGTTAGAGCAAGGTATTATTAAACATTCTACGTCTCCATGGAGCAGTCCAATTTGGATTGTACCGAAAAATTTAGATAACTCAGGAAGACAAAAATGGCGTATAGTTATTGACTACCGAAAGTTAAATGACAAAACCATTAATGACAAATACCCACTACCCCAAATTACAGAACTCCTTGACAAGTTAGGTCGTGCAAACTATTTCACTACTTTGGATCTCGCATCCGGTTATCACCAAATTGAAATTGACAAAAACGATATCCCAAAAACAGCTTTTTCAACCCTTAATGGACATTTTGAATTTATAAGGATGCCTTTCGGACTAAAAAATGCACCCTCGACTTTCCAAAGGGTTATGGATAATGTATTACGAGGACTAAATAACGAAATTTGTATAACATACTTAGACGACATTTTAACTTTCAGTACTTCCTTACAAGAACACATTGTCCGACTTAGAAAAGTTTTTCAGAGACTTCGAAATGCAAACTTGAAAATTCAATTAGATAAAAGTGAATTCCTTAAGAAAACAGTTAATTACCTTGGTCATGTAATAACCCCAGACGGTGTGAAACCTAATCCTGATAAAATTTTGGCAGTTCAAAACTTTCCAATTCCGAAAACCCAGACAGAAATAAAATCATTTCTTGGATTAGTCGGTTATTACCGCCGTTTCATAAAAGACTTTGCAAAGATCACAAAACCCCTTACATCTTGTCTTAAAAAGAATGCCAAAATCATTCATGACACCAAGTTTATTGAGTCCTTTGAAACTTGTAAGAAGATTTTATGTAATGACCCCGTACTCCAATATCCTGACTTTTCTAAGAATTTCATACTTACAACAGATGCATCAGATGTAGCCCTAGGTGCTGTTCTCAGCCAAGGACCTATTGGATCCGATCGACCAATTGCCTATGCATCTCGAACATTAAATGAAACCGAGAGAAAATATAGTACTATTGAAAAGGAAACCCTTGCAATAGTATGGGCATGTTCTTATTTCAGACCTTATATTTTTGGGAGACCCTTTACGATTTATTCTGATTGCCGCCCTTTAATTTGGCTTTTTAACATCAAAGAACCCAATTCCAAACTTGTTAGATGGCGACTGAAACTCGCTGAGTATGATTACAAAATTGTTTACAAAAAAGGCAAACTTAATACTAATGCTGATGCTCTTTCCCGAATAAATTTAAACATGCACGAAACTGAATCAGTAATTAACAATCCAGGTGACGTAAATCAAACAACTTTAGAGTACTTAAGACAATACGCTTCGAACCCAGACAATTTTCGAGACCCTGAAATAAACCCCTCTGGAAACCCAAATGAACTTAAAACAAATACTTCAGTTCAACAAAATACTAATTACTCAAGAAGTTCATCTTCTACTAACAGCTCTGATAATGAAACCCCACACTCTATGTCTTTCGAACATGAAAATGATGGAATCCCTATTCTAGATGAAATTATTAATAATAAATCCAAACAAATTCACGTATATAAACATAATCTTGATAAATTTTCGATCAAGTATCAAAGTTGTGGAAGAAATAAAATTATTACCGTAAAAACTCCTTTGCAAGATACTGAAATAAATGTTTTCGAATTTTTAAGAGATTATCTAAACCCAATTCAACATATTACATAATATTTTTCATATAGAGATTTTATTCCTATCTTTAGTAGAGTTTATTCTCAAAAATTCGACAGACGAAACTTGAGACTTATTATGTGTTCTAAACTGGTAAATACAGTCACTGACATTGGAGAACAACTAACCTTAATTAAAAATCACCATGAAGGAAAAACTAATCACCGTGGAATTGATGAGACTTATTCATGTTTAAAAAGAAATTATTATTGGACTAAAATGAAAACAACTATTCAAAAATTATAAATTCATGTGAGATTTGTCAGAGAGCAAAATACTCTCGCAAAAATCCCTATGTACCTCTTATTCTTACAGAAACGCCTTCAAAACCTTTCGAACTGGTACATATAGACGTATTTTATTATAACACAAATAACTATTTAACAATTGTTGACTCATTTTCAAAATTCGCCCAAGTTATACCCATTACAGGAAAAACTGCTGTAAATATATGTGACGGACTTATAAAGTACTTTACAATTTTGGTGTTCCTCAAAAATTAGTGTCAGATAGTGGACGAGAGTTTAATAACGAGACCGTTAAAGAACTTATGAAACTTCACAAAATAACGATTCATTTTACTACCCCAGCTCATCATGAATCAAACAGCATAGTAGAGCGATTCCATTCGACCCTTATTGAGCATCTGAGAATACTTCAAGAAACAAATCCTAGTGAAACAGACTTGATTAACTATGCGGTGCTAGGTTACAACAATTCGATTCATAGTTCGACTGGGTCACCCCTTTTGAACTCGTTTTTGGTCATACAAACTCAAGATCTCCTGACGAAATATTTATTCCCAAAGAAGCTTATACAAATTACGTTCAAAATCATAAACAAAAACTTATACAAGTATACGAAAACGTTCATAATAGGTTAGAAACAGGTAAAAAGTTTTAGCAAAAACCAATATTAGCGGTGACAAAAACGTTCAATTTAAGCTTAATCAAACAGTATATAAAAAGAACCCAAAAACTAACCGAAACAAGAAACATAACAAATTTCTTGGACCTTATGTCATTACTAAAATGTTAGAACATAATAAAGTTGAAATTAAAAATTCTAAAAACAAATAGAAATCATTCATATTAAAGAACTAAGAAAACCCCCTTATTACAGGATCAAAATGAAAGTCACCCTCCTGAGCATCCTGCTAGTAGCACTGGTACAAGCACAGGACATCAAAGTGATGAAAATTGATGATTCCCCAGGAATTCTTCCCTTTAAGTTAGGCACAAATCGTATTATATCAAGCAAACACGTTTTTTCTACATGAAGTTGACTTAAACACTCTCGAAATAAGTGTTAATAATTTACTGAAAAATTACAAAGATTTAAACACAACATTGACTAATAGTAACCTCATTTACAGGATAATTTTATTTACGAACTATAATCACTTAAAACCTCTAATGGATGAAATAATGCTTAAATTAAACAATGTTTTTATTAACAACAATTCAAGAATTAAACGTGGTTTAATTAATTTTGGGGGCACTGTTCAAAAATGGCTTTGGGGAACCCTTAGTGCTGATGATGGTGAACGTTATGATAAAGCAATAACCATATTAAAACAAAATCAACAAAAAATTGTCAATCACGTAAATGAACAAATCTCGCTGTCCAAACAACTTATCAGTAAATATTCAAAAGATATTGAAACAATAACCAAAAGAAAATTTCTGAATATATAGAATCATATATGCCGTATGTGGAAAATGCAACTGATCAATTTTATCAATATACTTCTTATTTAACTATGATTGAACAAATATTCATTAATGCTCACATGACAATTACGTTTTTGGATAATCTCGAAAATGCTATAATGTTTGCTAAACTGCATACAATCCACCCAGATATATTATCAACTCAAAATTTACATGAAATTCTTGAGGAACTTAAAAGTCATCATAACAGTAATGAATTATTGAAAATAAGCTTACACTCTTGGTATTCGGTGATACAAACTAATTGTTATTTCCAAAAATCAAAAATTTTTTCACAATTGAAATTCCAATTGCCAATCCAAAACTATTTCAATACTTTCAACTATTTCCTATACCAACAAAGGACTTTAAAATAATATCCCTTCTAAACCATTCCTGGCTCTAGAAGATAACGAATTTCAATATATGGCTCAACCATGTTATAAAATTGAAGAAACATTCATATGTGAACAAGAAGAATTAAAAACCGATATTCTAAATGATTGCATCGCCTCTTTAATTCAAGACAAAAACTCGATGTAAACAAAGTCCAATTGTAGTTCCCAAATTAATATTCAATAAAGTCAACGACCAGTTCATCATAGTGATTCCCAAGAAGAAATTAAACTCAAATCAAATTGCCCAGATCAAAGCTACCTCATTGTTCAAGGTAATGTCATTATCCAAGTACCACCTAATTGTACAATCAAATATGGCAACTTCAAATTTGGCACGTATCAAGAAAGTTCTTTTGGTAAACCATTAATATTACCAAAACTAATTAATGGATCCACAATAATTGAATTATCACATAATCGCCCCTTAAATATTGATGATATCCCATTGGAAGAAATTCATTCATTAAAAAGGAACATAGAAGCAACACATCAATTATCTATAATGGATATAGATAACATGAATCAAAGTATTGGTTATTATGGTTCATACTTTGTGCAGTCCTAGTGATCTCAGCATATTTCCTTATTTCCAAGATAAAAATTGTGAAACAAATATTATTTTCACAATTACCAGTCAGTGTCAAGAAAGAGAAAATTTCTGAACCTTCGGTCCTGTTTGATCCCGAAGTCCAGATTTAGGGGGGAAGAGTTACATAATCGAGAACCGCCCTGTAAGCACAAACACCCAGCCAAGCAGCCGATCGAGATATGATGTCATCCGAGGTGATAAATAGAACAGAAACTGTAATATACAACAAGTCTTATTTTGTCCGTTGGTATTGAATGTACGAATTGAATTTTATATCTTTTTTTTTTAAATTAAATAAATATTTTTTAAAAACAGTTTTCGATTTGATCGGAAGTTTACTCGCGTTCTTAATAAACGGTTTTTCTCACTTTATCCTTCAGATGACTTACAAATGACCGCTAGGTAACCTTGTAAGCTTAACCGACCGCAAAACCTATGTATTTGCTGTTTCAGATTTTTCTAACGGTTTTTTCACAGTTTAACCTTGAGATGAGCTTCAACCTGACATGATAGAGATTAGCTGAGGCTGGATCTGTAATCAGCGTCCCCAAATAGCCTTCTTTACGATAATTAAGTTTGCTGATATACCTTGAGCGAAATGACATCCTTTGATACCTTTAAACTCTTGTCGACTTTGCAACCAAAATCCCATAACTGGGTGCGAGGTCCTTTGAGTATAATACAGTTTGGAATATGACACGGCCTGAGAACACGGAGGCCTTATTTTACACGAAACTTCTACTAACTCCAAAAGAACATCTACATATACTTCATAGATTTCGAAAAAGGGTTTGTCGAGTTTAATCTGCTTTTCGGTATAAAAAAGAGATAATTAAAAGATCTCTATTATTATTAAATTAGATAATATATCCACCGAAGAAATTGCCGGAGCAGCCACAGACAAGGATTTTTGGAGAAGTCACGCATTTTTCAAAATTATTTTGAATACTTTTTTAATTATTTTACTATAGACAAAACAATCAAAGACATCCTGAACAATCTTTCCGAAATTACTTGTACTTAATTTTGAGATTTTTCCTTATTTTTAGGAGAGTTGTCAGTGTGTGTTATGTTACGCCACTGTAATCCTATATATATATATATATATATATATATATATATGTTCTAGGTGGTTTCCGGGCCTTCTGCTTTCGCTTCTAGTTACTCGAATACTAGAAGCGAAAGCAGAAGGCTACGAGAATTATGCGAACCGACCTGAAGAGGGCAGATGTGCTGCCGAAACGTCGTCATTTTACCATCGATCCCGGCGGGGATCAGTTATCAACTACGCGGATGAATTACCGGAAACCACCTAAAACATTTAGTGCCCGCGAAAACTTAAACAATATATATATATATATATATATATATATATATATATATATTATACGTAAATAATGTTCATTTCTCGATAATAATTTTTAGAGCATAAATAAATGAAATCTGGAAATGCGTATTAAGTATTCAAAATAACTGTTGATTCTAAAAAACACACACAACAAGTACCTTGCACAACATATTAAGCAAAGTACAGTAAAGCGACTTGTTTCAAACATTTCCATATCGATTAATATTCAAAAACCGTTTCATTCAAATTTCGATAATCCCCTACACCAATTAAGGAGATAATTTCAACACGTTTAGTCGAAATTTGGCCTTCACGGCAGTTTTGCATACCATTTGAATAAAACAAACGGCAATCTCGCGGTCAAAATCCCCACGATTAACATTTTTTTAAAGGTAACAATAGAAAAATTAGTCCCCCACTTACTTTATCGCATTGTTCTTCTAGGTAAACGACTCTTTCGAACTGCAAAAACACCTCGTCTTCCTTTTCCCTCAATAAGGATTCATTAGATTCCAAGCGTTTGGTGAGTTGATCTCGTTGTTTGATTAGATCGTCTCTTTCCGTCTGGAACAAGAAAGACGACGGACGGATGATGTTATCCGGTAAATTTATGCGTTTATATAATTGAACAGATTCAAGAAACTCACTCACCTTGACTTCGTGATATTTTTCTTCTAAGTAATAAGCGATGTTTCTAGCCTCTTCGTACTGCTGGGACAGGTGGAGGTATTTGTCGTAGTGTTTTTTGAACAAAACAAACCTGAAACAAAACAGGAAATTGATTGATACCGACATTACACGGATATCCTTAATAAAATCAACTTAATTAAAATGATATTGAATAAATATTTTTTTGTCAAAGAATTAACTACTGAAGAAAGTTATGTAAGGAATATAAATAAATAGTCGTAATTAATGGAAACTGCACATAAACCAGACATGTGCAACTCACATTGACTCGACGGTGGGAAAATAAACTTTTGATTCGATTTTATAACAAGTCTAGCCCCAATCAATAGAGATTTATTCATTTAAAAAGAAATAGCAATGAACTGAAACTAACTTATAATCTACATCATTCAATGTGTCCCATGTATTGCTATGCGAGGACCATTATAGCTAGAAACATGGTTAATTTATGAAATTGTAGAAATTTATTGCAAATTCTCTCCTTGTTGAAAATATGTTTACTGTGCAGGTTTTTTTAGATAATCAGGAAAAACTAAAATGTGAAAAATAAAATCTCTTCGTGCTTTGAATTCGATATATTTGCATATATTTTTCAAATTTATAATGGACGAAATATTAGATTTTGCATTTTTTAAATGAAATTGTCATGAGCTCTCAAATGATGTATAACAAGCTCAGATTATCAAATTCCCTACGCGGTAAAAGTTAAAATTACTGTTTTTTCACAGTAGGTAGCGTTACTCTCATCTCTTATACGAGGGCTGCGTTTTATATTTCGGGATTAGAGAACAAAAACGAATAGTAATCATCGAAAATCGCTTTATTGTTTTTCAAAATATTCCCCATGAAGATCTATACACTTTTGCATGCGTTTGAACCAATTGTCGAAGCACTTTTTCCACTCTGATTGAGGTATCTCCAAAACATGCATTCTAAACGCAGCAACCGCTTCTTCAGGTGTCGAAAAACGACCTCACAGTTTGTTTTTACGAACGGAAATAAAAAGAAGTCATTTGGTGACAAGTCAGGACTATACGGCGGATGACTCATCAAATCGATGTTTTGAGTGGTCAAAAATGCAGTTGTTTGAGCCGATGTGTTAGAGCTCGCATTGTCGTGGTGAAGAGTGATCCGTCTTCGGCGGTTGGTTTTCCTCATTTCTTGGAACACAACTGCAAACAAATGGTTGTGGACCACTCAGAATTGACTGTTCTGCGTTGTTCTAGTGGTACGGTTGCGACATGTCCAGTTTTTCCGAACAAACAGGCGATCATTTGCTTGGAAGTGCTTCGTGCGCCAACAATTTTTGTTGGATTCGGCTCATCTTGAAACACCCATACAATCGACTGCTGTTTACTTTCGGGCTCATACGCCTAAATTCACTATTCATCACGTGTCACTATGTCATAAACGTGTTTTGAAGCACCGCGATCGTATTTTTTGAGCTTTTCTTTCGACCAATCGACACGAGCCTTTTTTTGAACGATTGACAAATTGTGTGGATCCAACGCGAACAAATTTTTTTGACATTCAAATGTTTATGCAATATTGAATGTATGCTGGTCCCACTAATGTGTAAGGTTGACTCAATCTCACGATAGGTCACATGACGATCTTGCAATATCAGTTCGTGCACAGCATCAATGGTTTCCGGAGCAACAACTGTTTTTGGACGACCTTCACGAACTTCGTCTTGGAGTGAACCAGGACCTCGATTGAATTCACCATACCATCGATAAACAGTGGTCCTTGATGGAGTTTCATCGCCAAAAATTAAATTAAGTTCATCCATGCACTCTTGCTGACTTAATCCACGTCGAAAGTTCTAAAAAATAATCGCACGAAAATGTTCACGATTTAATTACATTTTTTGGCCGAGATGAATCCTTTAAGTTACTGTAAACACATAGCGCTCGTATGTCAAAACGTTCTGAGTACGTATAACCTCAAAAATGTCAAACTTTACGATAGAGCTGTCATTTGTCAGATTTCAACACTAGGGTTGCCCAATCCCAAAATATAAAAGGCAGCCCTCGTAGACAACTAAAATACAAAATATTTTTTAAAACATTCTATCGCATGATTTTTTTTTCTGAGAAAAATCAGCAAAGTACAAAATATTATTTCTTCGCATATTCCATATCTTTAATAACACCATCATACAAAAAAACATACAGTATGTGGACTCAGAGATGCATTTCATGGTATCAGATGTATTTCTGATTAGTTTGAGTGTGAATCCGTAGTCGGTTTTGCTCCTCCAGCACCCTCCAGCCTTGAGCACATCGCTTGAAAATTCTTCCATATTGCTATTTCTTCAATTTTCCGAAGATGGTTCAGCGTGCCTGTGTCGTGCTGCACTATTAGAACTATGTAGCTACGGATAGGGACACGATATCGAATAGAAAGTATCGATACTGTACTCATGAGTAGTATCGAAAAATAAGTATCGTACTCGTAAAAGTATCGATACTTCATAGTAGGTATGGAGTACTTTTCTTATATGCCCACACAACTAGACATCATATCATGACTCAATGTCAGTCAGTAACATCAGTTCAGCTTTATAGTAGTCTCGCATGAGCTTCAATTCGATTCGGTTTTTTGCTGATTCTTATGTAAAAAGGTTTCCTAAACAAAAAACAAATCCGAAGGTATTCTTGTTACGTGAATCACTATGAAAGACCCCTTTGTGCAACATTGTAACTTATCGTAACTTATCTATAATATTTCCTTTCGAGTAATTGATATTTCTGTTTACTCCAAAATTGCTTATTTAGAGGTGAGCTTAATAGCTAACAGTATTCTATTGTTCAAGTAAATTTGCACGTGTTATTAAGGCCACCTTAGTCATCATCACAGAACCTATAAATTCGTTGTAAAGTTGTAGGAGAGTGGATATTAACACATTCAAGATATTAACGTAGATATTAGTTCTGATCTCTCTCCCTCGACTGCAAAATCTCGGCATAATTAATTGTAACAATTTTAATTCAAAGTGTAAAAGTTGAAAAAGTGTTTAAGTAAAAATAAAATTTTTTAAAAAATAATTAATTTTGTTATCGACGTAACAAAATTTGGCGCAGTCAGTAGGATTTCGTGAACGTTTCTAGAACACGCGAATGCTCACTGGAAACGGCGGATTCCAATCCCTTGCCGAAACAAAGGACCAAAGCCAAAAATCTACTTTCCTGGTTGAACACGGACCACAGCCTCACTGCTAGGACAAGATAGATCGTCGAAAGAAGCCGGTTGAACACGGAATTTGCCTCACTGCTGGTGGACACGACAAAGGCTCAAGCTCCATGAAAACAAGAGAGATCAAGTAAGAGATAATCGTTTCTTTAATTTTTTATGTTTGTGTTCAATTTGTTGCATTTTTACGATTATCAGTGTTAATATTCCATTCATTCCTTTAAACCTTATAATTTTAAGAATTTTGTTTTGATTTTTTTATTTAAAATATTTTCGGAGGTGGAAATATTATTTTTGTTTTATTATCGGAGAAATATTTTCGAAGGTGGAAATATTTAATTTTAAAAGAAAAAGCGATATAGTTTTAAGAAACGCGATTTAGTTATTAAGAAACGTTTTAGTTATAAGTTATTTCAACAAACTTTGCTACAATGTCAAGCGAAGAAACTCAAGTAGAAAACTACAAGTTATCAGAAATCTTTTCTATTATCCCAGAATACGATGGAGATCAAATTTTCCTCCAATCATTCCTTAATGCATGCGACTGTGCATATAATATGGCCCTTGTGACCAACGTTTTCTTTTAAGTATTCATATAAAAAATAAATTACGTGGCAGAGCGGCACAACTTATCAGCTCTAGAAACCCCACAACGTATCCAGAAATTAAGCAATTATTAAATACCCATTTTGGAGATTCAAGGGATCTCTCATCTTTAATCCAAGACTTACAAAGACTGAAACAAATACAAAATGAATCCCCACTTAACTTTGTCAGTCGGTTACAAGTTTTAAATGCTAAAATGCACGCTTTCGTACAAAAATCCCAAAATCTTACTCCTGAACAGAAAAATGCTCAGTGCAGTTTAATTGACACAATGAGTTTAAATACCCTTTTGACTGGTCTAGAACCCAGACTAGGACAAATTATTCGTGCAGGAAACCCTCGAGATATATTAGAAGCACAATCAAGAATAAAACGCGAGCTTCAACTCTCATATTTGAAAATCAAAAATTTCCAAAATTAGATTACAGACAATCTACTAGTCAAATTAAAAAACCCAACATTCAAGTAAAATGTCTCAAATGTGGCAGAAATGGACACATCGCCCCTAATTGTCAATTTAATCGTTTTCAAATGAATCCAACAAATAATTTCCAAAACGGATCTCGAAACACAAATTTTCAACCGAGACCCAATTTCCCACAACATTTTAATCAACAAAGACCTAATTTTACCCAACAAACGAACCAACAATTTAGACCTTCTTTGCCCAATTTTCTCAACAAAGACCTCAAATAAATAATCCAAATCCGCAAAGAAATTTCAATTTTAATAATCCTAGAACTCATCACATAAATGAATATCCCCATAATTATGAATTTTCAAACTATAATTATGAAACCGAACATTTTCAAGATGATTATGAAAATAATTATCAACAATACTATAATGATGACTTTTATGAAAATCCTCAAGAATTTGACTACTCTCAAGATGACTATTATTATCAAAATAATTCTTCCCAAAACGAAGAAAATTTTCAAGAATTAGCCTCGGGAAACCAACCACCCAACATAGAGGAAATACAAAACAAATTACAAACTTTAACTTTCAACAAAAAGAATCTCGACACAAACACTCAAACGAACCCTCAAATGAACCAGTTTATTTAAATCCTTTACTCACCGTAAGTTCCAAAACTTATATTATATTTTGACAGAACTCAAACTCACAAATTACTAATCGATACCGGAGCTTCAATCTCAATTTTTAAAGAAAAAGTCGTAAAGAATTTTCCCAGATACCCTGAAAGTAAACCAATTCAAGGTATTACTAATGAAAAATTTTAATCACAGAATCAACCCTAATTCCTTTTGCCCCTAATGATTATCATAAAGTTTTCGTTTACAACCTAGACATTGAATTCGATGGAATTCTTGGTCTTGATTTCTTAGATCATTATAAATGTATCATTGATCTTAAATCCAAACAATTAATAACTAATTTCAAAACTGTCCCATTATTCAAAGCTGGACAAGAAAATAATTCCCAGAAAACTATTTCAAATGATTCGAACCCAATCTCAAAAAATCTTATTGCTACGACAAGTCATATTTCTAAAAAAGTTCCCAAACCTATAACTTCAAACATTATTTCAATTGAAGGAAGAACAGAAAAATTGTGAAATTAAAATGCAATTTATCTAATACTGATGCCATACTTAAAGCACAAGAAAAGGAGAAAGTTAGATTACCCCATGCCGTTGTGAAAATAAACGCAAATGGTGAATTTTTAACATCAGTCATAAACGCAAATTCAATCCCAAAATCTGTTGATTTTTCAGACCTTTCCTTAGAACCAATAAATAATTTTAAAGTTGTTTACAAACCCGGAAAGAAAAATAGCAATGCAGACGCATTATCCCGCATAAAGATAAATCACTTCAAAGACTGTATTAACTTTCATTCAAAAACTAAAATTCATGCCCTAACTGAAGACGAAACTTCAAATGATGACTTTATTGAAGAACAAACCTTGAAAATGAAAATGAAAAAATGACTTTAGAATATAACAGATTTGTTGAACTTTACAAAACCAAATTATTAATTGATTACTCAAAAATCGAGATAACAAATTCCCAACTTCTTGATAAAACTCATAAAAATATAGTAACTTTCTTTTGCCAAAACAAACTTGGAGAACTTCATGACAAAATCATAAATGACCTTTTCGAAATAAATCCAGACTTTAGTACCGAAATAATTAATATATTCTCCAGTAGTTCAATTAAAGAACGAAGATATTCATAATACCCCTCCTTTTGACCCAGAAAGAATAGTCCCACATTTATTCTACATTCTTTACAAAGCACAAGAACATTAATCCAACGAAACTTATTATGTTGAAAATAATATGGATTTACCAACCCTTGAAATCTTATCTTTTATATTTGCTGACAAAGACATTAAAAAAAAATTTGTCAAAATATTGTAACAACTCCAACTGAAGATCAGATACCAATAATCATTGAACAATATCATTGTGGAAAAAATAATTTACACAGAGGTATAAATGAAACTCTGAGACGCGTTAGAGAAAAATATAATTGGCCAGGAATAATTAAAAATATTGAAAATTTTATAAAATCTTGCGAAATCTGCCAAAAAGTAAAATTTTGCAGAAAGAATTTAAGCGCACCCTTCGTAATAACAGAAACACCAAAGACTCCCTTTGAGCGAATCAATATAGACATATTCGAATACCCTGACAAAAATTATGCACTAACAATACGCGACGAATTAACGAAATTTACTCAAGCATATCCACTGAATGATAAGAAAGCTTCCTCAGTTGTTAACACCTTGTTAATTTATTTTCAACATTATGGCACACCATTGCGCATACATTGCGATTATGGCCCCGAATTCAACAATACTTTAATGAAAGACCTTTCAGAACTCTATGATTTTAAACTAACTTTTTCAAGTGTGAACCATCCAGAATCCAATGGTTCAATCGAACGTTTTCATGCAACACTTTCTGAAATGATTCGTGCCAATACAGCCGAACATCCCGAAGAACATCCTTTTAATGTCTTACCCTACGCTGTCATTTGCTACAATAATACAAAAAGTTACACCCATGGATTTAGCCCATATGAATTAGTATTCGGGCATACGTCAAGTAGACCCCCTGAAACGTTATACAATCAGAAAAACCTAATTTCTAAATATATTAGAGATCTAAATAATCGTATGGAACACTATTATAAAATAGCAAGAGCAAAAATAATAATCAAAAAGAAAAATCAAAAATTCGGTTTGATAAGAACGTATCCCAAAACAACCTGAATTTAATATAGGAGATAAAGTATACCTCAAAGAATCTCAAATTAAAAATAAATCAGAAAATAAATTCAATGGTCCTTATGAAATTAAAGAACTCTATCAAAACTCAGCAAAATTATTTAATCCAATTACTAATCAAACTACTAAAGTAAATTTCGATAGGCTTAAACCCTATTTTGATTAGAAATTTCTTCTTTTCAGAATTTTAATCCTTTGGTGGATAATCACCATCTCAAGATGCCAATATCTAATTTCACCAGTAAATAATTCGATCGGTGTTTACTTCCAAGAGGAAAGTAATTTAAAAATATCAAATTCAAAATGGACACTCTTAGTATACAAAGAACTTAGTCATATTAAACAAGCCATTTCAAACAACGATGAAATTTTAGATCATTTGCTAGACTCACTCAAAGAAAACAACAATCGAATGATTGCATTTAAAGTAGAATTATCAACACACATTAGTCTTTTAAATCAAATTGCCAACAATGTTGATGAGAATATAAAGAAATATTTGCTGATACCAAAAGTTACATAAGTTCAAGTTCAAACAGACGCAAACGCGGCATTATTAACGGTTTAGGTACGATATGGAAAGCTATATCAGGAAATCTTGACTCATCTGATGGAGAATATTATAGTCAGTCTATTGACCGAATTACGCGAGACGAACACCAGATAGAAAATTTATTAAAGAATCAGATTTCAGTGACTACGTCGGTAATTAAGAATTTTAATAGTACGATACAAAAGTTACAAATTGACGAGTCCACATTTAACAAAGATCTTCAAGAAATTCAATCCGCAATTTTAACCTTACAGATGATTTAGCCTTTTATCAAGCGCAAATAAAAGTATTAGAAATTTGCGAATCATTGATGACAAGTTATGTTTTTATCGAAGAAACTCTTGATGACATTTTAAATTCTATTTCATTTGCCAGACTTAAAATTTTACACAGTTCAATTATATCACCCAATGATCTATTAAATTCAATACAAAAGATATCTGAATCACTGTATAAAATGAGTTACCTATACCAGTTTATACCACAACTGTGGCACAGTATGTTGAAATAATCGAATTAGAAGCATTTCAAATTGATTCAAAAATCGTCTTCGTTTTAAAAATACCTTTGGTAGAACCTGAAAATTACATCCTTTACCAATTATACCCGATTCCTATTTTTGATAATCGTACAGGTCTACACCATATGCTTCAAATTGGTCATAAATATATTGCTAGAGACGATGACTCCCTACTTTACGTAACTCTTGATAACATGGACAATTGCAAGTCTATAGACCGAAGAACAAAAATTTGCCCAGACATATTGCCCTATCCAATCGACAGTGATGCAATTTGTGAAGCCCAGTTTTTCAAACAAACCAGTTACTTACCAAAAACTTGTCAGAATATATTAATTTATGCAAAGGAGTATAATATCCAATCAATTGCTCCAAACCATTGGCTAATAAGTATATCAGAACCTTTACCGATCACCGTTAGATGTGAAGGAAGAGAAGTTATCACAAAAATAGTAAACGTTAATACTATTTTAAAGCTACAACCAAAATGTAGTGCATTTATCGGATCCACCCGAGTCCAAGCCAAACAGTTACTGGATACATACCAAAATATAACCTATAGAAACCATCCAGTAAACATACCGTTCAGCTGTTGTGAAGATCTAGTACATAAAATCAACCTTCCAGATTTGAAACCATTGAAATTAAGCAAGTTAAATACAGACGATTTAAACATTGCTCAACACAAGTTGTCCCAATACTCCGATCAATTAGATGAAATTATTAATCAACCCTTAGTAACCAAAAAGTTATCATGGTATACTATATTTACCATCACCATAATCGTTGCTCTAATTTGCTTATACATATTCTGCAAGTGTAGAAGAAGACGCAGAAGACACCTAATCTCCATACAAGGACCAGATGATCCACCTGTACCACCAATGGTACCTAGCGTCTTTCAAAGACGTATTAGACGTTTCATACCCAGAAGAAGGAGTAGCATCCACCTTGGTGAGCAGATTGAAGAAGAATCCCCTGAGATGCCACTCAAAGACATTTCTTAAAACATGTATGTACAACAACAAAAATTGTATCTTTAGTCAATTTTTGAATTCTAACACTTTTTGATATTTTTAACATTTTAACCATTTTATGTTTTATTCATTTACTTTTGATATTATTCTTATATACACTTATATTATTGTATTTTACTCGCATATATATAATTTTATACAACTTACACTTTGATGTTCTTATAATGTATTTATTTTATTAATTTTGAATTTTTTGAAATTATATCTATTTTTGATTTTATTCCTGAAAACTTGATGCATGGCATCAACTTTTTGTATAGGGGGAAGTTGTTACGTGAATCACTATGAAAGACCCCTTTGTGCAACATTGTAACTTATCGTAACTTATCTATAATATTTCCTTTCGAGTAATTGATATTTCTGTTTACTCCAAAATTGCTTATTTAGAGGTGAGCTTAATAGCTAACAGTATTCTATTGTTCAAGTAAATTTGCACGTGTTATTAAGGCCACCTTAGTCATCATCACAGAACCTATAAATTCGTTGTAAAGTTGTAGGAGAGTGGATATTAACACATTCAAGATATTAACGTAGATATTAGTTCTGATCTCTCTCCCTCGACTGCAAAATCTCGGCATAATTAATTGTAACAATTTTAATTCAAAGTGTAAAAGTTGAAAAAGTGTTTAAGTAAAAATAAAATTTTTTAAAAAATAATTAATTTTGTTATCGACGTAACATTCTCGTCGAGAAACAATTTTTTTAACACAAAAAAACTTTTTTTTCTCGTTGAAACCCGTTTTTTCATTCATTCTGAACAACATAGGTTTTTTTGGGATTTTTCTCCAAAGTTGATCGTTTTATAATTTTTGAACCCACAAAAAGCCAAATGACAGTTTTAACATTCCTCTACAACCCCGCATAGTTTTTTGGGATTATTTCATTGTAAAGCCTTTGTTTTTAAATCTTTAAAACACCCGTGCGCGCTGTTGATACTGACCAGTGATATTACGTCTCTCTCGAAATTGAAATTAAAAGAATAAAATAATTAACAATACATCTATTGAGTACCACAACATGTATTTATATTATTGTCAAATATCAACGTGATTTCATTCAGAATAGAAGTGTGGCAAGTGAAATAGCCTCTTGCCCTCTCTATCTAGTCTTTTCACTGTATTTATGCATTACAGGCTATCTCTAGGAAATAGATCCTCTAAGCCGTAAAAATGAGTCAGAAAGCCATCGATGTCCTACAATACTTTCTTTTAATAGTTTGTTTAATGTTTTTTACTCTCTCGACTTTATTTGTTGCTAAATTATTGAAACAAATTCCCACCCCGCCTTTCAATAATGTTTATATGGTTCCTTAGATGAGATGGACAGATTCTAAACAACTGTCATGATCAAATTCGATGTCCTAGTGTACTCTGTTTTAGTACTTATTTTAATGTTTTTTACTCTCCCGGCTTTATTTGTTGCTAAATTATTGAAACAAATTTCCACCCCCCTTTTACTAATATTTACATGGTTCCTTTGATCTAATGAAAAGGTTCTGAACAACTGCCATGATTAAATTCGACGTCCTAGTGTACTTTGTTTTACTACTTCGTTTCTTACTCTCTCGGCTTTATTTGTTGCTAAATTATTTAAACAAATTCTCCCCGCTCTCATATGTGTTCATTATTAAAATTTATGATTGAAGTCCTTGAGAAACAGGCTTCATCAGTGAATAGGATTTGGCAATCAAATGAGGATTGGTCAATAGTCTGTTGAGGTACCACTGACAAAATAATTCTTGGATGACAATCTCGAGGCAAGAGCGCCTGCATCCTCTGAATGTGATAAGGATAGAGCAAAGAATCCCGCAAGATCCGCCAAACAACTTGATGACACTGCCTCTTCGAGTCGTGGTGTTCTCACACTTCGTGGTCTACCTGAATTAATATTTTTCGCAGAAAAAGATCCAGTTTCTGAAAGACGCGTGTGAATTTTAGAGAACATCCGATGACCAGGCATCACTCTATTGGGATAGCGTTCCATGTAAAGACGCTTAGCTTCTCTTGAATTACCATTTGCAAGACCATACATGAAATGCATGTCAGCCATTTCCGAATTCGGAAAATTCGGCATGTTTTGATATTAAAATGCAACCATCTTTAATTTTCAAAACACAGGAGTTTAATTTGATGTGTCAAAACTAACAATAAATGTATTCATTCACCACAGCCTACTAGGTAGGTAACTAGATTTCTATGACAATTCGGAATTTTCTGAGGATTTCAAGAGAATCATTCAAATTTTTTTTCTCGAAACCGGTAGTAGATAAGACAAAACTACAAGAGAACATAAAGTTTGGTATAACAACAAAGCTTTTCTTTACAATTTTTGAAAGTACCAGTGGCTCACCAAAAAAAGTTCTGAAGGATAACAGTGGACAGTGTTCCCGAAAAAATATCACCCTGTAGATTTGCAATCGAAATTGGCATGTCACAAGGTGTAAACTCTTAATTGTAATATCTATGCCAAATTTCATTTGAATATCTTGTGAAGTGCAGATACTATGAGAAAAAAACTTGAAAAAAATTCAAACTTTAACACTGTATCTTGAAAACGAAACGTTTGCGGACCCATGTTTATGGGACTTTTTCTTCCTAAAACTATTCAAGGAATCTCCCCTTTTCGTTTGTACCCCCAATTTAGGAACACCCTGTATATAGCGGTATTTAGTTTGTTCATAATAAATCTTTTAAAAAAATCAGATGGTTTTTTATTTGTAGACATACTATTTTCAGTTTTCTGGTTTATTTGGTTCCTTAGAACCAAACACATAAGTATAAGTATATACAAATCACTGTGTTATATAGAGACATACTGGTTCATTATATTTCAGACATCTCTTTCTCCCAGAACACTGTGACGAAGAATTCCGGGCAATTTTTGGAAGTTGGCTTACTACAATTTGATCCCCATTTACAATTCTCAAATACTTATCGGTTGCAGGAAAAAACTGAAGACAGAATTCAAAATATTATCATTTTCCCATATCAAAAAGTAAACACACTAAAATTGCCAACTAATTTTAAATTTTATGGTATCATACATTTTGGATAACAACTAATTACTTTAAGCAAATATTGATTTAGCAATAGTTACTTAATGTCATAAATAATATTTCACAACTTTTGTTTACAAAAATATAACTCAGATAAATGTAGAGAACAGTATGCTTGCCATTTATTTTTTGATCTTACAAAGGTTTGAAATCATGTCATTAAAAAATAAAGGGACGTTTATTGTAATAGAAAAAAATATATTACTTATTTTTGCATGGTTTACTTGAACATTAATACATTTTCTCCATCGGATAGGAAGCTTCGTAATCTTCTTATGGAAAAAGAAAACTACGCCATTTATGCCATTATAATTTGTTACCTTGTTCATCAAAAACTTCAGATCATTCGGTTAGTCTACAAAATTTGAAAGCAACAAATTTTTTGGTTACTGCAGCCACAAGTTTTCGAAAAAGAATAATGCGGAAAACATCAGAAAAATAAAAGACAAAAATGGACAAAGGAAACATTAATATGCATTTGATAAAGTCAAACATCACCTCCTCGAATCATATTTCAACGATATGGTAATGGATGGGAAGAACATATGATTTATATGTAACCTGTACTGGAACCAAAACGCAGAGATTCGACTAAACCAGGAAAAACTCAAAAATTTGAAATAAAGAAAGGCATCAGACAAGTATGCATTTTATCTCCTATGCTGTTTAACCTATCTCTAGAAAGAGTATATATGGAGCCATTCTCGAACAACCCAAATGGCATTAATGTAATCGGAACTCTCATCAACATCTGGTATGCAGATGACACGGCTATAATAACAGATAAAGCAGGTGATCTCCAGACCCTACTACATCAGATTACGGAAGCAAGTAGAAATTTAGGCTTAAAATTTACATTAGAAAAACTAAGTATATTGTAATTAGTAGGAACAAATTTGCAAAATGTCAGATACAACAGAAATTGACAAACATCGAAACAGTCATACAATTTAAATCCCTAGGACGAATGATTAATGAACCATGGAAGGCAGACCAAGAAATAAAATGCAGGATTGAGCAAACACCTTTAACCTTCCTAAAACTAAAAAAAAATTTAAGCCCCAGATACAGAATGGTACTGTGCTGTGTCTGGTCAGTCCTGTTGTATGGCTTTGAAAACAAGTACATTAATAAAATGAAACCATTGGAAATGTGGACGAATGCTCAAAATACCCTGAGATGATCATGTGAGAAATGAAGGAGTCCTAAAAAGAGCTGAACTAACAAATAGACTCTTCGATAAAATCCAAAAAATATATATAACTGGTAAATATAATACGTGGAGAGCAATATCACTTTCGATGCCTTATTCTTCAAAGTAAAATCGAAAGGGGAAAGGGGGAATAGGCAGGAAGAAAATATCCTGGCTTAGAAATACGAAATGATGAAGGCATACACAGGGACCTGTATGGCGTTCTAAGAATGAAGAACTTATAGAAAGAGAGAAAAAGAAATTGTTGAATTCGGAAGGTTAAAGAGAGCTTTAATAAATGAACTTTTCAGTACGGGCTCTACATATCATCATCATATTAAGTTATCGTTATTTGATTATGGAGATTCGTGTCTCATTTCTTTCTAAGCGATCAAATTGTTATAAAACACACTTTGTGTCCAGTTTTATTTTGTTAAATAAACAATAATAAACCAATTGCATTTTAGACTATATAACTAATCACACAAAAAATATACTTTTTAACCGACTTCCAAAAAGGCCACTTTTTTTATGTATAACCAGTCATTATTCAAAAACGGCTTGGGCAATTTTGATGATTTAAACTGCATTATATTAAGGAACATTACAGAAAGGTACCATATAATTGTCTATACCATGAGATTATCCAGAAAATCAGAAAAAAAGTAAATAAGGACTACATTTCAGTGAATTTCCATGAATCTTCACTGTTTTCTCTAAAACGGCTAAAGCAATTTGAATATTATAAATCGTATTCTACAAAGATATGTTACAGCTTGTTTCCGTATATTTTTCTATAACGTAAAACATACCATTTTTCTGAAAATAAGATAAATGTGTGCAAAAAACTGTAAACATCAATGTAAATGTCAAATTTTCATCATAAATATCTAGTTTAAATGTCAAGATATGCCATGAAAGTATATCGTACAGGGTGTCTGTAATGATTTTCATTTTGATTCATTCCGTTTCTTTTAGAGACGAAGTTAAGTTACGGGGCTTATAGTCCTGAGAAATGGTAGTAAATATTCCATTAGTTTATCGAAACGAAAATTTGTTGTCTGCAAACTCTTCTAGGTTGTAGATATGTGCGTGCGTGCATGTGATATTAGGTGGCACACAAGTAGTTACTTATACAAGGAGATTGAAATAAGAGTGGAGTAAAATATAGTTATACAGAGTGGATGTTAGAAGCAGTTGAATATATAAGATGGTTGAAATATAAGGTGTAGTAGAATTTCAGTTATACAGGGCAGTTAAAAAAAGTTATATAGTTTGGAACATAAGTAGTTGCTTATACAAATGTTTGAAATAAGGATGAAGGTCAAATTATTTTTATTCTGGGCATATCAAAAATGTGTTATTTAAGCATAAAAGCAGTTAGGATATTTGAATTGCATGATGGGGTATAATATAATTATAGACAAGGGTTCAAAAATGTGAGAAGCAGTTGCGTATACTGGGTGATAAATTGTAGTGATAGTAGTAGTAGTGGGCTGAGAAATCTTAGGAATTGTTAAAAACGAAAAACAGGTTACCTAGGACATATCTATAGAGGTAGAAAATACGAATTCCTTCAACTAATAATGGAAGGCAAAATCGAAGGAAGAAGAGGGCCGGGTAGAAGATAATGTTCATGGGTGAAAAATGTAAAAGATTGGACTGGTCTAAATTCACTAAATTTATTAAGAATAGCACAAGACAGAGAACGATTTGCTGAAGTTGTAGCCAACCTTATATAAGAAGACGGCACTTTAAGAAGAAAAAGAGTAGTAGTATAGGGGTGACCAATAAACAGAAGCATATACAGTGAGAATGCAATATAGAGTGAATTAGAGTTACTCTTAAGTGGTCCAAATAATAAAACAAATAAAAACGAAAATCATACAAATTAGAGAGGAAAAAAGAAAGAGATAAGAATCAGCTAACATATTTAATAAGATTGTACTTTAAATCAGATAAAAAGAAGATATGTCTGAAAATAGTGATTGTTTCCACACGGTTTCTAAACGGTTTTTCTTTTAAGTCAGCTGAAGTGGGTTCTTTTTTGAATATAAATTATTTGTAATAATCAATAATATGGCGAGGTATTGCAATAAATTATGTTCTACAACTAATATTTCTCAATTTTATCTCATCTTGAACTTGAACCTGTTACAGCAAAGTGTAAAAGTTTATAAATATTAATGTATTCTTTAATAATATATGCACAAATTCTATAATATACATTTTTTAGATGATAACACATAGTGCGTAGTTACATTATGCGATGAATAATGTATTCCGCATCCAAGTTAAGTTTGTTTCCCCTTTTACAACAACTTTCACTGTGAAATTTTTACGATTAATCGCATGCTGAGCTCGGCACTGTTAAATAACATAAATCTTAATAAGTATCTATTTGACTCCTTATCTGATCCAGTAAAATGACTTGCAAATTTCAGGTATGATTTCTATTGTTTGTTTGCCTAGCGTTATAAAAACGAAATGATGTATTTGCCCTCTTTAAAATGCGGAAGATGCAAGGAGAACACGGTTATGGTCGTTTGAGATTTCTTCGCGTTTACACCCATAAATTGCTGACATTTAAATATTAAATGTTGAATTACATTCAAGAGGACTTTGTACTTACAAGACGCAGCTAGACCACAACTTTTGAAATATGTTATATTTTAGTTATAAGAATGAAGTATATACTCACTGACAAAGAAATCTTAACACCAATCATATCAATCAATAGAGCAGAATTTTACTGATAATGTGTAAAAAATACTATCAGGATATCGACTGTACCATCACATTAACAACGATTCGTAGCGATATTTTGCTATGTTCTCCACTCGCAACTATGGTTTTTTACTTTGTTATGAACAATTGAAGCAAGAAAATTACTTTTTTTCTTAGCATGTTTATAAAATTAAAACTAATAAACTAATATCAATGGTGTCAACAGGTCAATTGTAAAGCATGAAAATACCAATGAAATGAGCCCAGGCTCGATCCGATTGGATCATTAGTAACAGGGAACAACAAAAAATACTGGTAAATGTAGCATTTTTTTTAAATTGTATCTTCGTCACTTTAGAAGTTGTAGAACTCGGCTTGTAGAAACTGATAGTAATTTACATCTATTTTATGTATGCCAAAACTAGGCGCTACCGGTTTATTAGTTTTTGAACAATTGTGATATAAAGTATTTTGTTCAATATTTTTGCATTGTGCCTCCATGCGCCATACGTAATCAAATTACAATTTTGAAAAAAGTTGTTGAAATTGAGGTGCCATTCTACAAAGCCTCTATTCTCATTTTCACTAAATGTCTGTGAAATATCTAAAAAATGTTAGCAAGCATGACAAAAATTGGGCAAGCTTATGAATGTATTCAAGGAGTGGGGAAACACGGTTGTTGAGGGGAAGCGTATAGTAATATATAATAGAGGCAGGCTGCCTGTAATTTATAAATATTTTTATCGTTTTTGTCAGAAACTAATTTAGATATTTTCAAGACCTTTTGTGACTTATTTACTTCAGTGTTTGTTTCAGTTTAATATAAACTTATTGACTTAATTCTGGAGTTTTTCTAAAGAAGATATTAATTTATTGTAAAACGGCGTAAGATTTATACTTTGGTTGCCTATTGTATTTTATTAACGGAGCAATAGCTCTAGTAAAAATTTTTATATATATATATATATATATATATATATATATATATACATATCTTATGTATATATGTCTTTATAAACCCCTACATAGATCGTTTTAATTGTTAAAATCCTCACAAGTAAGAATTTATCTAATGACCGCTCTATTTCGATGTTCCGTAAACCCAAAATCCACAAAATTTAAGCAAAAACGTTTCAGAGAAACCATTTACATATAAATATATTAATAAACAAACAGTTCTCATTTGATAGAATAAAATCGAACAAATCGCTATGTATAGAAGCTTTTTTAGCGATTAGATTCTTGCACCATCTGTCAGAGTGACAGTTACTATCGATAATAATTATTGTCAGCAGTTCCCCTCTTCGTGGTTCCCCTCAACAACCGTGTTCCACCACTACTCGAACACATTCATACGCACACCAAATTTTGGTCATGTTTGCTACATTTCTCGTATATTTCACAGACATTTAATGAAAAATGAAAATAGAGGCGTTGTAGAACGATACCTCTACCTACAATATCTCTATTTTGAATTGATATTTGACGATCGATGTCGCATGGAGACACACTTCAAGAATAGTGGACTAAAAACTTCATATCGCAATTATTCAAAAACTAATAAACCGATAGCGCCTGGTTTAGTTACGCATAAGGTAGATATCAATTACTATCAGTTCCCACAAGCCCAGTTCTACAACTTCAATAGTGGCGGAGTTATGAGCATATAAAGAAAAGCGTTAAATTTTCCAGTACTTTTGTATTTCTCAGTTACTAAAGATCCTATCGGATCGATCCTGGGCTCATTTCATTGGTATTTGCATGCTTTACAATTCACCTGTTGACACCATTGAGATTAGTTTATTATTTTTCATTTTATAAACATGCAACGAAAAAAATGCAATTTTCTTGTTTCGATTGTTTATAATAAAGTAAAAAAAATAGTTGCGAGTGGAAAATGTAGCAAAATATCACTACAAATCGTTCTTAATGTAATGGCACAGCCATCCTGATAGCATTTTTTGCACGAAAAAATCTCTATTAATTGGTCTATAAATTTAATATTGTTTTGGTAAAACTTAGATACTATAATAAGCAGTGAATGATTAAAATTTGGTAAATTTTGGTGAATGTTTTTTCATGTAGCTACCAGATCAAAGGAACTAAATTTATATTGTAAGTATTCCACTAAAATTAAATTAATTGTGGTAAATATTTGGTTTGTAAAATCTTGCAAACACAAATCCGTTTTTCCAAAATTCAATCAGATTAGAGTATCTAATAATTCACAGGCCTCAAAAAAAGTTGAAAAATATTAAAGTGGTTAGATTTAGAAATCAAACATTTGTACACTAAACGTAGTTTATTAGAAATTGATAGTTATTCATTGTACAAAAAACTTACACATAAATAATAACGAATTCACATAATGGATGGAGTTTCAGAGACATATGTTTTGCATGATTAATGCAAAGCATAAAAATAAAATGAGAAAGCTTAATAAAAAAATCTCAAATCAGTTATGTTCAAAATATAAAACAACAAAAGTCCCTCTGAAAACTTCATCTACTGTGGAAAAATATTCCTCTCAATCTTCTAACAACGAAGAATTAAAATTGTTAAAACTTTGAAAGGATTGACCCGTGAACAGGTTCGAAATCAAAAGAACACAAAATTTGTCATTGAATAATAAACAACAGAGAAAAACAAGATGCAAACTAAAGTTATTAAACGATTGAGAAACAAGGACGCTTTTTACCTAAAAACCGATAAAGGCAACAAAGTAGTGATCCTGGACAAATCTGATGTTGATAGAATTAATAAGGTGATTAGAAAAGGTCCCTATTCAAAATTAAAAATGACAACAGAAGTAAATAACGTCCTTAAAACATTGTAGGTCCTGAGCTGAAGTGTAGGTTACATGTTTCTAATCCAACGATCCCAAAAATTCACAAACTGGGAAAAACAGTACGTCCTATCGTTTCAGCGATCGACGCACAAAAAACTTTACTGTTAAAATCTCTTTAGATTTCATTAAATCAGTACAACATGTTTCACTACATCCAGGGGAAATTTTAGTATCGTTTGATGTTACCGCTTTGTTTCCTAGTGTACCCAATCCACAAACATGACGTACCTTGAGGATTTATTGCATGAAAACTCTTTTTGTGGGTCTGAAATAAATGATTTTATTTCCCTCACAAAATTGTGCATGAGCCAAAATTGTTTACAGTTTGGGGGCTGCTTTTATAATCAGAAAGAGGGAACGGCAATGGGGAATTCCTTGTCTCAGTTCCTTGCTAATCTGTTTATGGGCAGATTAAAAGTTGAGGCTAAGAAGGACTCCCAATATTTTCCTAGGCTATGGTAAGGTACGTGGACGATATATTTGCTGTTTTCGATACGAATAAGTTTTGTATTATATGTTAATAATAAATTTCCTACTATTACATTTACGTATGAATTAGAAAATACAGGTAGTCTCCTATTTTTAGACGTACTTATTATAAAATATGCTATTAACCGTTTAGAATTTGACGTATATAGGAAGGATACCAGCACATTTAGATATTTATCTTAATTCTTTTCACTGTCAATAACACAAAATGGCGGGGATCAAGGGTCCTTGTACATCGTTTGTTGACATTCCCTCTTTCCAAAGAGAGGTTTGCGAGAGAAAAGAATACAATTAGGGAAATAGCTACATGTAATGGTTATCCAGGAAATATTGTAGATAAGCTAACTAGAAAGAAACAACTTAGGCTCAGAATAAATGAAGTGTCAACTTTTCGAAACGAGAAACACGAATACAAGTTTATCTCTGTCCCATATAATCATTATACTAAAGGCTTTAAAAGAATTTTTAGAGATATAACGATAGTAATATAAAACAACGAAAAATTTACAAAAACTATTGGGCAATCCCAAAGATAAACTTAACGGTTTCGAAAAGTCGGGAATATATGAGATCAAATGTAATGACTGTGCTCTGAAATATTATGGTCAAACACGTAGATCTATCAGAACCCGAATTAAAGAACCTTTTGCACATATTAAATACGGGAGATCTGATAAATCTAGTGTAGCAGATCATGTGTTGGAAAATAGTGACTCTATAGATTTAAAAAAGTCATTACGATTAGTAAGGCAAGTAAATAATTGTAAGGAATTGAACTCGTAGAAAATCATAATGTGAATATAAAAATAATAACCTTCTGAATTCCGAGAAAGGCCCATTTCCACATAGCCCACTGTATAATTTATTACATAAATATCTGTAGAAATTTGTTTCTTAAGTATTTAATAACTCAATTACCATATTTTGTTGCAGGGTCAGGTACTTAGGGATTAGTGAATTAGCATGTTGGGTTTTCCCCACAAATTTAGGGATATTTTTTAAGTTTTATATATTAAGCCATAATTGTAAATATTCTCAGTTTTGGTTTATTCCATGACGATGGCAGCTTCACTGTTGAAATGTGCGTTGAGTGCAAAAATAAAACTTTGGTGTTAGGGTACAAAACTTTGTGTTTATATATTTTTGTTAATTAATATTTTAGTCGTTTTTGCGTTTTTTAACATTTCGAGAAATCGCTTACCTCACGAACAGAAATCCAACTACTGTTATGAGATGTTGTTTGATAGTGCCCAAGATCGGGGAAGAGTAGGAACCGGACGTCGAAGGGGCATGAATGAAGTTCAACTTCAATTTGATGTTGAGCGACATGTTCACCGAACAGTAGGCATTATGGTATGGGTGCTATTGCACACGGAAGTAGGTCATTAGTCTTTGCTCGAGGCAATATGACATCGCAACGTTATCTTCAGGAAGTTGTGAAGCTTTATGTACTCCCTTGTCTTAATCAGCTCATGGATCCCATATGTCAACAAGATAAAGATCCGCCTAATGTTGTTCGAGTTCGTTTAAACTGTCTTGAAGAGAACTATGTGAATCTGTTGGCATGGCCGCCCAGATCCCCCAATCTTTCGCCCATTAAACATGTTTGGTATATGATGTGTAGAAGGCTCGGAAATTTATCCCAGTCCCCATGGAGTTTGGAGGTTCTAAGACATGACATATAGGTAGCCCCTCAAGAAAAAATAGACCACTTTATTGAAGACGTGTAGGGGAGTGTATAGATAACAGCGGTGGACAAACACATTATTAACAAACTTAATTAAAATTGTTTATACTTCTTGGTATTTTTTACTGAAATCATTACTCATTTACTCCTTACTATAAACATATTCTATGTTTTACCAAATCCATATTAAATCTAAACATCTCCTTATGGGTGAATATATTTTGTAAGAAGCTTTCGCTTACATTGCTTAGTTACAATAATTTTCCACTTTTTTTCAAAAAAGAAATTTTTTTTAGGAGTAAGTAAATTTAAAAAAAACAAGCGACTAAATACTTATTTTTTTAACCTGCGCAAGGTAGAATTAATAAAATATACCTTCATAATTATTGAAAACTTATATATTTTATGTATTACTTGGCATCAACATCAAAATAATTATTTTATTATTTTTCGGTTTTCGTTGTTTACTATATTTGACAATTTTAAGTGAACTTTTGGCATAATCGGGTGTAGTTTCAATAAAATGACATATGGTAATTTCATTTTGGGTTTCACACCAAGTAGTTTTTTTTATAAAATAACTTACTTACTTTAAAATATTACTAATGTAATAAGAATGTTTTGCATATGAGTTCGACTTTAGTGGACACACTGTGTATGCAGTCGAAGTGAGAATCTCCATCTTTTTATACGTATGTTAGTTATCATTATGATTATATTCCAGTTACATTCATTTATTTTTTATCGTAAAAGCAGTTTTTCTAATTAAAGAAAAAATAGTGGATGCAGTTTCTTAATTCCTATTTACTTACTATGTTAACAATTATTTATCAAAAAACAACATATTACCAAAAATAAAGGTACCTACTTCTTTTCTTAAGCAATATTCATATCATTTGACAAACCTCATATACAGTTTAAAAAAAGTCACATGTCTTAATTATAGTTTAGGCTTCAGTATATGCTGATCTTTTGATGATGAATAAGGGGTTTCCTAAATATTATTAATAAGAATTTTTTTATTTTTGATTCCAATTTATGTAGACACACTATATAAGCCGACAAATTGAGAACCGCGATCCAGAAGTCGATTACTTGACATTTATTTTGATTTAATTCTAATCTATTTTGAAATAATTTCATCCCAGATTTCAAAGAAAGATAATTACTTTTATTTAATCCTCTTGCCTTCGCCAAATTATGTTGTAAAACAACAGATTTTTCAGATTTTCAGAAGAAAGATGTATCCCATGTAATACACTCTTTAATTGAATACAGTTTAAACTATCCAAATTACTTAAGCGATTTCGAGTATTCGCTTAACACTCTTAAAAAAGGAATGTAAATACAGACGAATTGGGAATCTGCTCTTTGTTTTTTTCCGTTTAATAAATAGTAACTGTAAACAAACCTGATATCAAATGTCTCACCTTGACTTCAATGACATAATTTAAAGATGATTAGTAGGTATATAAAACATTTAATGCCAGGAATGCCTACTGTAACTAACGTAGGTATTTAACGACCCTGATAATTAACTAATTTGTGCTTGAAATTGTTTGTTCCATATAAAACAATTTAACTGTTCTTTAAATTAAAGATAAACAACCGTTTTTAATTTAGTTAAAAGTACAAAGCAAACGAAAACAAATTGCACCAATTTAGTGCTATTATCGAATTTCGTATTTGCTTTAAAAATACAATACGTTAGGAACATGTTTACATTCTCTCACGTACAAACATTTAGTGTCATTACTGGGGCTTTGGAATTTTGAAAGTTTGCCATTTAATAATTTAAAAGTTTTTTTCAGAATCTTTCGGCTTTTTAGGATTTTCAGGTATAAGGGTTTCATCGATACATTCAGTCCATCACTTTAATTAACACCTCCCCAAATCTAAAAAAAAACGCTTTTTTAATCCCATATGTAGTACTATTTCTATTCCAGTGTTAATTATACTGGGTGTTTCAACTGAGTAGGCTATTAACAAAAGAATAATGGATTAACAAATTATCGATTATTATGAACTTTCTCTGTAAAATATTTTTAGTTTCGCTAGCCTTTCTCATCTTATATAGAAAACCTGCATATTTTTGCATTTTTGGTTATCCTGTTCAAAACTTAGTCACATAACCAAATGGAAATTTTAAATACGAGGGCTGCCTTTTATATTTCGGGATTGGACATCCCTAGTGTTGCAATCTGACAACTGACAGCTCTATCGTAAAGTTTGACATTTTTGAGGTTATACGTACTCAGAACGCTATGTGTTGTTTACAGTAACTTAAAGGATTCATCTCGACCAAAAAATGGAATAAAATCGTGAACATTTTCGTGCGATTATTTTTTACAACTTTCGACGTGGATTAAGTCAGCAAGAGTGCATGGATGAACTTAATTTAATTTTTGGCGATGAAACTCCATCATGGACCACTGTTTATCGATGGTATGGTGAATTCAATCGAGGTCCTAGTTCACTCCAAGACGAATTTCGTGAAGGTCGTCCAAAAACAGTTGTTGTTCCGGAAACCATTGATACTGTGCGCGAACTGATATTGCAAGATCGTCATGTGACCTATCGTGAGATTGACTCAACCTTACACATTAGTGAGACCAGCATACATTCAATATTGCATAAACATTTGAATGTCAAAAAAATTTGTTCGCGTTGGATCCCACACAACTTGTCAATCGTTTAAAAAAAAGCTCGTGTCGATTGGTCGAAAGAAAAGCTCAAAAAATACGATCGCGGTGCTTCAAAACACGTTTATGACATAGTGACACGTGATGAATCGTAAATTTACGCTTATGAGCCCGAAAGTAAACAGCAGTCGACTGTATGGGTGTTTCAAGATGAGCCAAATCCAACTTCCAAGAAAATGATCGCCTGTTTTTTCGGAAAAACTGGACATGTCGCAACCGTACCACTAGAACAACGCAGAACAGTCAATTCTGAGTGGTACACAACCATTTGTTTGCTAGTTGTCTTCCAAGAAATGAGGAAAACCAACCGCCGAAGACGGATCACTCTTCACCACAACAATGCGAGCTCTCACACATCGGCTCAAACAACTGCATTTTTGACCACTCAAAACATCGATTTGATGAGTCATTCGCCGTATAGTCCTGAATTGTCACCAAATGACTTCTTTTTATTCCCGTACATAAAAAACAAACAGAGAGGTCAACATTTTTCGACACCTGAAGAAGTAGTTGCTGCGTTCAGAATGCATGTTTTGGAGATACCTCAATCAGAGTGGAAAAAGTGCTTCGACAATTGGTTCAACGCATACAAAAGTGTATAGATCTTCATGGGGAATATTTTGAAAAACAATACTGCGATTTTCGATGATTAATATTTGTTTTTGTTCTCTAATCCTGAAATATAAAAGGCAGTCTTCGTAAACTGCCAATGGCGACATGTATAAGCTGGTGTTAAGCGTGCTAGTATGCCCCATCTGAAGAAGTTCTAGCAAGGGACGTCGCCTCTATCTAGAGAAATGTTTAAAGAGAATGCAATCGTGTTTTATTAAAATATTACCAATAACGAAGACATTCCAGGCAATGCTAGGTGAAAATCAGTTATACGAAAAATTTGGTATTTATTTGTTATCTACATCAGGTAAAAACCTCTCAAGTCACGAATCTGCCGTTCTGACATTTTTCTTACGTATTAAAGAAAAAGAGGAGGATCTTCTTTTTGTCTTAGTGTACAATGGTTTCTTCTAAGGCTTGTCCAATATAACAGTAGCATCTTCTCAAAAAGCAAGCAGGCGAGACCGTAAATAGGGTAAATACAAAATCACCTTAATGCTATGTTCCAAAGCTTACAAATTCGATTTTTTGGTGATTGGTAAAGGTAAGAATCCTAGAGAGTTCAAAGTGTCTGTTGCTAGTTTTCCACAAGAAACAATGAAAAAGTGACCAAGAAGAGTTTCTCCCAAAATAAAGTTTATGAAAAGGTTAAACTTGCCATTCATATGAACAAGAACTTAGATCGAGGAAAATCCAAACCATGTTTTTACCACCTTTAACTAAACACAGCTACTGAATGTGACGGATCAATGTCTTATTCAAAAAGTAAAGAAATCAAACAGTGTCTCAAAGAATTGAACTTGAAGGACCCCACTCACAGCTCTTCTGTCATTGTGGAAGACACCATCGCCTTTGATAAGCGCTTCATAACAAACAGAAGAATGGGATACAGATACAGAATACGATTAATGTTTTCAGAAAGAGGACTCGTGATATGTAAAGAGATACAAGACCAGAAAAACCTAACAGGTATAATGGATTTACCAACTGTTACTGTACAAATAAAATATCAGATTTATTGTTTAATTGTTTTAATTCCTGTATAAAGGTAGAATTTGGGGTGTGGGTGATCAGAAAATTAAATGAAATTAGAAAAAAATCAAGTATATTACTTAACATATAAAAGGCGCTCGTTATTAGAAATCAAATAAATATTTGTTATAATTTTAAAATTCATTTTTTCTGCGTCGTATTATGCCTTAGAAGTCGTGATTTCATGTTTATGATCATTCTTTTACTTTATTCGTTCATAATTGGCGGTCTGAACTACGTCTGGCACTGGAGTGTCTGAGATCTAATATTAGTAGAGCCATCTTGCCGGCGACCTATCCCTGGGTCTTCGGCCTTCAACTTTTCCTTCAACCATTAGTTTTTCTAGGTTATCCCTAACTCTTATTATATACTCGAACTATCAGTTTATATATGTTAGTGTGTCTGTCTGTCCAGGGAATACGCAGCATCTGACGCCAACACTACATCTCAAAGGCCCAAATCACTTTTCTGTCGATTTCTTTGATTATACAGGATTCTACAACGCAAAGGAAGTTTAACTTTTTACTTACGTCAGTAGTCAAATAATAGATATTGTCAAACATTTTAATTTTACATTTTAGAATTGTGCCTTTTTTCATAGTTTCTTAGCCATTGACAACGGGGTCTGACCTAGACCCCGAAACGTTTGCAAATATACAGCAATTTTCGTAACTTGTGGTGTTATTTCCCAAAAAGTGCTTAAACAGTGAAAAATATGCCACACAAATATCCTTCAGAAAACAACGTAAAGGAAGATCGAAAATATAAGCAATCTAACTAGTTTGACTTTTGTCATTTTCTGATTTGCTAATCTTTACCTTCATCAAGTTCTTCATGGCATTTTGAGCAATCGCCATTAGTCGTTTTTTTTTTCTTGTTTGCATATGCGTGAGTCTAGGCATGTGAATTATGTCACTGCTAATTCACCTGCAATATTTTGTTTTGTTAGGGATTGCCCCTGTCTATTTATTATCATCATTTTCATCTTACTTAGGTTTATTAATAGGGAGTTTTTTGTCTTTCACCAGCAGAGTAGTATCGTCAGCATAGCCGAGATTAGTATGTTTCTTTCCACCAACTGAACAATGCCTGTGTTTATTACAATATCTTAAAATGTAAGAAATTTATAGGACAACTTGAGTTATAATGTTAAGCTTGGGAGATAAATTAGAAAAGGGCCCATTACGAGAAGTCAAATATTTCCTATAATTTTAAAATGTATACTTGAAAAGATCTTAAGAGGAATATAAGAAAATCTCCCTACTGAGTTGTAATCTACATCTACTTCTTCCGTATCCAGAGAGTGCCCTGGTTACAACTAATTGTAATCCATACAGCTCCTTCAAAAACTTCTAGCATTTAAAATTTTAAATAAACATGCATCTTGGTTGGCCTGAAACTTCTAACACCCCATCTTTGAGACACATCCGGTATAAACAGAGATATTTCCACAGATTTCGATCTGAACACTGTATCATAACTTCTATATGACCATCACATTTAAAGAGATCATATGAAGCCTTTCCGAAGATCCACCAATAACGCTGCAACAACCAACAACAATGCTTCATTAAAAACAAAAGTAAACACAGGAAAAGGACAATAAAAGAGATACAATGCAACATAAACCACAATGATGTGGTCTTTGAACCGAATCGACAAAATGAAGACCACCGGATCAAATCCAATGTAAAAGAGATGCGGAAACGCTGGAACTTAATGATCGCATTGGCACACTTGAAGGAATTTAAATGATAGCACAGCACAATGAAACGTATCATAAAGATATTGGACAAAAAACAAACGAGCGCACGCCCTTCCTACACACGGCCGGGATTTTTTTTTATGAATCGTAAACGTTCGTCGAACGAGAACCGATTTGATCATCTGAGCATGACAATCGAGTTAATTATATGTACCATGTTCGGGTTTTTGTAGAACAAACGAGAAATGAATATAATCGACCGTAATTTGGTTTCCTACAAAACAACTGCAATTAGATTGAAAAAACCGATGAAAATCGTATCGTTTATGATGAACTAAAAAAAATTATAAAGCGTGTTCAATTATTATTCCGGGCGGATTAGGTCTCGTTATTGTTGTTTTTTTTTTCTGAAAAAAAAGAATGCTAGACCAGTTTTTTGTACAACTTGGTTCTCAACAGTATACAGGGCTATTATAAATGATGGAACCATTTACAAAATTCGTCGTAATTAAAGAACAAATTCCAAAAGAACAATGGAAAGAGGAAGTACCAAAGTTTCAGCGGGCAATGACGGTTCCAGAAGCTGTCCGTAGAATTTACGCGACAATATGCCGCTACTCGTTTTCCTCTCAGTTGTGAGTGAGATGGGTACCGTGGAGCACAAGGTTTTCTGCGTTCTTGAATTCACAAGAAGTGTGTTACAAATTCTAGTACAGTGGGCATCTCTACCAATAACTCTGGACGATCTGAGGAACCATAATACTGCTGCCGTGCACTCAGCAACAGTAGATATTGTTTGTTCGTGTGGGATGAGTTCGGCTACCGCACAGATGTTTGCCGTGCAGAAGACGGTGGACAAATTGAACATTTATAATGTACTGCAAAAAAACTTTGAAACTTCCACTTTCCATTGGTATAAAGGTTGTTATTTTGGATTTACTTTATTTTTAATAAATACTCATCATTTATAATAACCCGGCAAGATTTGCAAATTCTATCTTTCTCGAAGATATTATTTACTTGTGCAAGTTTTTACAATAATCACAAAAAACTAAAAACGTGCATTTTCCATTTTTCGCTGTAATTCCCTAAACACGGAAGCCATGTTTTTAAGAATAATATACTATTAAAGCACTTTTTTAATGTATTTTCATGAACTTTCAAAATTCTTATGGACGGCATATTGGATTTTTGCATTTTTGAGAGACTTCGTTAAAATCTTTCAAATAATGTATAACAAGTCCAAGTTACCAAAGGACCTACGCTCTAAAAGTCAAAATTACTGATTTTTCATAGTAGGCTTGCCATAATGAAACATACGAAATCTGCTTGTTATTTTTTGACTTGCCAAGTTACCTTACAACTTTTTGAGTAATTGTGATTGCGCGTAAATTATGAAGGTTTATGTAGTGGTATGAAAGCTAATAAATCTTCAAATTAAGAATATATTTTAAAGCTAAAAAGACATCAACCTAACGACAAACATTCTGAGTTCGTAGTGACGAATTTGCTAGCCTATGTTTCTTTCTCAAAACTAAAAATAATGAAGAAATAGATACAAGTGTCGGGAGTAACCGAGCAACAACTGCACTTCCCAAATCTACTGGTTTTAAAAAAACATCGCATTCATCCTTAAAAACCTCGTTCCCGGTCTTCAGGGAATTATAGATTATATTAGACGTACAACATTTTGTGATTGGTTTATAAATAAATGTCAAGAAATCCACGATTTTCAGTTTAAAATAATATGACACTCGCTTTACTAATTTTGGAACATCCAATAAACATAACCATCACTACAGAATTACCGAAAAACTCCATGATTTAGAAGAAAGGAGACTGCAAATAAGATTTGAATTTAATCTGTGTTGTGGTATTATAAGGGGTTTTCGCGGAAGCAGTTCTGAATCGGTTCAACAGTAATATTACCGAAATTTTCCGAAAACGCCGTTCGCGGAACAAAATCACTGAAAATGAACCCATATAGAACTAAGTGAACGCATCCCAAATGAAACAACGTCCTATAGACGATAACACCCGCTAACAATAGCAACCTAGAATTGTATTGTGAACCAAATCTATTGTTATAAAATTTGGTGATCTGGGTTACAGTAGTCTTGAGTTCGGTGTTCGCGGTAAGCAGTTATTGGTTCTGAATCGATTCAAATGGTTCTTGCTCTGAAGCAACGATTTTTAGTTCAATCATACCTTAGAGCATATATAAGTAAAAGTTTTAAGAATTATGCACTTCGACCTGATGATTTCTGACCCACTCGGCTGTCCGAAGTGTATCGAAGTATGTTTAGTGCAGCTTTCGTTTGAATTTGAATTTAGCAGTTGGAGATAAGTGGAAATAGCCAAAATTCCTTCTGTAAATTATTTTTAATTTAATGTAGAAGAAATAAAATTGTTCAAATTTTATTACTAATTCCTGTTAGAACTTAAAATAGTATTTTTTCATAAATAATATTTTTAATTAACAAAGATATTGGACTACAGTTTGTTTAGTGATGAGAACTGATGGATTTTTAAAAGTATAAATACAAAAATACAATTTTCAAATTAATTGGCAGAATTGATGGCCAAAATTAAATCATTGAAATGTTTTATAATATTTTATGATTTGCTGCAAGTTAAGTAACTTCAAATATGTTGTTGACTGGTTTAACGTAAATAAAAAATAAACTAGATAGGTAGGTAATTAATTTTTGCAGAATGAGCACCTTTTAATGTTTAAATTTTTTACTTTGTGTGTAGGTATCTAACATTGACTGTGTTATTTAGTGTCTAGAGTTATATTTCGTTATATTTAGTTTCAACTTTTTAGTAATACTTGGAAGTCGGTTACATTTTCCAAAATGTTTTATTCTAAAATACTTTAGCATGTTCTTTGGGTGAAAATATCCTTTGCTATAAATTTATATATTTTTTAATAATACAATTTAAAATTTTCTAAATAGTGAGGATTATAATTTTTAATAAAGACACACGATATAACTAGGTCTTAGCTTTGCATACCACTACATTTTCAGAACTTTTTTAATTGGAAAAAACTGTTTACAAACTAATTTAAAAATGCACATATAATTATATGCACATAAAGATTAGACTAAAGAGGTTGAGGTAATTTTCAGTTGAAGTAAATGAAATCTTAAGTTCAGATAAGTATTTTCCTTAACCATCAGAAGGCACATATATCAGAATTTAATACAGCATATTTTTAAGTGAATCAGAAATTTGAAAAAGGGGCAATTTTTACTTTATGAAATTAAAGAGGTTGATTTAGTTTCGTTTCAAAGTCGCATTTTACAGCGGATATAGTTGCTTGTGATTGTAATATAAAAAATGTATAAAATGCACATTTAGACTTTATGAAATTAAACAGGTGCATTTGGTTATATTTTCAAAATGTAAAGTTTGAAAGCCCATGCAGTTTGTAAATATTGAATGTCGGTTACCTGAAAATTTGAAATAGAATATTTTTTGAAAGTAATGAAATAATTGCAATTTTAAAGAAATGTTCATTTACATTTTATCAAAATAAAGATGTGCATTTCATTACATTTGCAAGAAGTTTAATTTTACAGCGCATATAGCTTGCTGAATATTGTATAACAAATACCGAAAAAATTTGAACCTATAAATTTAACACCTAATATTTTTGAAATAAATGAAAAAATCAAAATTTTAAAGAAATGAATATTTAAATTATATCAAAATAAAGATGTGCATTTTATTACATTTGCTAAAAGTTTAAATTTACAGCCCATGTAGCTTGCTAAATATTGTATAACAAATACCAAAATACTCTCAGATTTTTTGTCGTATGTCGGCTACTTTCAGTGTAGTAATATTTATCAGTAATTTTGAAAAGCATTTTTTAGCTATAATTATGGTCTATATACCCTTTTGTGGAGTCATTAGTATTCAATTTCTAGACAAATAAATATAAATTAAATATTCCGAATATTTTACAATAATGGTGAAACAATTAACTTAAGTAGTCCAATTTATTCTGTGGATTCATCAAGAAAATGAAATTATTTTTAAATTTACAATATATCTTGTTTTTTCAGAATCTCGTCATTCAATCAAAACACATGATTTTATATAAAAAAGCCTCTTGAGATCTTTAAATATCTTTTTCTAATAAAACTTGGTGCATTAAGGGTTTCTACAAGATATCCACTTAACTAATCCTTTAGATTTTCCACACTACAATGAGAAGCCTTTATATAATATTTTATATTTAAAAAAGAACTTCACTTCAGCTGACTTAAAACAAAAACCGTTTAGAAACCGTGTGCAATCATTCACTATTTTCAGACATATCTTCTTTTCAAGGCCGTAGCCAGGAATTTTTTTCGGGGTGGATTTTTTTTTGATTGATAATGGGCTGATTAGGACTGCAAAATGTATATTTTTGCTCATATATTTCCAGGATATATATAATTGCATAAATATAAAATTTATTCTTATGAAAAACATGAGTAATTGGTTAAAATTGAATCTTGAAATCAAATATTCCAAAATTTCGGGGAGGGGGTGAACCCCAGACCCTCCCTCGCTGGCTACGTGCTTGCTTCTTTTTTATCTTTCTCCCTCTAATTTGTATTCGTTTTTCTATATTTTCCGAATATTTTTAAAAATTTTTATTTGTTTTTTTTATTCGGACCACTTTCTGTAACTGTAAGTCTAATTCACATCTGCATCCACACTGTATATGCTTCTGTGTATTGGTCACACCTATATAACTTATTTGTCTATCATTTTCCGAACCGCTGTACAACTACAGTTCAACTCCACACAATATTACAACGGTCCTAATATCTTTAAAATACACCCTGAATACCAATAATTTTAATACAACCTTACTTCAAACGCCTTGTATGTAATTCTACTCCACCTTATACTTCGACCATCCTGAATATTTAACTGCTTCTAGCATTGTTTAAAACCTTCTGTATAACTGTAATTATACTCCGTCCTATAACGCAAATATCCACTCTATTTAACTATAGTTATACTCCACTCTTATTTCAACCACCTTGTATATGCAACTGCTTATGTGCACCCAATACAATTTTTTTTGAACCACCCTATATAACTAATTCAATTTCATCCGATGTATGAAATTACTTATGTACCGGCATAACAATTTTTTTTCTGCCAATTCATGCGACTCTAAGCCCCAAAACTTACTTCATCTCTAAAAGAAACTGACTTCAAATTAACTTTTTTCCATAAATCGTTTTTTACCCGTTAAATGAGTTCCAGAAATTTGAGTGGTGGCAGAGACTTAAAGACTTGCTTTGGCTTTGTTGTAAATATCTTTCTATCTACAGATTATGTTGTTATGAAATCAACTTTAACAAATGGCAGCCCACCAGCATGTTTATTAACATTGCTGGTTCATATATATATATATATATGTTCGATGAGATCTCACTTATCTTCCTTGGAATAATCCATGTTGTCACTCACTAAGCGTAGTACAAAATGAGTCGTTATCGGCCGGAGGGGGCGTGGTCTTGTTTGCTTTGGCTAATCAGAGTTCCCGCTGTGACTGGTTATCAGTCCGATGGTCATTGCGCTATTGTCTGGACTAGGAGGTAAATTTTCGTTATATGATCTTTTATCTGAAAATTTAATTTTAATGTAACGGTCTGCTAGTCCGGTTCTCCATGTGGGTGGGAGGCGTTGGGCATCGTTCCGTTTGTAAAGATTTGTTTTCCGTTTTTTTCTATTTTAATCGCTTCCCTAACGAGCCTTGTGCTATAATTTTCACTTTTTAATAGTATCTGCATATGGTCGAAATCTATTTGATGGCCGGTATTTATATTGTGTTGTGACAATGCAGACGTCGTTGTTTTCTACTTTAATGCATTTCTGTGTTCCCCTCTACGGGTACTAGCTTTTCTGTTGGTTTGGTCGACGTATGCGAGGTTGTACGGTAATGCTGAAAAGGAATTTCTATATAGTGATATCCATTCAATATTTGAAAATTTAAATTCAGGAGATATTTTCAATTCCGAAAAATTTACAGATTGTTCATGCGCACCGTTTGACCCATAGAAATTAACCACAAAATGATTTTTACAGATGACATGAAACAACACACTATGTGAACTCCGGTGATCCGATTTAGGGACAGAAAACCCCTATAGATAATTTAGAATAAATCCCTGGGATTATTAAGTACTCTCACAAATCCAAAAAACTTAATTCTTGTATTTTAGGCAACCGTTTGATTGGACCCTTCATTTCCCAAGAAAATCTAACTAGAAATAGATATTTGCAATAAGGTTTGGTGTTAGGGTACAAATCTTTGTATTTATATGTCTAACTACACTTTGTTCTGCAGTTCTGAATATACAATTTTCTAATATTTATCTGTTGCAGGAAAAAACCTGAGGGGAGAAAACCCTAATAAACAGGCAAAATAATATATATTACTAAAAAGCACACTAAAAGTGTGTAAGGGAGGTACAGCACTGAAGCGTAAATATTGTTAGTTATCACAATATTATCGTTATATACCTCAAAAGCTAAAAGCTTAACAATTTGCGGAGCTTATTTCAAACCCGGTCGTTTACATCTTTGAAATAACTCCCAGTACTCGCATTCTATTCGAGGACGTGTACACGTTATGAAAGGGAATTATGGTTGGACGAACTATACGATTATAATTAACCATAAACATGATGTTTTATCTCGTCTTATGCATCTACAGTTAGGGCAGTCGTTATTAATTACGGTGGAGTCTTTCACAGTGCTTTCACAAGCATTAATCACTTGGTTTAAAATGAAAAAAAGCACCGATTGAAAATAACGAAATGGGCATGAAGAAATAATAATGATATCCGTATCATTGAGCAGGAATGCAGAAATGACTTCCGTACTAAAATATGGAACTCATTTTGCGCGATCAAAATATAAATACTAGATTTTACAAGCAACTTCGTACGCGTAATTAAATTGAGAAATTGAAGGGTAAACGTTTCAAAAAATTCAGTTTGTTTTCCTGTGACTTCAATAATCCGAAAATAAATTATTTGTAAGGTTCAGACTGAGTTGGTAATCCTATAACTAAAAAGTTTACGGACTAACGGATAAAGGTACAGATTACGAAAAGGGATTTTCAATTTCAATAGACTCAATATACAATAAATGACGAAAACTGGAAGAAGTTGTACAAGACCTAACCAAACACCAATTTGAAATAATAACACTCGTAGAAACCAAGTAAAAGGGCATCAGCATAGAAAAAAGCGGAAGTACTCACTGAACAAAGAAATCGCAATACCCAGAAGGAGTTGTTTTTATTTAATATTGTTTTGATAAAACACTGATGCTACGATAAGGAGTAAATGATTAAAATTTGAATAAAAAATACCTGGGAATTTAAATTTGTTTTATAAAGTTATCTATACACTCCCCAACACGTCTTGTCAATGATTCAAGAAGGTGATTTATTTCTTCCTGAAGAATACTACCCCAAGCTACCTGTATTTCAGGTCTTAGAACCTCCAAAGTCCGTGGGGCCTTCTACCCATCACATCTCATATCCTGTTCTGGCAACAAGGCGGTCCCCGTTAGTAACTAAGCAAGGAGAGGATCTCCAGCTCTCGAGTATGACTTGTCAAAACTTTACACCGAAGTAGTTAGCCGTACACACTTTCTTTCAAGATTAAGCGAAAGGGAACGAGGCCAACTTGTTAAGCCTTTAATACAAGTAGTCGTCAGACCTGCTTTCCTTCGAGATTATGGTGATGAAACAACCTGGCGGATAACAGTGGGACCGTCGCTTGAGATGTCAGGTCATCCCCTTGTATGAGGCGCGGCCTAGTATTCGAGACGAGAACCATTTGCCGACCTCTTGCCTGTTACTCCTCAAACTGGGCCAAAGCGTCCTGCAAGTAGAGGCACCTACATCTCCACAGAGGATGTCAGTCTCGTTCAGAAAAGTAAAAGAGGTTAGAAGTCGAACGGGTCACCTATCGGCGTGGACCACTTAAACGAACTGGGGTGTTCGTAAGAATCTAAAATGGGGAGTGCGGGTGGAGAGAAGTCTTCTGGGTGAGGTTACCGGTGACTCTCCATTCTGGGTTGACCTCGCACGGGCAATGACTTTAGCTAGATTGTACCCCTTGGTCGGATGGCCGGTCCTGGTTGGTCAGTCGTACGATGCATTCACCCTTGCAGCGTGGGAAGGTTAGAGACGGCCGTTTGAGGTGTCGGACTGGGGGTCCCGTTCCTGGCGGGTATGACCAGTCTAGGATCCGAGGCAAATCCTATCTTAGTCCACACCTTCATTCTGAAACCGTGCTCGTCGTGGTGGGTTAAGCGGGACCGCTAGCAGACAGGGAATATCGTCTGAACATTAGAGAAATAGTCTCCGAGTTGATTAGGTCGAGAGGCGAGGTGGGTTTAGAAAATGCTGTAACAGTGGCTAATACTGTGGTGTGTGCACTCGAGCTTTGAGGATAGACTCGTCGGACGACCAACCCAAACACAGCGGTGACCAGGATATGAGGCTGTCGTTAGAGGTGTCGGGCCAGCGACTTCAACCAAAATTTAAGGTGGTACTAGGATCTGAGTCGCTTGCGACACGGCGAGTCCTTGGGAAACTGAGGGGCCGTAACTCTCTCACTACTTCCTGAAGATAACGTTGCGCTGTCATGTTGCTTTCAAAAACTCGCCTTCATAAACCAACAATTTGACGTCTTTTAAGGTTCGTTCCTTCAACCGATTGTCGACCGATCAGCAATCGGTTAATGCATCGGTACATGAACCGTTTATTGCGCAACTCGATGCATGTACCATTCGGTGTCTGCACCACCGATTCTACCCTGAAGCCGGTGATTGAAATTACCGTACATTAACTGGTTGCGAATCGATCACTGTGTCACTTGAAACGCTAAACTGAACCGTTCACTAAACGGTTTTTTTTCTTGACGGAACGCTATTTTTCTTGTGCGCAGGTACGCGACCGTGTTGTATTGGTTATCTGGTTGAAGGAACCTTTAAATTCACTAGCGATACATATGTACTTTAGGAATTTTCACATTACTGAACATCAATTTTGGATCTCATGAAATAGTTTTTTTTGGTAAACTTAAAAAAATGCAAATATTAACTGACAAAAAAGTTGTCACGAAAAAATATTCAGCAAACTTTACCAAATTTTAATATTTCATTCCTTACTAATAGTATCTATGTTTTACCAAAACAATATTGATTATATATTGATCTTTTCAGTGGAGTTCCAAAAGACGTACACGCACAGAGAGGATTATCCGTGTTGTTAGAAAAGAACTAAAAAACAGATAGAGAATCAGTTACCGTTAATTTAAATTTACATCAACACGAAGTAACGCTATTCGCGGTCTACACAATCTCAGATGATGCTACTAGAACCAAAAATGACGACTTTTTCGAATCCCTGAACTATGGAACATACCTATTAGAAATTTAAGAGAGACTATAATTCTTGTAGATCTGAACAGAAGAGCCACAAATAGCAAGGTTGTGGAAGAAATAACAATGATAAGTAGGGGAGGACTTAAAGTGGACAAATGGATATTACAAACATAAAAATATTCACGAATTCACCTGGAAGATTGAACTCAATAAAAATAGTAAAACGACAATTTTTCAGGCAAATAATAAAAACTATGAAGTCAAGAATCTAATTATAGCAATCCAACAGTTTAATATCAAATGTTTTCAGGATAAAAGTACCTACTACATATCTTGAGTATCTTGTTTTTACATTATCTGCATACAATTCCCATTTGGTGGACCCAATGTATTGTAGACGATTTGAGAATTTTCAACTTTTTTAGATCTGTTACTGATCAGATATTTTGATTCCAATAACATCCATTAATTTGTCTCTGTGAAATTTTATATTAAATCATTCACTCTGTTCTTCACTATGCCAAGAGAGGTGTTACGAATAAAACAGCGTGAGCTTTGAAATCAGGGTATGCGCATTAGTTAAAAACTACCCAATCATCAGAGGAAAAATTTGAAAATACTTTTTTTGTTGACCAGTGTAATTATTCGTAAATAACATAAGAAATCAGAAAAATATTTAGGAATTACGTTTTAGTTTGTCACTTATGGTACGATTCCATTTTAAAAGAATTTAATAGCTGGTACTGGGGTGTAGAAGGTGACATTTAATTAACAGATACTATGGCCAATTATGTCCCCCTTGGCAAATCTTTTGACGTGTTTTTGCGATTTTCAAATTAAGTAGTATTTTGGTAAATATTCCAGGTGGCTTCTTCTCGTTCGAACACCCTGTATACAGAGGATTGAAGTTGGTTAAAAATACTTCCTATGTCGACCTTAACTTGACATTCCGCAATCGAGAAACACACGCTCCATTTGAATAATTTCGACGAAATGAACTATACGGAAAGTAATATGGAAATCAGCTATTGTAAACATTTTTATAACGACGACGGCAACAAAAACTTGAATGTAATCTGATACAATAAACAAGATGCGAAATAAGGTGACGACTGCCTGCTTGCCTTTCCTTTTTGTTTCACACATTACGTATGAAATGTTTTTTACCTTTAATCAGTTTTCTGTTCCACATTCGATGGAAAGTGTGCGTAGGATTTTATTATTTCTGAATTAATTAAAATCATTATCTGGATTTTAATCACAACACATAATGCTTTAATGCGAAATGTTTTAAAATATTTCTGGTCAAAAATGACAAAAATCGTAATAAGAGAGATCAAGTGAGACTTTTTAATTCAAAAGAAGACAACTGGTTTTAATAAAAATTACAGAAACTTGGTTTTCTATCCAAGAAAGAGGGATCAGTTTATATATTACGAGACTTTTACTTTATAGAAAAACTATAAATTACATTAAACAAACAAATATAACATCCAATTATCCAATACAAGCACAAAATTTGCTTTTCGTTCTAATAAACATTTCAATTTTATGTTTGCGATATTATTTTCAAGTCTCGTATCGTTAAACATTATTGCAATGATAAAGAGCACAGAAAGCAAGAAAAGCTTAAAAAACATTTCAATGGCAGACAAAATGAAAAAGCGCAGGAGGAAGGAAAGCTATGCCATTTACAAGGTATTGAAACAAGTACATCCCGATACCGGTATTTCCAGCAAGGCCATGAGCAGCATGAACAGTTTCGTCAACGACATTTTCGAACGTATTGCTGCAGAAGCTTCCAGACTGGCACAATATAATAAACGTTCTACTATTATAAGGAAATTCGAACTGTTGTTCTTCTATAGTTGCCCGGTGAACTCTCCAAGCAGGCAGTCAGCGGAGAAACTAAAGCTGTTACCAAATATACCAGCTCCAAATAAATACGTTTTAAACTGCAAAAGTGTCCAGCTGAAAGCATTAAATAACAAGTTCAAGAAATGACCAGAATGGTCAATGGTCAATGGTGTAGAAAGAGAGTATGATGTGAATTGCTAAATATAATATAATATAAATGTTAACCCACCAGTCTTTTTTCAACCAAGGTCTGTACAACATACTCACTGACAAAGAAATCGCAACATCCAAAAGGAGATTTTGAAATTTAACACTGATTTGGTAAAACATAGATGTTATTGTTAGGAATAAATGATTAAAATGTGAAAAACAAATACCAAGGAGTTTAATATTTTTTTAATTAACTTTATTAATAATGTGTTTGCCAACCGCGGTTATCTATACACTCCTCAGCACGTCTTGGCATTGATTCAATAAATTGATCTATTTCTTCTTGAGAAATACTATCCTAAAGTACCTGTATTCCATGTCTTAGAATCACCGTGGGGGCTGGAATAAAAATTTCCGAGCCTTCTACCCATCATATCCAAAAACATGTTCTATGGCAATAGATTCACATAAGTCTCTTCAAAAAAGTTTAAACTAATTTGAGCAACATACGGCTGAGCATTATCTTGTTGAAATATGGGATCCATGAGCCGATTATGGTAAAGGAATACCACAGTGTCAGATTGGAAGGTGAAACTTCCTATTCCTACAATATAATAACGCGTGTTCCTTTATTGAGGAGTTAAATCCTTAGTCAGTAGGTGGCGCTGCGTAGCATGTGTACCATTCAAGACCATTACCAGCTGACTAGTGGCTGGTACTTTTTGTCATCATTAAACTACATTCTCAGTTTCTCACACATACTTTTAGCAAATAGAGAGCAATTACTGTATACAAAAGATCCCTTATTTTATTTTTCTTTATCGCAATTTGAATTTTTTTTTAACAAAAAAATATGTATGGTTTGCCTAAATGATTTTGCATTTAATGTTATTTTTTAATTTTGCTCGCAAACCACGTTTCAATGTATTTTCTGTGCCCAAAAAGTAATCGAATATAATTCTATTGAACAAATAAGTCAATATTTTCCATTATATTAAATCTTTTGGATAACTAATTGATACATAATGTTATAGTAGCACCATCGGTGGTTGTTAAAGAAAATCCTCATTAAATGCTCAGGTTTTGATAGGAGACACCTTGTAATCTTACACCGTGGGGAATACATACGGCTCCACTACTACAAAGACTAAAGGTGACCTATTTCCATGTGCATGTACATGTACATGTCACTCAACAATTTCGAGTTGTCGAAAATCAATCTCTAAAGGCCATAAATCTTAGACGTCGATCTTGAACTCCATTTGTGCCACTTCGACGTCCGTTGTCTACTCTTCTCTGATTTTGGGTATTATCAAACCACGCTTCACATCTCATAACAGTAGTTGGATTTCTGTTCGTGCAGTTAGCAATTTCTCGAAATGTAAAAAAAGGCCTCACGTAACCTAATAATATGTCGACATTACTAAACATCGAATTAGATCCTATCAAACAGCTTGTTTTTTTTGGTAAACTCAAAAATCACCAAACTTTACCAAATTTTATCATTTACTCCTTACTATAGCATCTATGTTTTACCAAACAATATCTTTTTAATTTTAACATCTCCTCTTGGATGTTGATATTTCTTTGCCAGTGAGTAGGTAAATATTATTTTTTAAATTATTATATTTTAAAATCTACCCTCTTGCTACATCAACGGCAACGAACTTAATGTATTTGACGGTAACTTTTTTAATATGTTATTGAATTAAATTATATTACTACAGCAATTTGAAAGAATAATCTAGAGATGTTGTGATATTAAAAAATATATATACTTAAATAATGTTCCCAAAAATTAATCTGCTATTAAAGTAACCTCGTTACATATATTGTGACAATATTAAATAGCTGATCACTTAAAAATTATAATTCAGCAACTTTTATATTTTAAATGTCATATGTTCCTTTACAGTTATATTTAAATTAAGAATTAAATTACCCACTAGGACGAATACTTGAGTCGTAACAAAATAGTAACAATTATTTTAATTCTCCTGAAATTGACACAAAGAAAGATAAACAGAGACAGGAAGATAACGAGAACTTCCATCTTTCAGTCCTAAATAACTATCGTTCTTGTTTATTCTATCTACTCCGAATAACAGGAACATCTTATGTAAATTTTAATCGCTTTGTTAATAAATTACCTACAGCGCCCCCTACCGAATTCCAATTCAAGTCGTTCAGAAATTACATGACCACTAACCGAGGGTCCAAACATTTCATATACAGAGTGTTTCATGATAGAATGCGGATACTTAAAGGTTATAGATACTCCTTGGTTGATTTTATGAAAAAAAACTTCTCCTAAACGTGTTAACTTTACTGATACAGGGTGCCAAAATTTTCCAAAAAAATATTGTTTCTTTAATATTTGTGATACCACCTCAAATATCTTACTACGCATCTTCTATGCATCCAGAAGCATTAACTAATGTAAAACATGTTTTTTTTATTTCTTCCAATGGTGACCGCCCGGAACTTGAAAATAATAACTTTTAAGAAAAAAATGGTAAACTGTTTTTTCTTGAAATAAAAATTCCTTTTTAAATTCGTCAAGGACTGACACAGTCGTGCCCCACTAGTTTTCTACACTTTAATAGTTTAGACTATATTCTTTCAAGAAAAAACCTAAAATGAGCAATTTAGGTCGTTCCAACTCAAACTGAAGACGAGTTACGAAATCGTATAGCATTTGGGTAAACCATAAGAAATACCTACTGCAGGAATTTTCTAAAATGTGTCTCATTCGATGCGAAGAAGAACTGTGGTTTACATTATCTGTGTTTTTTTTATTGATCCCTTTAGTTTTAAGATGTTCGAATTGTAATCGTTTCTTTATCGATAATTGAAGCCACTTAGATTTTGTGGTTTTACTCTAAATTTCCAGCGCCAGTTAGAGGCACATTTCTAAATAAAAACTATTTATATTGCTAACCTAATTGAAGATTTTTTCTTAACATCAACCAATGATTATCACCCTCAGGCATCGGAATTCAATTAATTTTCAAAAATATCATTTTCCTTCGAATGATTATGTGAAATATGTGTATTGCGTAAGTATTTGAGTGACGAAAACGATTATGTTGTACTCTAACAAGAATAGCTTTTAAAATCTGCAAACTGCAAATATAATCTACAACTACTATGAAAAAAAAAGGAAGTAATTAAGAACTTTAACGAAAAAATAATCAATCTAAATTAAGAAACTAAATTAATAGTTAAAGCCTTAATGGAAGTTGCAGGAACAAACGAGATACTTTCACCCTGCAACAAAGCTTCTAATTTCGAATAGATTAGTGAGAAGTTAATTGATCTGTCCGTCAGGTAAGTATTAGACGGCTAATCTTTATTAAATTTTGGCTAATGTTTACGCCTACATATACCCACTGACATACAAAAGTAAACGTCCAGTGATAACGCAAGGTATCCATAAAATTTGAAGATAATAGAAAATTATGAGCTGAAAACATTTTTGAATAAATAATGATTTTACAAGTTTTTTTAAATCCTGTATGTCAACTGTATAACACACTAACTTTAATTTTCTTTTTATTACGTTCACATCTATCTTCAAAAACCAGCAGCTATGATCGATCATGCCTGGATCCATTATTTTGATGCAACCATTCACGTTATTGGTCGCTGAAAAAAATATATAATTGGGAATTAAGGTTGATTTTTGTGGGAGTCTTAAGGCTATCCGCACGCTGAAAACTTTTTAGCTCGGTGGTTAAAAAAATTAGTTAGTTGAAAGTTGCCCGCTGTTGTTCCATGTTCCCACTGGCAAATGAATAGTTGCTTAACATCAGTTTCAAATTTTGTCGCGACTGCATACGTGCTTTTGTTTTAAAGAAGAGAAAAAAATACAGAAAATTTAGGGTGCATCCACTGATTAACACAATGTTGCTTATTTGACATTTTAAAAATCAAATGCGACTTTTTAATCGCCAGTGCGCGGATACAGTTATGAACAGTAGCGGATCCAGTATTGTCGTTTGGAGGGGGGACTTAACCTCGGTTGGGGGGAAGGCTTAACCTCGGTTGGGGGGGAAAGGCTTAACCTCGTTTGGGGGGGGAAGACTTAACCGCGTTTGGGGGAAGGCTTGACCGCGTTTGGGGGGAAGGCTTAACCGCGTTTGGGGGAAGGCTTAACTTCGTTTAGGTGGTGGGGTGTTAACCTCGCTTGGGGGAAGGGCTTTGACGCCGCTAAAGACATCTTTTAACAAAATAAACACTAAAAAGCATACAAACCAGTTGATTCTGGGGCGTCTGAGCACCCTAGCCCGCCTTGGATCCGCCAATGGTTATGAACATATTATATTGTATGCAGTTTGGATCCCTACTGTTGCCTAAAAATTCCCTAACCTAAAAATGAGTTTCGCGGGATGAACGTTTCTAATAAAATAAACACAGTCCAGCAATTTTCTAATTTGTGGCCCAATAAAAATAACCTTTTTCGAATAAAATGTACTAAAATTCAGTCACATAAACTAGCGGTGCCAAATCTACAAAAATATATTTTAGAATTTGTTGTTAATTAGTTGCTAAAAAATCGACTATGCTTGTTTTACGTAAAGATTGCAGGAAAAATAGCTAAATATGAGAAAATAAAAAAAACAAATAGAGCAAAATTTGTTGCTGTAAAAACCCCACAAAAAATAATAAAAGTGATTTTGTATATTACAATAAGTAATTATGTTAATAGTGAAGTGAGTTCTACATTTTTTTCTAAAGCTGAAAGAGTAATATATGTTGTTCCTTACTCTCAGGTATCAACAATCATTGTTACAATGAGCAACATTTTTTTTCCTTTATACTGGAAAAAATCAAGAATTAAGCTAGCAAGATCGGTTTGAGAGGATACCGGTCAGAAACTCTTCCGAATTCCAGTTAAATATTTTGTTGCTGACTCCCCAAGTAAAAATCATTGCTGGCATGACCAACAAAACTTATGTTTCATTTATTCTGGAATAATCGCGAGTTAAGCCCATTATAACTTTTAATATATTTTTTCAAATAATTGCAACAGATATGTGTTTCATTATGATTGCCTTTTATTTAGCTATTTTTCCTACCACCTTTAGTGGACCAACAATATCAATTTGTTAGTAACAAATTAGCAACAAAATCTGAGATATATTTTGTAATTGTTGCCAATTTGGCACTGCCAGCTTTATTAAGCTCTCGAATTTCGATAAATCGCTCCATTTTCCATAATGTCAAAACAGAGCCGTGAAATGTAAACACTCAGTTGTTTAATGCAGTATTCATTACTATTTTGAACTGCATTATTATACAACCTTTCAAAATATTTCGTAAACACTGATCGGAAGAAGAAGATAATATGGTGTGTTTTGCAAAATCTCTAAATTATTCAAATTGCAATTCTTGAAAACAACTTATCCGATAGTGTCTATAGGAGCCCATTTAAACTTAACAGATACAAACTACCATTTGGTCAATTTAATTCCAATTTGAATTATAACAAAGTTATGAATTTTTAATAAAAAGCATAGCTTATCGTTTTTTTAGTGTTAAATTGTATGTATGTACAAAAATACCTTAAATTTTGCTCTATTGACTGATATAATTATTTAAAATATAAAGAATGATTTTATAGCTGCAATTAATATTAAAACTTTTAGAAGGGAAAAATACGTGTGAATCGTTTTTTGCAGGTAAAATGTATCCTTTCTGAACACAACTAATATAATTTTGATTATATTATTATAACTTTCAATATTGAATAGTAGCACCCTTAAAATTTTACAATCTTACCTGTAAAAATCATTTTCAGTCACAATATCTCTGATGCTGTCCTCTGGATCGACGCGGTCAGGTACCGGGGGCCTCCTCCTGTGACTCCTCGGCAATATAACTTCTGGTTTATCCAAAAAGTCCTCCTTCGTTGGGGACAGGCAAGTAGTTATGTCTAGAAGATTCTCCGAATGGCCATGGTAAATACCACCGTCACTCACTGGTAAATCGGCGGTATTTTGCAACACCAACTCGTCACTTTTACTAGAGGTCAGGTCATTATAGAATTGATCAGAAGTCTTACTGGCACGATAGGTGTCCAAGAACGATCGAGGAAAAGTATCCCCGCGAGACACTATGATTTCCGTCATAATTGTTTATGTACCATTGATTTCCACTAGCCTACATTTGCACTGTTGTTTTACCGAAACGAAAATGAAACATTTTCCGAATAACACATCGCGAACGCGAAATTGCTGTCGAGTACTTAGAACGAAAATCCAAATTCATTATCGATACCACTTCAACACTGTCACTTCTAAATATAAATTGAATCTCTCAGGTATGTAAATAAAACTGGACTAGACCTCTCTTCGCACATCGGTAATGTCTTCTTTCGTCATTCGTCCTTCAGCCACAACAATATACGTCACTGCTGTCATTCCGTTGGGTTGAAGAGTGGGTAGTATTAAGGTATGTTCACACCGAAACATTTAGCACAGAACAAAGAAAAATACATCTGTATACAGTATGTCCCGTTAAAAAATTAAATCTAATTATTAAATAACTTGTTTAATTATGTATTACAATATGAAATAATGTTACTAATCGTTTGAAATAACATTACATAAGTATTAGGTATAGCTATGATCCATACAACTCAAGAATATTTTCATTCATAACATTATTTTTTGTCTTTTCATTTAAAAACGTAGTTTTATGTGAGGTTTGTAGCTATGCAATCTATCTACACTGCCCTCTATGGACTCCTTCTTTGAAAAAAAACTGATCATTATTACAAATACATTATTATTATTTACTAACCTAATGCAAAAATTATTGGTAGAAATATTTTAATCAACAGCCAAAACACCGATACTGCCAGCATCATACCTAAAAAGGTAGATGATACAATTTAAGAGGACCAATTGTATATTATGATTTTTTAACAATTGAAATAGTACCTAAAAGTTTTACTTGTTTAGTTTTTTTGAATAAGTCATGGGAAATATTTTCAATTGTTTTGTTTGTATTTAATTAAAAAACCTATGGAATGCTTTTCTAAAATCCTAATCGAACTAGTTTTAACTGAAAAGTGTGGAAAACCCTTTGTAAACATTCCATCTTTTCTAATTTAAATATTAAGCGAAACTTAGGTACTTTAAACGTTAATAATCTAACATAGTTTTTTCATTTTTAAATTATAGAGTAATTTCGAGTATTATGGCCTAGTCGGCCAACAAGGCCAATATTATTTTCTCAGAAACCAATCAATGCGTGTGGTAATATTTTTTAAACACATTGTACACTCTCAAAAACTTACCAGTATGAATGGAATTATGGTAGGTCGCCAATATAAGGCTTGTTCGTAGTAGCCAGTTGCCAACGATTCCAACGGTTTGAGAAATTCTACTCCAATCGAGCGTTCGCCGAGTTAACTACCGAGCTCGCTGATTGGCATAGAATTTCTCAAACCGTTGGAATCGTTGACAACTGGCTACTATGAACAAACCTATAATCTACCAGGTCTTATTGGACATACACAACGTAAACTTTCTACATGACATTTCTTTAGTTTATACGAAAAGATGTTAATTTAGCTAGCATTAAAAAATGTCACGCATACATTTCGGCAAAAAATGAAAGCTTCGGTAAAGACTGGCTAAAATCTTTTTTAGGTATGCGGAACTTTCTTTTCGCAGCCCAAAAGTAGCTTCAATTATTCAATCTAAGGGATTTAATAAGGAAGTGTGTACTTTTTCTTCACCTTTATCGAAATTGATGGACCTCACTTCTTTCACACGCACCTATAAAATTTGCACTGTGGACCAACTGGTATAAGAGTTCTTCCATCCCAAATGTCTAACTTGTCCGTTAAAATCACAAGAAAAAATCATGTCCACTTACTATCAATTCATCCAAGGCCATAGCCGGGGAGTGTTGGATAATTTTTTTAATTGGTGAAGGGCTGATTAGGACTGCAAAATGTATATGTTTGTTCATGTATTTCCAGGATATATAAAATTGTATACTTAAATATAAAATTTATTCTTATGAAAAACATGATTAATTGGTTAAAATTGAATCTTGATACAAAAAATTCCAAAATTTCAGGGGGTTTGAACCCTCAGATACCCCCCACCCCGTCCCATCCACATTTCAGCCATAAAATGCAACTACTACATAGGTAAGTGATTCACTAAAAATATGTTCTTAAAGAAATAAGATCATTGCTCAGGAACAATCAACGCCCACTAGCCAATTTGATATGGCGGAAGTAAAAGATCACGATCAATGTACAATCACCAATCAAGAAAATCACACCAAATCTAAACACTTTGTCTTCTACTCAAAGACTACTTACTTACTAGACATAGAAATTACGTTTAGGCAGGTTGCTAATTTGATAAATTGTGTTTCTTTTAAACGTTTTCGAAAGTCGAAATAGCGGACTGATGGATACTGAGGAAAAAGTTTACTAAGGTGCTGTGAAGAAAAGATAATACAATTTCTAACTACAAATTAAACAATATTGTATTTGCCGAAATTTATAGAAATTATCGAAAGCGGTTATTATCTGTATTTTTCACGTGAAAAACTGGTTACGAAGGATAATCATGAAAATATGAAATATTTTAAATGACGAAATTCTTCAAGATAAACAATTGTCGATTATTTTTATGTTTTCTTTGAAATAACACCACAATTGAAATAAAAAGCTATATATTGAAATAAAAAACCGTCTCAAAGTCGATTCTGAATTCGTTGTTAGTGGCTTCAATATATATTTTAAATTTTTATAAAAAGTGACAAAACGATGCGAAAAATGTATATAATAAGAAAAAAGTAGAAAAGTCTAAAGTAGCAAAATAATCGAAATACAATATACGATTAAATATGTCTATTATTATTTATTAGAATTTTTTCCTATGTTTCATCATTACAGGAAAAGTACCTACCATTTTGACACATTCGCCTGTTACTTACTTATGTATTTTCGTTTAATTGGATTTCACACACCCCCACACAGCATGAAATATTTCTAAAATATTTATGCAATATTTCTGGTTTGATTTGAAACATTTCAAAATATTTCTTGAAATATTTCAGCAATATTGTTATGTCCGCGACAAAACACCATTTGAAATAATTCATGAAATATTTTATGAAATCTTTGTTTCATATTTCATGATATATTTTAAAAGATCTTTTGTTGTAGATATAAAAATAGTTTAAATATATTTTAGTGAACTATTTGAAAATATTTATATAATATTTCATGTTTGTTTTGAAGTATCATAATTATTTCAGAAATCTTCGTATTCTCTCTACAAAAACCTTTTGAAATATTTCATGAAATATATTGTAATATTCCATGATATATTTCAAAAAATTTGTTTGTCGTGACCATATCAATATTTCAGAAATATTACAGTCAAATATTTTAAAATAGTGCTAAAATATTTGATGTGTAAAGTATCTTTTGAAAAATGTTCCCAAAATATTACTATATTCACGACTAAAATTCTCCTGAAATATTTTATGAAATATTGGTGTAATATTTCACGAAACGTTTTTTTTTCAGTAGATGTTTTGTCGTGGACAAAGAAATATTGCAGAAATATTTCAGTGAAATATTTCTTCAGATATTTCATGCTGTGTGGGCCTCGCTCCCCCTAAAGAAATATATAACTAGTAAGTAAACATACCTACATATTTTTTTAGTTTAGCTTGTCCCATTATATAAATATCTACAACCATGAAGGTCACAAAATTATCTGTTTATTATACAAACAGCAGTACTGATTCTACATTCAACTGCAGTTTATTGGTTAGCAAGATCCGCCTGTGGATCCGCCTTCTTTCTATGAATCCATAAAATCAAATTACCTAATTGTTTATTATGCGTCAGACTGCCCGCCCTAATCACATCAGTGGGAATGACTGAACATTATGACGCCTGTGTTGAATGCATATTATTCAAAAGAAAGGAGTTTATAAAATACATTAATAAACTGAAAACAAACAATTGACACAATATAAAGTTCTCCAAAATTTCTGAAATGTTATATTTTCGTAAACTTTATTATTAAAAAAGAAATTGAAATCGCTTTTAAAATAATGACATACTATATATATCTGAACAACCAGCGCAAAACTGGCTTTAACTAATTTTTATGTTTCGTGTCAGTTAACTTGTCATAGTTGCCGCTGTCATTTCCAATGCGTCAAAAGCTGTCAACCAAAGAATGGAAAAATTGTTTCCTTGGCTAGAATTAAAAATGTGAATTTTATTTTTATTCATATTGAAAATAACGTTAACTGTCAGTTGGGGATTTATCTGTTAATTGCGTTCGAAGCAGCAATGTTAAAAATAAAAATAAACTGTTAGAAATCTGGACTATTTATAGTTCAGATAAGTGATGTTTGAAATCATTAGGTACACAAAGAGATCTCAGCAAAAAACAAATTCGCAAAATGAGCAAAAGGAAATCAGTTTTTAGAAATATATTAGAGAGAGAATTTAAAAGTAAAATTGCGAAATTACCAAATCTTGCAAAAGGTATTATAAAAGTGTAAAATTTAGATATTTGTTTGTATCCTTTGATTGCAGATGATGAATGTCTAGTCCAAAGATTGGGTCTCCTTAAGAAACTAGCAATACATCAAGGATGTGTAAATTCAATATGTTGGAATAGCACTGGGAATATATTTTGTCAGGGTCAGATGATCAACATTTAATAGTCACTAGTGGTTATGATTATAAAGTCAAAGCAAATTACTGTACTAGTCACATCATGCCAATATTTTTAGTGCAAAATTTATGCCTTGTACCAATGATACTCAAATTGTTTTCCTGCTCAGGAGATGGAGTAATTATACATACAGGTTAATAAAAACATATATTTATATAAATACACATTGAAGATAATTTTAATTAAAATTGATGCATGAATTTTAACTAGCTGTAATTTTTTATTTTTATTTGATTTGTATAAACCAAATAGTATTATATTTTCACACAAAAGAAATAATATATATGACAATTTCTGTAATTATATTTGTTATTTTAAAAACAACTTCATACTTCTTCAATAATTAACAAAATTGAGGAATAATTTTTTACAAATTACATACTTTTTAATTGTCTTCTAAACGTTGTTTGTGGCATGTTCTTGATTATTTTTATGTTTCTTTGGGGAATAACACCACAATAGAAATAAAACTACGTTTGTTATTCCTGCAATATACGTAGTTTTATTTCTATTGTGGTGTTATTCCCCAAAGAAACATAAAAATAATGCATACTTTTTATATAGAAATAAATTTTATGCAGACTAAACTAGCATTTAATGTAAGCAGTTTTATTCAAGGTCTGATTCTTAAGTAAAATGGAAATGTATCAATAAAATGAAATAAATTTTTGCAGTATGTAACTAATTTTATATTTCATTCAAGTATCTAGAATAAAAAATGTGGGAAATAACATTAATTTCTGCATATTACCTAAAATTTAATGAATTTAGTATTATTTCTATATATCAAATAAATATCATTTTAATATAAATTTATAACTGTAAACAGGTTAACGTTTGTTTCCAATTTAAAATGCAACATAAATTATTCCAACACAGTAACAACAAAATGCATGCCTAATTGAGAACTTCCTCATTTTTGGAAATCAGTTAAAAAGAAAAATGTTCAAAACCTGAC